>CM052281.1:4306982-4399052 GCA_028455765.1 Lasioglossum oenotherae | reverse complement strand
TGTAAAAAAGAATATGCATTTCTATTTAAAGAAATGATGCAATTGTTAATTGCACATGCACTGCTGCATCTAAAAAAAATTTTTTAATGCCTACAGATGTAGTGCTCTTCGAACCATTTATCTTTCTCCTTTGGCATTTTTTCGTAAATGCAATAATAACGGAGTTATGACTTGAAACAATTGCGTGGATCACCCTGTATATATATAGTATATATATAGTATTATAATATATATATATATATATATATATATATATATACACAATATATGTAATATAATATATATAGCATAATGTATATATAGTATTAATTATTTTACTGGGTCGTTTGACACTTTCAAAAAAAAATTACGCATGATTAACTTATAATATCAGCACCTCTATACCAACAGTTTTTTTTAATTTTTTTGTTTTTTTATGCATGCCCTTCTTAGTAATTTATGTTAAGTCTTCGTTATATTCTAAACATTTGTGTAAATGGACCTCGGTCCGTTCATAATAAATAAATAAATAAATAATAATAATAATATACAGTAAAATAAAGTACAAAATTTTATATTAATCTGTTATTTAAAAATCGTATACTTTTCCCAATTGTTACTGTGTCCCGAATCCCTTAAAGAAAAAAATGTCACCACCATCATTAGATACGATGTTACTATAATTTCTGTTCATATTTTTTCTCTTAATTTTCAAGTGTCCGTACTTTTCCATGAGCAATAGTCTATGTGTCCAGTATAATCTAGAAGGCTATGGGATTGTAGGCTCTCAGTAGCAGCGTAGAGGGTTTAATTCTACTTCAGAATATGGGACTCTCTTGTTCCGGGCGCCATTTTCAGAAAGAACAGGAGCATCATTCTCCGCCTTTCACTATACCACCAAGGAAATAGCCGTACGCTTTATTATTCGAATAAATTGAAAACCTGTACGATTTCCATCACGCGTAGCTTCTGCGAACACATAAAGGGTATACAGTATACAGGGTCAGTCACGTAAGTGTACCACCTGAATTTTCTCGTAATCTACTTCTAGCAAATAATGTTTCACACTTAAAGTTGCTAGATGTTATCCAGTACATACGATGTATAGGGCTCTTTATGAAAGTTGTTTATTAAATTTGCGTGTTGCACGGTTTGCAGTCAGCAAGGTATTGAGTTCCGTTTGTTAACATGCCTCGTCTTGAATGTCCTTGGCAACAGCCATAGATTATAAACTATTACTAGACAGCGGATTTTATGCATTTATAATAAAAATGACTATGTGTAATTCGACATAGTGAAAATATTAGAAAAATTTAAAAACACTTATATTGTTGTCGACCTATTAAACATACTAAGAAAGAAAAAAAACGTATTAAAAACACGCTTATATTGTTTTCAACCTATTAAACATATTAACAAAGAAAAAAAACTTATTAAAAAAAACACACTTATATTGTTTTCGACCTATTAAACATATTAAGAAAGAAAAAAGAATCCGCTAAAATCCGCGCTTATATTAAAATGCACTAAAAAGGAGAAAAAAATTTTTATCCTGGTTTTTCATAAAATACCGAATCCAGTGAAATTACTCTTTACAAATATTTAAAAAAAATATTTAAAATATTTAAAAAATTACACTATAAATAAAGCGACAAACGCTCAGAACTTTTTACTTCACCTAATATTTTTCTCCAAAATTTAAAGCAATCAGTTCAAAATTTCTTCTGTTAGAAGATTAGTGTCGGAACAGAGAGAAAAATTTAATATAAATTGAAATAAAATCATGATCCTCGTGGGCGCTCCACGCTTTTATTTATAGTCACTGATGTCACGATTTTATTTAAAGTTATTACACTAATTTTATAACAGAAGAAATTTTGAACTAATTGCTTAAAATTTTGGGGAAAAGTATTATTAATCATTAAACTGGATTCGGTAATTTATGGGAGACCAAGAAAAACAATTATTTTCTCCTTTTTAGTGCGTTTTAATATAAGCATCGTTTTTAAAAGGTATTTTTATATATTTTATTTTTTTCTAACGCGTACAAAAATTTATATATACTACTATACATATTCATGTGTATTACTTAAGAAAGTAAAATATTAGTGACTTATTATTTGGTAAATGAAGGACGCCAATATAAAGAAATTTTATATATACAAGTAATGAATGATTATTTTAATTTGTTAACGAAGTGTTCATACTTCCACGAGCGGCGGTGTGTTTACATAATTAATAGACTGCGGATCTTTATGCATTTATAGCAAAATTGAGAAGATGAAATTCAGAGTTGTTGGAAAATTTTTAAAATTGAAGATGTCGATTATATGATTTCTCCTGTATTAAAATTATTGAGGCAAGAAATAACATTCAATTCGGTTTCTATTTTTTGCAATCGACGCAGACAATTTCTATTTTCCACAAAGATCCGCAGTCTAATAATTAATATGTATCTCCACCGCGAGCGATTTACGATTAATCACGGGAAAATGTTTGATACTGTGCACGATATCGTGAAAAGTGGCAGGTTACAAAGCCTCAACTATGAAAGTAGACCACACTCTGACCCACTGTGCCATAAACTGGGAAATGAACGGGAGGTCACAGCTATCGACCGATAGCCACGCAGCATTTACTTATTGTCTATCTATTAAACAATTATAGAACGCAGTGCAACATCGTGCGCGCACTTTAAATCTTGTTGCGAGATAGCAGCCGTTATCTATCAACGTACCGAAGTCCGATAAAGGCATAAAGATCCGGGTCTACTCTGCAGCTACCCGGATAACTTCGTTCAATAATTGCCAAGGGAGGACTCAACTCCGCAACCACACCGCACAGTGGGCAATTTGGTCGAAACTCGATTCAAAATCAAATAACTTTCGATAGAAATGAGGTAGAGCGATGAAATTTTGTTTTAAATTAAAGCTGAAACTTTGCAGAATATGGGAAAAATAGGGAGATAATGGTACGAACGTTTTTTAACCTTGAGAAAATTCGTTAAACATGTAGAATTTCAAGAAATCGATTTTACAATATTCTGAGGTCGTAGACAAATTTTGAGACCAGATTTGAAATCAGCGTGAAAAAGTCAACGAGAAATGAGGTATAGCATATTCAAAAAACAATTTTTCCGCGCGTGGTATTGGAAAAACCACAATTTTCTTGAAATTCTGCATGTTTAACGAATTTTATCAGCGTTAACGAACGTTCGTACCATAATCTCCCTATTTTTCCCATATTCTGCAAAGTTTCAGCTTTAATTTAAAAAAAATTTCATCGCTCTACCTCATTTCTATCGAAAGTTATTTGATTTTGATTCGAGTCTGGTCCACATTTTCCACTGTGCGCCGACGCGACGAAGAGTGGGCCAAACCGACGAAATCTGTGTCAAAATCAAATAACTTTCAATAGAAATGAGGTAGAGCGATGAAATTTTTTTTAAATTAAAGCTGAAACTGTGCAGAATATGGGAAAAATAGGGAGATTACGGTACGAACGTTTTTTAACCTTAAGAAAATTCGTTAAACATGTAGAATTTCAAGAAATCAATTTTGCAATATCCTGAGGTCGTAGACAAATTTTGAGACCAGATTTGAAATAAGCGTGAAAAAATCTACGGGAAATGGAGTACAGCATGTTCAAAAAACAATTTTTCCGCGCGTGGTATTGGAAAAACCACAATTGTCTTGAAATTGTGCAAGTTTAACGAATTTTATCAGCGTTAACAAACGTTCTTACCATAATCTCTGTATTTTTCTCATATTCTGCAAAGTTAATCTTTAAAAAATTTCATCGCTCTACCTCGTTTCTATCGAAAGTTCTTTGATTTGGAATCGAGTTTCGACCAAATTGCCCACTGTGCGTCGCTCCGCGATGCTTATCAGCGACTTCGTACTGGTCTCCGTTTGAAACGAACACGATCGAACATTTCGAAGAAGCATGGCCGGCGTATCAAGGACAAGAGAGAGATTAATTAACCGCCTGCTCGCAAGATGTCCAACAGTTATCAGGCGCTGAGTGTGCGGAGTTCACTGTTTTTTGCGATAGCATCTTGCGGACGGGTTTTCCTATTTGAATGTCGCCTGATTGGATAACGATCCGGATAGGGTCTCCGTCACGCAGGATCGTCCACGGCATGGGATCACGATCTATGGAGAATTCAGCGCGCATCGGCGAACGCTCCCGACTGGGTCACTGTTTCTTATGGGCTGAAGCAGTCTCTGTTTGTTTTTTCCTCTTTCACTTCGGAAAGAGAAGATTTTCTTTCTCTTGCTTCGGGAAGAGAATATCTTCTTTCACGAACGATCCCGACGTCCAGGTACAGTCCCATAAATATCTTCGTAGGAGTACTCGTTATTTCGCGTATCAACGTGGGCGTAACCTTCGTTGTCCGCTAAATCTCGTCCTTGCAGTATCTACAGGATGAGTAACGTGACGATCTCAAATAACTGGTAAGGTGGAATGGGGTAAGTCCGCCTTGTTTTTGCAAAATTGGACTTCAAACTGATCGATTTTTCAAAATCCTGAGGTCGTGGACAAATTTTGAGACCGGATTTGAAATCAGCGTGAACAAATCTACGGGAAGTGATATATAGCATGCTAAAAAAAAATTTTTTCCGCACGAACTACTGGAGAAACCACATTTTCTTGAAATTCTACATGTTTAACGAATTTTCTCAAGGTTACAAAACGTTCGTACCATAATCTTCCTATTTTTCCCATATCCTGCAAAGTTTCAGCTTTAATTTGAAAAAAATTTCATCGTTCTACCTCATTTCTATCGAAAGTTCTGTGATTTTGAATCGAGTTTGGTCCAAATTTTCCACTGTGGGCCGGCGCTAATTTCTGCGAAGCATTAACTTCAAACACAGCTGCCATAGAAAAAAATAGTCGCAGCGAGTTCATGAGGTACAATCCGTGGCAGAATGTTTCCGATCGGAGGCGTTGATACGGGTTTTAGAGAAAACATTCACAATCTAGAATTATAAAACATTACTTTATGGAGTTAAAACTGATGGGTAATGAAAGGGGGCTTATTGAAGTGTCTTCTTTTAATAATTTTGCGGCCATAATGGAACTTGAAGCTTCACCAGATGTGACAAACTGTATAATCCTTCGTTCATCCTGCGGTGATAATATTTTTGGTCTTCCTCCAACATTTAATAATATACTTTTACAATATATTTTTCTTATTCTCTGCACTGTCGATTGACTAACACTGCAAGTTTTCGCTGTCTTACGCGTTGACAAGCTGTCATTCAAAAGAGGGCACGATTACGATAACCGTGACAACTACTTTGAAGGTTATATTCGTGTTCCTGGGATCATTTTAAGAAAGAAATGTGTGTATATAACAGGTATCCAATGGGCTCCGTTTAGCCGGTAAAGTAGATTTCTTGTTTATCATAAAACTACAAATATCTCGGTAACTATGCGAGATATGGCAAAATATCAAGAGACCTTTTTTGTAGGAAATTGAATTTTTTTATTTTATTTTATTTTTAATTTTTTTTTCTTCTGAGCGGACAACCCGAAAAATCCATTTTCTGTTTATTTCTTTTTTTTTGTTTTTAAGGTGAGCTTTCAGTTTTGAAAGACTACTCCTATATTTCCGTATGCGTGATCGGGCCGGCCTGATGGTCGGCCCTCTCCGCCTCCCACCACCTAACCCTAACTAATTCTGATCGCATAATCTTGTCATTCTATATAGCCGTCATACAGAAACTCGCATAATTTCCGAGATATTTGCAGTTTTATGAAAAACAAGAAATCTACTTTACCGGCTAAACGGAGCCCATTGGATACCTGTTATATACACATTTTTTTCTTAAAATGATCCCAGGAACACGAATATAACCTTCAAAGTAGGGGTCACGGTTATCGTAATCTCCCCCAAAAGAGAAATGACTTTCTTTACACAATTTGGAGCAATTGACTTCATATTTATTCTTAATTCACTTGCGTGCTTTTCCGATCGACTCATTGCGAAGAACTGAGTGTTCAGACGTAGACTAATAGTTTGTAAACATACCAAAGTGCTAGATGTAAACATACTACTAGAACATGCCACGTAAACATTTCTTGTAGGGACCGGTGGAAAACCGAGTCAATCTGTTTTTGTTCACTGAGAAAAAAATCCTGTCGAAACAAAAAAAAATATATGTTGATTCGATAAGATGATACTATTGAATAGTGCCAATATCATATGAACTTATTTTAATATTTAATACTATTGAATTTCAATAGCAAAACTCATTTCCGCCAATCATATAAGCCGATAGCTTGACCATCAATGTTTTAAAAAAAAATAAGATATGGCCTCGAACCAATTCCAGTATAAATCAATACATTTCTCAAATTTTTTCAACAACATATCTGATTGAAGGAGAAAAGAAATATTACGAATAATAATATACGGTATTGAATCAAATACTATTTTCAATCATTTCATGATAGACAATTCAAATACATAATACTAAATTTCATGCTATTGAAAAGAATACATTGATATTCATCGAAGTAAAAAAATTACAATAACACGCGTGTTATTGAAGTAACTACTTTTTTTTCTCAGTGTTGTCATTGCTAAACGAGGAGTCATTAATTATTGAAAAAAATTTCTTAAGTTACTTCTAACCATGATAAAAATAATTACGATATTGATATTTTGTTATTTTTCTATATTCCTGGCAATAAATAATGATTTATACAAAACTTGTGGTTATTGGTTTAGTTTCGCTCCTTACTGTATGTCGTTGTCCTGATGAAGGCAGTAAAATGGCAAATGAGTAGCTCCGAAACGTATTGTAACGTTACGTCGAGTTGCTTCAGAGACGCAAATGATTTCTCTATGTTAATACACTGCCGTGACAAGTCGCGACAAATATTTAATGAAAGTTAGTAACTGTTACCGGTCGACTATCGAAGAGCATCAATCATTCGAGAATGCCGTAGCGATATTACCATTTGAAAGAGACACGCACATTGTTACCCGACATCAATTACAGCGCCGCTGGAGAACAGTGTACCCGTGCCATACCGTCCCTGCTGTTCCTTTTTTCTCTCCTCGGGTAGGAGTCCAATAAATTATGCGAGATGCTGAGAAGCTGCGTAAGAGATCGCCGGGTGTCGGAATGAATAGTAATGCCGATTGTGTTACGGCCGAGACACGCCCAGCGTTCCGCTCGCAGATCGCTTTTTATTTCGCGCCTCCGTTTGTCGGTTGTTAATTCGACTAAGGTCAGGCTTGAATGCGTAACGCAACGTGGTTGTATGGTTGCACTGATTTTCCGGCTCGATTCCGAGTACTTTTAGACCCGTACTATCCGGTAAGCGTTCTGATCTTCATTGTTATAAATTGCCACCAAAACTAGTGAACGAATTCCGTGCCATCTGTTTCCGCATTGGACTCGGTATTTGCCTGCAAAGTTTGCAGTCACGGTTCCACGCCAAATCCGTGCCAAACGTAGCTGGCGCCGAAGAAGGCATGTCGGTCGCAAAGAGTGCACCTAACCTTGCTTTAAAATATCGAACACTCCAATTCTCAACCAAAACTTGTCAACAAATTCCGAACCTAATGCGGGAACAAATGGCTCGATGTTTGAATGGAAAGTTTGCAGTCGCGATTCCATGCCAAATCCTTACGAAATTCATACGAAATCCATGCCAATGTTATAGATGGCAGGTCGGTTGCACTACGAGCGAACCTAACCTTGCTTTCAGACTAAAGATCGTGCAAAATCGTTATTCTCTTCATTATCATTATTCGAAGATTTGTAAGAATTTAAATCATTGAAAATGTATGCAACTTAAAACTATATAAAATTAGAAATTTAAGTAAAATTCGATTTTTCCTCCTACAGCAAGGTTCACTCCGATTTTGCTCGATATTTACCCGGTAAATCTGCTCTTGATTTGATATGAATTTGCCAATACTCTCCAATAATATGACCTCCATATTAATTCTATATAAATTTACCGAAATTATATAAATAATATTACTCCTCTCAAATAATATGACCCCCATATTAATTCTATATAAATTTACCTAAATTATATAAATAATATTACTCCTCTCAAATAATAGTAGTTCTATATAAATTTATTCACATATTATAAATAATATTATTACTCTCTAATAATATGACCTCTATATTAATTCTATATAAATTTACCTAAATTATATAAATAATATATACTCCTCTCAAATAATATTAATTTTATATAAATTTATTCAAATATTATAGACAATACTATTACTCTCTAATAATATGACCCCCATATTAATTCTATATAAATTTACCTAAATTATATAAATAATATTACTCCTCTCAAATAATATTAGTTCTATATAAATTTATTCACATATTATAAATAATATTATTACTCTCTAATAATATGACCTCTATATTAATTCTATATAAATTTACCTAAATTATATAAATAATATATACTCCTCTCAAATAATATTAATTTTATATAAATTTATTCAAATATTATAGATAATATTATTACTCTCTATTAATATGACTACTCTCTAATCATACGCCTACGTATGAAGTCTACAAATAAGGGGCTTCGAAAATTAGTGAGTGATTAACGAGTGGACTGTAAATTTTTAATGGACCAGATACTAAAATATTATTTAATAGTTAATATATCAATTGTTGATGGCTATTGAAAAAGATACTCGTTCGCGAAGGGTTAAAAGTAGACTCCGGATCTTTATGTAGAATAAAAAGTTTGCGTGTCAATCGCAAGACACGACAGCAAAATATTTAGAAATTTCTGTTTCTATTATTATTTATATATTTAATATTCACATTTATATTTAGGTCTTCTCGTAGATTAACATTAGGCCCGCTCATAACCGACGTGCCCTCTACAACGAGGACGGACATGGAAATTTGGCACCGAACTTTTTAGCCAAACACCTGCCGACAGGTTTTGGCCTACAGATTCACAGCAAATAAGGACCACAAGCATGTCTTGGCACTAAAACGACCGCCTTTTGCTCGCAAAGTACGATTGCAGTTATTTTATTGGGTAGTTGCCCGTCGCAGCGGCATATCATAAGTACCCGCTATCATCATCAGCGTCGAAAGAAGCGTGTAAATTGAATTAAAATTGAATTAGAAGATAGCAGTGTTAATAGCAGAGTGTCGGGTTTCGAGTGGCAAAAGGACGAACAAGAGGAAACGGCGCGTGGTCGATTACAGCATCATTAGAACGTTGTTTCCCGTTTGGCGATGGCGATGGCGACGCTGATGGCGCGTTCTGCCTACACTCGCGATTCCGGGAACGGAAGAAGCGTGCTCGTATGGCGCGCGCGAATACAAGTTCTCGCAGCGCGCGGTATTAAAAGGGCGAACGGGAAGCCGTGATCAGTATCTGGGCGCGCTCATCCCGTTCTAGCCATTCCGATTCGAACACTCGTAACTGTACAACCGTATTTTTGCTCGTCTCGGTGCCCGGACTACGTCTGGAATTACACACTGTCGTCGTTCGTGTCGTTCGTTTTTGGCTCGTATACAGGAACGTTTTCGCTAGTTATTCGCACGCGATCCGTCCACGCCGCCGCATCAATGGATGTTTTCCCGGTGGTTGTAACGCCTGGACAAAAACGATTCCGGACTGACCGGACGCGATAACGAGGCGGTAGCCTCTTGCGGCACCCGAGGCTGGTTATTACAAAGTCATTTCTGCCATTAGTTTACCTTTCTGGTTTCGAGCTTGTATGTAGTACGTCGCGCCACGGGAAAAAGCGCCTCGGCTATCGAACCGCTGCTCGACGTTCACGCAATTCGCTCCAATTAATTACGAAAGTCGCGAATCGGAGTAATCGTCCGTAATGACGACAGCCTTGATCGCTGACCATTTCTGGGGACGTTCGCACGGCTTTGATAGCGGACATAGCTTCTTCATCCAGATCATCCCAACCTCCCCCCCATTAACTTGCTACTTAGTGTGATTTCAGGACACTTTGTTTTTGGTTATAAATTTTTAATGATTAATAGTAATACACGGTTAAATGTCCCTATGTTGTCCAGGGCTCTTATTCGAAGAAAATACCCAAAAAGGCAAGAAAAGACCCATCTGTTTGGTGCCAAAATTCCATGCCAAATGCAGACCAATTCGAGGGCAGGGTCTGTCCTCGTTGTAGAGGGCAGATCGGTCGCTCTCAGAGCGAACCTAACCTTGCTTTTCTAAAGTAAACACCTTTTTCAGAGTCAATCTTTTACAAATAAAGTATCTTGAAGTAAGCTTTTGTAAAAAAAAACATCAAATCAAATACAAATGGAATACACTACCGTTCGAACGGCTTTAATCGCGGCCGTAGCTTCTTCGTCCAGATTCTCCCACCCCCCATGAGCTCGCTATTTAGTGTGATTTAGGTCGCTATTTAGTGTGATTTCAAGACATTTTTGTTTTTTTTGGTAATGAATTTTTAATGGATACAAAAATGGTATACAGTAATGCACGGTTAAATGTCCCTACGTTCGCTAGTGCTCTTATTCGAAGAAAATACCCAAAAAGGAAAGAAAAGAAACCCTTCTGTTTCAGCATCAGGCTAGGTATTTGACGACAAAGTTTGCTGCCAAAATTCCATGCCAAATGGAGACCAATTCGAGGGCAGGGTCTGTCCTCGTTGTAGAGGGCAGATCGGTCGCACTAAGAGCGAACCTAACCTTGCTTTTTCCGAGTGAACATCTTTTTCAGAGTCAATATCTTTTACAAATAAAGTATTTTTAAGTAAGCTTCTGTAAACAATGTAACACAAATGTAATACATATTTCAATTTTGAATACTTCCATATATGTATACCGTCCATAAGTATTTGACCACTTGGTGGAATCGAATCTAAAAGTTTCTATCAACGTTATAACTTAAATTACTTTGAAGTGGAATTAATATAAACGTATACGATTGACATCGAAACGTTATAACGCATTACATGTTAAGGATTTTACTAGTAAATAGATAAAAGTTATTAAATACTTCGTTCACGTCTCTTTACTAGCAGACAGCGGATCTTTGTGCAAAATAAACATTTTCTACGAGTGAATTTCAACAATCTGGAGTGACAACAGTCTACTCATTTTTGCCATAAATGCATAAATGCATGCATAAAATCCGCTGTCTAAATAAATATTAATAACCATTTCAAGAAATATTCGCGTCAGACGCGTTGTCCCGAAACTCAGGAAATAATTCCTCAAGTTTCATAGCTGATATTATTCAACACGGACAAGTTGAAACTTCGAGATAAAAAAAGTTGATTAAAATGAGTGAATATGTCTTAAGTGAAAGAGAGAAAAAGAGAACAAAAACTGCTAATCTGATTTGTGCCTGGTAATGAATTAAAGTAAGCGATATCCCTCAATGTCTTGGAAACGTGGAAACACATTCTAGAAGTCCCGTTACGTGCACCGCAAAAACCAGAAAACTCCGCGAAAAAGTTAATGAAAGGTTCCATGCAGTTTAAAGAGCTCTTAACATCTCGTATCTCGAAAAAAATACACTTTTTTCTCGGCGGCTCTTTCAGTCGCGTCGGGAAGAACCTGATTGTTCCGTTTCACTTTTGCTTCGAAAATTCGCTCTTCCTTTCACTTCTTCGCGGCGTAGCCGCCGCGCCGCTCGGCCTGTTCACGTCTGCAGGGCCGTCCGTCCCCCCTGTACATCGCTCACCTTAGGAGTAGGGACTTTTAGTATGTTTATTTCCTAACTAGTCCAAACAAAGTCCTAAAGTTAATTAATTAAGTTAATTCATTGACTGGACTACTGGGAGCAGAAAACTGGTGGTGCCGAGCGCCCTTCCTCGCCCGTACCCGACCTAACAAAGAAAACACAAAAAATGTGGAAAAAAATAATAAATACAAATACAAAATAGAATGCAATGAATAGTAATCAGAACGGTTAATGTGGCTTGCCATCACGCTTCCTGTAGTTTGTATAATATAAACAATATACGTTACGTAGAATAAATATAGAAATTAAATATAATACTTATAATTTTTGTTATATGTAAAAATAGTATTTATTTGTAAAAGACAGTAATGTTACTCGACGAAGATTTCGGTGTAGAGATTTATCGGCTTCGATCTGGCAACGGGCTATTGGAGCTCGCGCTCTTCAGAACTTTCTGTAAACTATATACGTTATCGTGAGATTTGATACTAGCTCTGCCTCGAAATGCATCTTTCGTTCATCAGTCAGTTTCTTTCTATAGTCGTAGCATTTTGTGTCTTGTATTTTTCATATTTATTCCATTTTGTATTTTCTACGTGTACTTATATTTATATTTGTTGTTTTTTATGTATTATTTTAATATTATTATTGTTTTATAATTATTATCTTTTGTATATGTAGCAATAGATCTAGTGTTTCTTCTATAAAATAATAAGTATCATTTTCAATTAGTCCTTTAGCGAATAAAAATATTTTATTTAAAATCTATTTAACATTGAAAATGAATTTTCCATGAAAAAAAAACTATAAAAAATAATTTACCACGAAGAGGATTCGAACCCGGGCCTGCGGCGTAACAGTTCAGCTCGCTGCTGTTACGCCACACCATTGCTTGGTAAAAATCTGAACCAAACTGATATTTTACGGTTACGAAACTTTAATTGCAAATATCTCGAAAACTATTGAGTGTCTGCCCCTATAATGGGGTATTTTCGTAATCAGGGCAACGAGATCTATAGCTCTGTAAAGTCTGAACAAAATCCGTGAGGGACAGAGCGGGGGTTCTCCTTGTAAGTTGAAGAAGGTCGTGGCAGCTAGCGGAGGCTACATCGAGTAATTCAATCATTTATACCATGCGTTACTTCTGCACAAACTGGCGTAAGAATATATTGACATATTCCTGGAATTTGAGCTGTTCTTTATCCAATCACTCCTCCAGGTTTAGCTCGAAGACACTGTGTAGTTATTTCTTTCCCCTCGGTCGAAAGTACAAGTTGCTCTGGTCATCCTCGAGGCGCGTTTGAAAAATCACGATCTCGGGGAGGATCGGCTGCTCAAAAACCACTAAATCACTCGATTTATCTGGCGAATGTCTGCGGCGTGTAGCCTCGAGGCGTTTCTGTAGCTTTGGCGCGTCGAACAATGTTGAAAAACTGTTGCGGATCGCGACGGTTGATCCCGATCGAGCTGCAACTTGGGCCTGATGAGGGATCGCGGCCGTATCGCGGACGACAATGGATTAATGGGACCCATTTAACCGCAATGTTTCATTCCAAAGCAGCCCTCGGCGCTGCGTTCTCTGCGAAACGAACCGCTCGGAGATTGCAAACGTAACCCGAGGGATCCGAGCAACTTATTCGCTGGCACGGCGAGCCGATCGTCGATCTTTGATTTAGTTGCTGGAAACTGCCCATCGGCTACTCGCCGATGATTTATATGTCAACGTGATGGCCAGATAATGCGTCTGAACGGCCAGTAAATAACGCCACGTTACAGAAGGTTACCGAGGTGAACAAATTAGAAAATCTCGTTACTTCTTTGCCCGCACATTCACCAGGTAGCAATGCCTACTTTCAAGTAAAAGTTATGTCGTTCGGGGGAAGATGACAAACGACTATCACTTCGTATCCGTCCAGTAGATCTTCACGCATAGTAGTTGCAGTTGTTCCAAAAAAGTATTGGCGCACTAAAATGGCAGGAAAAATTGTCAGTACTTCAACTGGTATAATTAGGCTGCGGATCTTCATGCTAAATAATAATTGTCTACATCAGTTGCAAGGGATGGGAACTAAATTGAACGTTCTTTCTTCCCTTAATGATTTGAATAGAGGAGAAGTCATATATTGACGTCGCCAATTTTAAAAATTATCCAACCATTTTGAATTTCATGAACTCAATTTTGCTACAAATGTGTAAAAATCCGCAGTCTAGTTAAATAATGCACAATTTTGCAACAATAAATAATGCAACAATTTTGAATTTCATCTACTCAATTTTGCTATGAATGCGCAAAAATCCGCTATCTAGTTATAATGTTACAAAAATGTTGTAAGAATATTGACATCATCAATTTTAAAAATTTTCCGACAATTTTGAATTTTATCTACTCAATTTTGCTATAAATGCATAAAGATCCGCAATCTAGTTATAATGTTGCAAAAATGTTGTAAGAATATTGACATCATCAATTTAAAAAATTTTCCAACAGTTTGAATTTCATGTACTCAATTTTGCTATAAATGCGTAAAAATCCGCAGTCTAGTTATAATGTTGTAAAAATGTTGTAAAAATATTGACAAAAATTCATTTTCATAAATTATCCAACAATTTTGAATTTTATCTACTCAATTTTGCTATAAATGCATAAAGATCCGCAGTCTAGTTATAATGTTGTAAAAATGTTGTAAGAATATTGACATCATCAATTTCAAAAATTATCCAACAATTTTGAATTTTATCTACTCAATTTTGCTATAAATGCATAAAGATCCGCAGTCTAGTTATAATGTTGTAAAAATGTTGTAAGAATATTGACATCATCAATTTAAAAAATTTTCCAACAGTTTGAATTTCATGTACTCAATTTTGCTATAAATGCGTAAAAATCCACAGTCTAATTATAATATTGTAAATATGTGATAAAAATATTGCCATTTTCAATTTCAAAAATTTTCCAACAATTTTGAATTTTATCTACTCAATTTTGCTATAAATGCATAAAGATCCGCAGTCTAGTTATAATGTTGTAAAAATGTTGTACAAATATTGACACCTTCAATTTCAAAATTTTCCAACAATTTTGAATTTTGTCTACTCTATTTTGCTATAAATGCATGAAGATAATGTTGTAAAAATGTTGTACAAATATTGACACCTTCAATTTCAAAAATTTTCCAACAATTTTGAAATTCGTCTACTCGCTTTTGCTGTAAATGCATAAAGATTCGCAAGAGTAGTTATAATGTTGTAAAATTGTTTGTAAAATATTGACGTCTTCAATTTTTTAAATTATCCAACTGTTTTGAATTTCATGAACTCAATGTTGCTACAAATGCGTAAAAATCCGCATTCTAGTTAAATAATGCACAATTTTGCAACAATAAATAATGCAACAATTATGAATTTTATCTACTCAATTTTGTTATAAATGCGTAAAAATCCGCAGTCTAGTTATAACGTTGAAAAAATGGATCGTGCGACAATAAACCTGCACTCATTTTAAAGCTCGAAGTATCTACTTTTACAACCCATCATTAATTTTTTTAAAGATATTTTTGCCTGATATAACGGGTGGGAGATTTCTTTTATACGTTTAGACGTGTCAGACTCGCAATCAGGAAAAATAAGAACTTTCATCAACATTCACATTTTAACTGTTTACTTCCGAGGGCAACACTTTGTTTAAATTCTTTTTATATGTTTGTTATTTTCCATTCCACTCGCCGCTGTTGCCATCAATTCGTAAAGTCAGTCTAGTAATTAATAATATATAATCAACAGAGACATCAATTTAACATACTGTAGCAGCATGTTTAAATTCTTCTCATATGTTTGTTATTTTCCATTCCACTCGCCGCTGTTGCAATAAATCCATAAAATCAGTCTAGTAATTAATAATGTATAACCAACGGAGACATGAATTTACATAATGTAACAGCAGTTTAAATTCTTCTCATATGTTTATTATTTTCCATTCCACTCGCCGCTGTTGCCATAAATCCATAAAATCAGTCTAGTAATTAATAATGTATAATCAAGAGAGAATTCTGCCCAGCTTTTTGCGTTTCTGGCCCCCTCTGGTGGCGAAGGGATTCAACGTGTCACGCTAATGAATAAAGCAATGAAAGTTCCACATGTGAAGGGAAACTAGACTTAATCGCTTCCGGTCCGGGCAATGACGCTAGTATAAATCGGATCGTTTGAGGAAATGCTGCGTTACGTAGCCGGTGGAAGAAACGTCCATCGGCATCCCGCAACAATCCATTTCCTATGTAATTTCTCCCTACAGAACGTCGATCTCTTCGGACATACCTAATCGTATCTGCGTTCCCTTTCGCGGCGGCGATCTCTTTAACACTAGGTTTACGGAGCATTTACCCTTAGCAGT
Source organism: Lasioglossum oenotherae (assembly GCA_028455765.1). Classification (NCBI taxonomy): domain Eukaryota; kingdom Metazoa; phylum Arthropoda; class Insecta; order Hymenoptera; family Halictidae; genus Lasioglossum; species Lasioglossum oenotherae. Next base: position 4,382,992 of record CM052281.1, on the reverse strand, counting down.
CGAGTGGCGACTCTGAGGCTCTAAAAATTGCTAACTACGAAAAATCGGTAACTGTACTGTATTTTAATATTATTCCCAATTCATCTTTACTTTACCGGACTCAAAATTCAGTAGATTTGTGCCCGGGGCGGCTGCAGATCGAAGTTTCGATCCCGTAGGATCAATGGTTCAGGAGTTATGCTTGCTTGAAGTTGAGCAATCTGTAGTGTTTTTGACAGGTAAGGGCGCCGCCATATTGGTTTGTAGAGACAATCGCGAGCCGCTTACCTTGCCGCCCCCTCGACCTAATCACCAACCAACTACCACCTAGCGGCTCTGCTCGGTAGGCGGCGCATGACACTACAAACCAATATGGCGACTCCCTGTCGAAAACACTGAAAAATGCATAACTTTAAGCAAGCATAACTCCTGAACCATTGATCCTACAGGATCGAAACTTCGATCTGCAGCCGCTCCGGGTACAAATCTACAGGACTACGGGGGAACAGCGTGGTAGAAGGGGAATGTAGAGCGGGGACACGAGTCTCCGTCCGCCAACTCTAGTCAGGTATGTGGACTGCGTCCGACAGAAGTATCGACGCTTGGACATCCTGCGCCGTTTTGCCATCCTGTCGATAATATTCTACAGATAACGCGCGCGGAAAAAGAAGAAGCGGCATCGTTTCAATCACTCCCACATCAGCGTGTTCGATTTTCTGTGGCTAACTGGCAACACGGTTGCTCGACGCTCGCTTCAACGCCCCTGGCAATGTTTCCGATCTTTTCTCACCGACACGACTGTCTACCTTTCGAACCGTTTCCTTTCTTTATTTGTTTCTTCAGGAAGGCAACCGGTTTTTTTCCGCTAACCTGCTCCCCATTGGGGACTCACAAGTAGCAGAGAAGTCGAAGCCCTAATTACACGGTTTTAATAAAATGCACCACCACTCGACACGATCGACTTGTGTTCTTAATAGGCAAATACGAAGACTATTTGTCTTGTTCGACGGTTTTTGTCGTCGGTGTAGAAGCCGATTATTCTTCAGTTTGCTCAGGAAAGCAACGCAACGGTCGGACGATCATTAGAAAGTGAAGCGAGCACGTGCGCGGTGCGGTGGACGGAACCGCGACGCCCGCAAGCGTATTAACTGTAAAACGATTTTACAATCTTGCAGCATCTATCCGTTGATCCTCGGCCAATGATTTTCAGTGATATGTTACTCGAACGCATCGAGCACAGTTATTTCCGCGATTCGATACCGGCGAACGGTCTACGCTCGGCGTTACGTCGACGCTTCATTAAACGCGGTGCCATTTTTTCTCGTAGCCCGGGAGGCCGGGGATTGCTGACTAATTTTTAGCAATCCACCACTGGTACTTACTTGGCTGAGCTGTTGAATGCCAAAAGATGTCTTTAAATCTCTTGTACGGGCTTCATTTTCGAAATCGCTTCAATTATGTGTCTAGAATTGGCTAGACATCGTGTGTCTGGGCCTGTGCTATAATTAGACTGCGGATATTTATGCAAAATGGAATTTTTATACATCAATTGGAAAGCTATTGGAACTAAATAAAAATTTATTTTCCTCATTAATGATTTTTATATGTTAAAAATAGTATACCGGCGTTACGTCGACGCTTCATTAAACGCGGTGCCATTTTTCTCGTAGCCCGAGAGGCCGGGGATTGCTGACTAATTTTTATCAATCCACCACTGGTACTTACTTGGCTGAGCTATTGAATGCCAAAAGATGTCTCTAAATCTCTTGTACGGGCTTCATTTTTGAAATCGCTTTAATTAAGTGTCTACAATTGGCTAGACATCGTGTGTCTGAGCTTGTGCTATGATTAAACTGCAGATCTTTATGCAAAATGGAATTTTTATACATCAATTGCAAAGCTATTGGAGCTAAATAAAAATTTATTTTCCTCATTAATGATTGTTATATGTTAAAAATAGTATGTCGGCATTATTAAACTGTTTTAATCTTTTTCCTGTTTTGGATTACAACTGCTCATTTTTGTCATAATTTTTGGCATGCATTATGGGCATGCTTGGCTCTAAGAATTCGCTAGGGACTTAAGACTTAGGCTGAATGCCAAGTGTAGATTGAAGTGAACGATCGATTATCAATTTTTTCTCTGCATTGTCAAATTTTTGTGAATTTTAACGAAGTTTCGATCCGAAATTTTGATCCTATTTACCGGACACAAGAAATTTGTGATAACGAATTAATTCATTAATTCCTTTTATGCCGTAGCACAATAATTGAATGTTCATTTGAAAACTTTCCAGCCGAATAACTTGAAAAGTACGAAAGTGTCGTTTTCAAGGTTATTTGAAGGTCAACTTTGTTTTTTTTTCAAATGGAAACCTATATTTTTTATTGTGGGATCCTATTGTACATCAAAAAACCAGCAATTTTCGAAGGATACTTTTTTTATCCGCAGGTTTCCATCTGAAAAATCAAAGTTGACCTTCAAATGACCTTGAAAACTCCACCCAAATAAAAAACTGAAACTGCCCCCCTCTTTTCCCCTCGAAATCCTTGGACACATGTTTTACACTTTTTTAATATCTTTCATGCTTTTCGAGATATTCGGCTGGAATATTTTTTAATGGACACCCTATATAACTTAATCTAAATGAAGAAATAATTAATTTTAAATATGTTTACTGGGTGAAATTGATTTGCAGAAGGTTGAATTTGATTTGCAAAAAGTTGAATTTTTGTTTTCATAAAGGAATCTTGATAATATAATAATTGTAGTTGAATCTTGATAATCTTACTCAAAGAGTAAATATTCAGCAAAATCGGAGTAAACCTCGCTGAAGGATGGAAAACAGACTTTCATAGTACTATAGCATGCATAGTCATCATATTAGTTACACCATGAAGGCCCCAGTAAACAATTTGCTATGAATGTGCCATCAAAACTTGTCGACAAATGCCGATCCATATGCTTCCGCATTAGACTTGGTATTTGAGTACAAAGTTTGCAATTCCACACAGTGATGCCAGAAATGCACAACATTTCATGCGCATGCGCGACGATTAGTAGACTCAGTATAATATGATTCTCGATGAAATGGGGTACCTTGAGCACCCCGCAGAATTTTAAAAAATTTATATGATTTGATTATGAAAAATGAATGCATAACAAGTGTATTTGTGACTATTTTGTAATCCGTAGGACACGTCCTGGAATCCTTTTGTCCGGCAGAGATTGTTTCGGTACATTCCTGCCAATATAACTGCTTCAGGGCTCTGCTACCTCATCATAGATACGTTACTGTTTGCCGCGCATGCGCGTAAAATGTTGCGCATTTCTGGCATCACTGACCAAAACTTGCCCTCGTCAAGAGGGCGGGTCGGTCGCACTACAGCGGACCTAACCTTGCTCTAAGAGTGAATATCGGACAAAATCGTAATCCTTATAAAGAAGGTAAACCTTGCTGTAGAAGGGAAAACCGAATGAAATCATTGAAAATACATGAAACTTATAAAACCTTGCGAGGTACCCTAACCTAACCTAATCGTACCAAGACCGCTCTAATGACCAGTTTCACATAATTATTTTATAATTATTGAAGTTACACGGATGTTTCCATTAGAAATTATTAAATAAATTTCTTGATTCTCAAGTACATATTGTTGTAAAAATTTCGAGAAATTAAGAGAATTCGGTTTTGTTGTTTTTATAAAACAATGTATACTAGTGGAATTTTGTACTCGATACGGTTAGCGTCAAATATCAAACAAGTAAAAAACGTAAGAGAAAAATTCTATTTTTGCAAAGATCTAGACCGGACCTCCCCCTAAGAAATATCCTATTTCCTTTTCACTGCTCTTCACAAAACGTTCTTCCGTTTTCTATCCACTCATCGCCTCGATACAGTACTCCGACGCGGAATCTGAACCGTGCAGGTGTTACAAATTGGCTTTCCACCGAGACGATCTGTGATTGGTGCTTTCGCTTCGACGATTCCGACTTCCCTCCCGATGAAAGGTGGCATTACTCGCGTTTTACGTTGATACGCAAATCGAGCAGCCTACGGTGCTCATTTTTCGATACGGTTTACGATTAGAGACCGTTGGAACGTGTAAGGCAAATTACCCGCCGATTTCGAAAAATCGTAATAAACGCTTGCGAGTTACGTGAGCTCTACTCTTCCGATTACAATGTGCGGTAATATCCGTGCCACTATGTGCAATGTCCGGTTGCTTTATGCAAATTCGCGAAGGAAATGGTGTGTGAAAATACAGTGAACCGAATGGATATTCGAACGCTCTAAAAAAAACGATAACTTTTTGAATATTTGAACTTTTTTGGGAAGCTGGAGCAATTAGTTTACTACAGGATGTGAAAAGAAATTTTTTCAGAAAATGCAATTGTTCGGAATTGTAGAAAAAATACAAAAACTTATGTTTTTATAAAGTGATGTCAGTACAATATTTTAGATTTTCTTGGTCTACCCCGTCCTGGTAATAAATTCGGTATTTTTAATGATATCTTATAGAAAATTTTATATCATTTATAAAATTTTATATTATATTATAATTTATATTAATTTTATATTCATTTCTCAAAAAACGTATCCAGCATATTTTTAACCAATTCATTGTTTCTCCGTTAGAATTGTTTCTCCTTTTAAAAATTGCATCCCCCAAAAATCTTGTTGACATGAAATCCTCTCGTTTCATTTCACTTAAAATAAAGTTATTACCTTTCCGGCACTTCTTGATAACATTATAATAATCTTGGAGCACGAATGACATTTCTACGACGCCAAAATCTCTGCCTTTCGGTAAAAACGATTTAAATAGATCTAGTGTTTCTTCTATAAAATAATAAGTATCATTTTCAATTAGTCCTTTAGCGAATAAAAATATTTTATTTAAAATTTATTTAACATTGAAAATGCATTATCCATGAAAAAAAAAATAAAAAATAATTTACCACGAAGGGGATTCGAACCCGGGCCTGCGGCGTAACAGTTCAGCTCGCTGCTATTACGCCACACCATTGCTTGACAAAAATCAGAACTAAACTATATATATTTTACGGTTATGAAACTTTAATTGCAAATATCTCGAAAACTATTGAGTGTCTGCCCCTATAATGGGGTATTTTTGTAATCAGGGGAACGAGATCTATAACTCTATAAAGTCTGAACAAAATCCGTGAGGGACAGAGCGGGGGTTCTCCTTTAAGTTCAAGAAGGTCGTGACAGCTAGCGGAGGCTAGATCGAGTAATTGAATCATTTATACAATTCGTTACTTTTTCACAAACTGGCGTAAGAATATATTGACATATTCCTGGAGTTTCAACTGTTATTCTTTATCCAATGACTTCTCCGGATTTAGCTCGAAGACACTGTGTAGTTGTTTCTTCTCCATCGGATCGAAAGTAAGAGTTGCGATGGTCATCCTCGAGGCGCGGTTGTGCGGTTGAACAATCACGATCTTAGGGAGAATCGGCTGCTCAAAAATCACCAAATCACTCGATTAAGGATGTTCTGGAGGTATATAAAAACGTAACAAAATTTTTGAAAATTTGACAAGATATAATTCTTACTAAATTAATGTAATTACCAAAGTTTGGGTTCGATTCACTGCACCGTTTAAGTATTATAGCAACTTAAAGTTTACACATTTTAACACGTCTTCTTATGAAGAATTCATAAAATTCCACTTCAAACCCTATTTAAGCCTTGAATAAACGCAACTAGAAACTCCAGTTTTTTTATACGTAGTAAAAATTATGTAATTGATTATGTTCAAAATTTATTAGGATTCACTAAACAGTTACAGAGCAAAAAAAATTATAAACTGTTAGAAAACGTCAAATTTATCGTGTTGTCTCTCACTAGCATGGAAACGAGACAAGCGTAGACCACTGAATATAGCTACAGAGGGTACAGTATTCGCAAAAGTTTGATGCAAAATATACTCACGAATGGCTTTCATTGCCATGTATTGATGGATTTCGAATTTCTTGTACTTTAGTCTCACATTGTACCTCCAGAACATCCTTAAGGTATCGAGAGTTTTCGACACAAATCTGTCCGTAGATGGCGCTACTCATTAGCCTCATTAAGGGGGTAGTATACCCTCGATTTGTAACTAGAAAATTACTAGAATCTTACTAGATTTTGGGTCAAAACATGGGTTTGCGCGGTTTCGCTTAGTGTCCTCATTTGAGCAAATTTTGGGCTGGGTGAGGGCTCATTCGAAAGAGGAAGGTTCACCGCATGGTGCTCTGGTCATGAGGTTAACGAGATTATGTTTATATCTAATAATATTAGTGTCCAAAGTAGAGTAAAATTTTTTGGAAAAAATCCGCAGATTTCAATGCATTTTTCTGTCTCTAAAAGACTTTTTGACTGCTATGATGACCAGAGCACCATGCGGTGAACCTTCCTCTTTCGAATGAGCCCTCACCCAGCCCAAAATTTGCTCAAATGAGGACACTAAGCGAAATGGCGTAATTGCATTCACATTTCCCCATATTACAAGCTAGAGCCAAATTTAGTTCAGCCAGTTTAGACGAGATGGCGCCCAGTCAGGAGGACTAATGCGCTACTGTACCATAACATTGAAAGTACAAAGTCTGCTTGGGAGGATTTGAAGGGATTATATGTATAAATGATTTGTATGTAAAAAAAACTATGTGTATACAGTGTAACAGGTGTATAAAACACCTATCACTCTAAATAATGTAACCTTGTAACCTTGTAATATGGAAATAGCAAGCAACGCCATCTCGTGTACATCAGACAGTGCGTGTTTCTTAGTGTTACCAAACTCTTTTTTTGCACAGACGTTGGCCTTCTGATTTTGTAGTTGGTCATACTGATTTTCTAGTTGCAAATCGAGGGTATACTACCCCCTTAAGGTTATTTCCAACTGTATCGAATGGCTTCACCGTATTTACACGGAAATCGCGCGTGTTCGTGTGAAAAGACTCTTACTGTGGTGCTATAAAACGATCGAGAAAGCCTTGATCTTTCGTCGGTCGCTATTTAAGTGGCTGCTTTTCAACGACAGCGTTTTCAGACGTGAAACGTTTCGTTCGGAAGCGTTTCGAATAGTTCGGTGACTCATTGCGTGACCGGTAGCTTACCCTTAATCCGGGAATCGACTGGAATGAAACGAACGGACACATCTACGCGAGTACCTTTGAAATCCTTGCTCCAATTCACCGCTAGATGTTCAATCGAGCATATTCCGCGCGCGGTACAACCGGTTCCAATTAATATCAACCGGGTTGCGATGCTGTCGGCGTCGGCAATAAACAGGCATGTGTACGAGCGTAACGCTTAAGTTCACGAGGTCGATTGCAGCTTGTAACGTATCATCAGACGCCCTAGGGTGACACGAAGGAAAAGTGAACATTTTGCCCCGGAGTCCGAATGCATTCGCCGCGTGTACCTGCGACTTCTATACTCTATACACAGTGTCCCGCGTGACGCGACTTTTATGTTGTTCACTCTTTGGACTCGAAATGGAGACTCTGAGGCGCCAGTAAAAATTGCCACGCCATTATTCAAAGCAGTTTTAATATTATTGAATTTGTCTGTTTTCTATAAACCGTAAAAAGCTCGACTGTTATACAGGGTGCCCGAATTCAAATGGCAAAACTTCAGGAGCGTATAGGGGGGGACCGAAAAACTAAGACGAAATGTCTTTTACAGATTTGCTCGTTCTTGCTTCGTTTTGGAGAAAATCGCAAAAATTCATAAATTATCCACAAGGATGGATTGACCCCGATCACCTCGTATAACACCCATGGATTTCTTCGTATGGGGAACCTTGAAGTTTATGGGGAAGCAGAAAGTTTATTCGGTGCCAATCAAAACAAGAGAGCAATTAAGTACACCAAATATCACCAATATAAACCTCTAAAAATTTTAAAGATCACCAGGACAATGTTCAGCTGCAAGACGGCAACATTTTGAACAATATCTACACGAAATAGACGATAACGTAAATAAATAAGTAGGTACAAAAACGAAAACTTGTTGTTTTTCTTTTTCTGCGATTTTCTCCAAAACGAAGCAAAAACGAGCAAATCTCTAAAAGTCTTTTCGTCTTAGTTTCTCGGTCCCCTATACGCTCCTGAAATTTTGCCATTTAAATTCGGGACACCTTGTATAAGAAAACAGGTTCAATTTGATGGGCACAATGCAAAAAAGATTATGCAGGACAAAAATGATCTGTGGGTTGAAGCAAATATCTTCACTTTCGAATTCAAATTGTTCGAGTGCAAAGGTTAAAATTTTTTTTTCTCCTGGACACAGTTTTTTTTAAAATTTTTTTTTAATATTGCATTGGCGCCCAGTTCTGAGCCATGTTTAAAGTTTCAAGTCTCTAGCTCATCGGGAAGTGGTTTAAAATTCGATTACAAGATTTGACGCAAACAACAACGACGCAACCCGGAAATCTAATGTAAGCGTGGTAAAAATGTGTTCTATTACACGGCCACGAATAACCGAAGAATGTGAGTCTTGTTACACGCAGTGTTGGGCAATAAATAAATTTATTTAAATAAATAATTATTTAAATAATGATTTAAATTACAAGTTATTTGTTATTTGGATATTCAAATAAAACGCATAAATAATTATTTATTATTTGAGCAAGTCTAAACGAATTTATTTAAAATAAAAAAGTTAATTGTTATTTACAAATACAATTTTCAATTATTATTTGTATTAGCAAATAATAAATTACATTTTATTTTCATTCATTAATCCGCCCTCCGGACGAACCCTTGATGAAGTACAAACTAGTCCTGAAGTGGTTGCATCAGAACATCTAATAACACAATATTTCCAAGATCCGAACTCGGATTTAAATAGTCTGGATACGTACGCGGCTGCAAAACGTATATTTATAAAATATAACACAACCTTTACCATCATCGGCTCCAGTCGAGCGAGTATTTTCTTTGGCAACTATGACCAATACGCCAAAATCGAACAAACTATCTGACAGTATGTTTGAAGAAAGAGTAGTTACAAAGTCAAACATGAACTGCGAATTATCGATTAGAAAAGCAAATTGATACAAAAAATAGTTGTGTTTACTTAAATATTATATAGTGTTCATTGTATACATATACAAAATACAAGAAATAAGAGAAGACCAAAAATTATTTAATTGATTTCCACCTCAATCCAAATAATAAATAAACTTTTATTTGCAAATAAGAAATAATAAATAGATTATTTATGGAATTATTTAAATAACTTTTATTTAAATAAGAAGTTCAGTTATTATTTACAATTAAAATCACACGTTTATTTATTATTTAATTATTTATTATTTAAAATAAAATTTGCCCAACACTGGTTACACGGGACACCCTGTAGAGTATGTTGGTTCAGTCGACGCGACGCGATGGTGGCATCGAGCCGCAGTGAACCGCGCGTTAAATTATCGTATTACGGAACGAGAATCGCCAGAAGCATTTCGAATTTAATTTGACGCTTGTCCGTTCCCTCTGTTGTCTGACCGTCCACCTAGCCGACGAATGTGTTTCACTTTTCACGATGAGAACCCAGTAACATTTTAGTTTCGGAGCCACCACTCGCGGATACATGCTCCTCGACGTCCATAGGTCAAACACGGTCGAACGGAAGGTTTATTAATTTGCTGAAGTTGTTGGCAGGCATTCGAAGGGAAAGTAAAACCTCTTCATTCCGAGCGAGGAACATGCACGATGTGTTTAGACACACCCATTCCAAGCGATTTTCATGTAGCCACGATTGCTCCGTTTTCAAGCAACGATTTCCCGTGATTTTCGGTTTTATAATCTACAATTTGCTATCGAACGAGGATACGGATCAGTGTTAATCTTTCTCACAATTTCTAATACTGGCGTATGAACGTTGTTTTACGATTCGGACGATCAACATCTATTAGACTGAGATTTTGAAATGCGATCGACATTAAACACACCTGGGAAACGATTTGAGTAACGCTCTATATGATTTTGAATAACGATTACTTCTCGCGAAGCAGAGTTGGGCAAAAGTTTAATCGACAACTGACGAATAAATTTCTACTTGAATCGTTAATCGCAATTAAGAATTAAACTCCTAGTTTAGTCGTTAATTGCGGTTGACCACTACATTCTTTTCAATTGTAATCGTCAAACGGATAATTGATTAATGATTAATTGCTGAAATTTTGAAATGAAATGCGGAATTAAAACTGTATGTATAAGGTGGAGTGGGGTAAGTCCGTCTACGGGGCAAGTCCGTTAATTGGTTATATTTATTACAATATCAACGAAATTTCTCTAGCTTGTATTTAATAATGTAGTATAAGTTAGTGTGAACTATTCGACATAGATGTCGCCCAAGAACAAAGGTGTTTTCCTCGCTTAAATCAACCAATACTAAACAGTCACGTGCGAGGTACGCGTACAACTTTGAGGTTACCCCGAACGTGCAATAGTTTACAAGTTATTAATATATTCTGTGTTGTTATTTTAGGTAAGTACAACAAAAATTGATGTAGGTTTACATTAAACAAACCGATTTTATTGTATTTTTTTAAATTTATTGAAAAAGACATTAAGATGCACTTGCCCCGTAAATATTACTACACGGGGCAAGTGCGTACTATCACGGTGGGGTAAGTCCGTACTGCATGGGTAACTATAAAACTAAACAATATATTTAATGCAATAAAAAGTATTTTCTAGCAGGCTTGATAATAATTCTTTTCTTGCCCCACAGCACTTGAAACAAGGTTCGAAAGCATTTTTAAACTTTGTTTAAACATATTATATTAATTATTATTAATATATTATATAATTAATATATTATTATTAATTAATATATAATGGTAGAAGAGCTTCTGGTACATGTCAGGAATGTTCCTGCATGATTAATAGACAGTGGATCTTTATGCAAAATAACTTATTTTCTCTCTTAATATGTTTAATAAGTTGAAATTAATATAACATTATTCTTAAATTCTTCGAATATTGTCACTGTTTTAAATTACATCCACTCATTTCTGTCACAAATGCAATCAAGTACGAAGTTTAATGATTAAGCTCTGTAAGTTGAAACATTCTTTGTAAATTGATAAATAAGAGATAAATTATGTGTGAAAACCATGATTAATTCGAAAAGAAACTTAAACCAACAAGCAGTTAAAGTTCGAGGAAATTAATTTTCAATAAGAGGCGTCACCGCGGTATTTAGCGTGTACGTATTACATCGAATGGGTCGTAACAATTTCCCAGTCAATAAATCTATCGACGTTTCCCGCTATTTCTCTTTTTTTCAGGGGGATTACTTCGATATGCACCGGACAAGGAGATTCGTGCTCGTTTCTATGTATTTTACTGCCGTATCCTTCTCCATCGATCGCAAACCAGACGGGAAAATATGCGACTTGACAGCCTCGTCGTAATAAATGGCCTGCCACACTAATGCTGTCATTCCTTGCGACAACTTATCATTACCATTTATTATCAGCGCTAAGTGGCTATTGCGGATCTGTCGAACGAGAAACGAAACGGTCTGTGCAACAGAAACTTCGTCGATCCCACGAAAATTCGCGACGAAAGATTGCTCGGATTACTGGACTTGATTCAGAGCTGGGTGAAACACTATTTCAAATAGTGAATAATCCCATTCAGGTTAAAGTATGCGTACAGCTTTGAAAATGAAATATTTTATTTGACTTTATTTGCCAGTGATTTTTGAAAGTAGTATTGTATCTTGTCTTTACTTTAAATTCAATCAGAATATTTGTATGTTTTATTTACTTTCACACCATTTCAATTTTATATATATTATTGCTGAAAAAATAAGGATTCGAAATCAATCAGAATATTTGTATGTTGTATTTACTTTCACACAATTTCAATTTTATGTATATTATTGCTGAAAAAATAAGGATTCGAAATCAATCAGAATATTTGCATGATGTCTTTACTTTCAATTTCAATTTTAAATATTATTATTGATAAAATAAGGGTTCGAATTCAATCATAACTGGATGAAAGAATATTTCAAATAGTAAATAATCCCATTTATGTTAAAGTATGCTTAAAACATTGAAAATGAAATATTTTATTTGACTTTATATGGCAGTGATTTTTGAAAGTAGTATTGTATCTTGTCTTTACTTTAAATTCATTCAGCATATTTGTATGTTGTATTTACTTTCACACAATTTCAATTATATATATATTATTGCTGAAAAAATAAGGATTCGAAATCAATCAGAATATTTGTATGTTGTCTTTACTTTCAATTTCAATTTTAAATATTATTATTGATAAAATAAAGGTTCGAATTCAATCAGAGCTGGGTAAAACACTATTTCAAATAGTAAATAATCCTATTTATGTTAAAGTATGCGTACACCTTTGAAAATAAAATATTTTATTTGACGCAGTGATTTTTGAAAAAAGCATTTTATTAACGAATATTGAGAATATTTATATTTTCTCTTTATTTTCAATTTCAATTTTATATATTATTGTTGATAAAATAAGTATTCGAAATCAATCAGAATATTTGTATGTTTTCTTTACTTTCAATTCCAATTTTCAATATTATTATTGATAAAATACGGGTTCGAATTCAATCGAAACTGGGTAAAATAGTATTTTAAATAGTAAATAGTAAAAAAAATAACCCTGTTTATTTTAAAGTATATGCGTACACCTTTGAAAATAAAATGTTTTATTTGACGCAGTGATTTTTGAAAAAATAGCATTTTATTTAAAGAATATTTAGCATATTTGTATTTCGGTTTATTTTCAATTTCAATGTTAAAAATTATTGCTGCAAAAATAAGGATTCGAATTCAATCAGAATATTTGCATGTTGTCTTTACTTCCAATTTCAATTTGAAATATTATTGCTGAAAATAAGGGTTCGAAAAGTAATTTTGCGACACCTTCCTTACTTACATGGTTCTTTTCGCACTTTTTGCTCTTGTGGCGAGTAGAATACGATGCAATAAAATAAAATGGTTGACCTTTTGACCTTGAAGTTCAAAGTCAAAATTAATTTGCGGTATCTTCCCTACTTACACGGTTTTTTTCGTGTTTTTTAGCCTTGTAGTGAGTAGAATACGATGCAATAAAAAAAATGGTGGACCTCTTGAGCTTGGAGTTCAAAGTCAAAATTAATTTTGCGGTATCTTCCTTACTTACATGGTTTCTTTCGCACTTTCTATCCCTGTTGCGAGTAGAATACGATGCAATAAGAAAATGCTCTGCAGGCTTTGACCTTGAAATTCAAAGTCAAAGTTAATTATGAGGCACCTTTTTTACTTACATGGTTCCTTTCCGCACTTTTTATCTCTGTGGCGAGTAGGATACGATGCAATAAAAACATGATTGGTAACCTTTTGACCTTGGAATTCGAGATCAAAGTTAATTTTGCGTGCTTAACCCGAACGATTCCGAATTCTCGGCGTTACAGTTTCCTTTTCACAGCACAACGTGATCTTGAAACGTCTGAAAACGCGACACACGTGTAAGAAAGAGAATTAATGTCGATCTCGCCGCGGTCCTCGGGATCCGATTGTTGATCAACCGCAAGAGTCAAGGTGCGCCACGTTATTTTTAGAGGTTGGCGAGTGTTTCGTAACGCAGGCCCCGTTTCGGCAGCCGAAATTTCGCCATAACAATGGGGATCAAATTATAATCGCTAATCTAGAGAGTTTCGCGGCTGCCACCTCGACCACGCTCGCCCGATGCTAATGTAACAGCCACACGCTTATTTAGATACGGATCTGTTATGCATATGTACGTGCCGCTAGCGCGTATTCATTAGTAGAGGAACGAAAGCAGACTGGCCATTCAGAGCTCTCTATATTCATTCATGAAGCAACGGTTCGGTAAGCAGATATCGTTGCGGGTAATTGGACAGACGATACGCGGAAGTCTTCTCAATTATAGCCGCCATTGCCTTTAAATTCGTCGAGGAATATGCGACCGCAGCGCCGACGAACAAACAAAATTGAATCTTCGTGCTGGAAGTCGTTGGGTCGCGCGTTTTACGGGCTAGTCGTCGTTCAAGCAGGGTTGGAACAAGTTCCAGAACTTTTTTAACCAGCTGGGAACGACGAATTGTTGATACACTTGTATTCGTTACTGCTTACGTTGCGGAATTTTAAAATAGCTATTGACAATCTGAAAAAGTTGTATTAAGGTAGTGCTCTACCGTAAATGTTTCATATTATTGGCAAAATTAAAAATTTTGTAATAAACTGAATAATAATTACTGAAGATACCATTTTAAGGGTAAACTTTACTTCACCGGACTCAAAATTAGTACATTGCTCCTACGAATTATGATGTACACATATTTGGTATGCGATCCAGTAGATTTGTACCCGGCGCAGATGTAGATCGAAGTTTCGATCCTCTAGGATCAATAGTTGAAGAGTTATGGTTGCTTAAAGTTCAGCATTTTTGATAGGTAGGGCGCCGCCATATTGGTTTGTACTGATGACCGCGAGCTGCTTACCTTGCCCCCCACCGATCTAATCCTAACCAATTCAGTAAGCGGCTCGCGATCGTCACTACAAACCAATATGGCGGCGCTCTTACCTGTCAAAAACAGTGAAAATGCTCAACTTTAAGCGACCATATCTCCTCAGCTGTTGACCCTAGAGGTTCGAAACTTCGATCTGCATCCGCGCCAGGTACAAATCTACAGAATCGCATACCAAATACATCATAATTCGTGGAGAAAAAGGCACAAATTTTGAGTCCGGTAAAATAAAGAGCAGCCCATTTTATCTCGAAACCTACCATCCAGAAAAATATTTTAAAAAAATTGAGATACGCTATCCTGTTGCCAGTAAAATCTACTACAACCTCCTCCTCTTCAGTTTATCCTAATTTTTGCCGTTTACAAAAATCGCTGGTACAAATGATTGCGAACACCCTGTATACAGAAGTTGGCCACCCCTGATGTAAAGTGACTTGAGAGAAGTATACTGAACATTTTATTGCGCGATAAAACTTGAGGTCATCGTAATTCCAGTTGAAAAATCAACGGTTTGGTTATTTCTGGAAGTATGCCACTAATTTAATTTTATCAATTAATCCTGAAGGATTTCCGGTATAAAAACATATTCGTGCACCCCTTTAGACTAATGGTTTTGAGATTTTTTTTACCTTTACAGAGAACAGAGGAACTGGCAATTATATTAGATATTTATGTACTTATCTAATTATCTAATATAATTGCTACTTCATAGTCGGTAAGTATAAAGCGCTTTTGCTGCGGTTCACACGTACGAGTAACGTTTAGCAGACGACGCCGTTCGAGTGATTTCAATGCGCAGCTAATTGTAAGGGGGAATCGGCGACTTCAATGCGCGGCAGGAGTAACGTCTGGCGATTTCAATACGAAGTAGATATATCGCGGTGATTTGCACGCACGATAAGATCATTACCGGATGAGTATAACATAAATGGAGCTGACAAAGGCGAAAATTGTCATCCTGCGTTCAAATATCTCAATGCGACCGAGCTCTCTCGATTGTAATCGATCATCCACCATACATTTATCTTTAACCCGCGTCTCTATCAGACGATCGAAGTTATCTCTACCGAACAAGATAAACTTTCGATTAATTATTCGTGCATTATGCTTTCCATTACTTTCTGTTTTGTTAGATATACACAATTCGTTTTGCAATCCATGCAATTAACACGAAACCTACCATCAAAAGTTACTGATGTGCACAGTATTATAACAAACCGTGGTAAAATAACGTGATTAAATTTATTTACTGCAGTCAAAAAATATATTGAATAAATTGCCAAATGAAAACACCTTTACAATTTCAATAATTGCCAAATAAAATATCTAAAATGGGTCGTTTCACCCCTCGTGGTGGGCCTAGTGTTGATGAACTGTAACTTTGACAAATTCTGCACAGAATATCTCATTTAAGGGTGTGACACCCAGAATATCTTCTTGAATTTTGACGAAGTAAACAATTATCTACAGTGTAAATTGAATGATCGATATTTATTTCTAAATAACTACGTATATTTTCGCGTTGACCGCGTACCTCGTAAAAAGATACATTCTTTCGATATTTACAGACCTTCAACAGACCTTGAACTCCGAAGACGAAGGTCAAACTTAAATTTCGATCGCAAGGAGAACGCAGGCTTTGCGCGAAGTGCTGAAACACTTGAAAAATCGTCTTTCGTTGCACAAAGATTTGTAAACGAAAAAGGAAGTTATTGGAAATTTTATTATCAATCTGGATATTTTTTGTGCCAAGTCGTCCAGTGTTTATTAGGGCTGTAACTTTTCCGAAGCTTCGAAGGATTCGAAGGAACGAAGGGACCTTCGAAGTTTCGAAGTTCCGAAGCTTCGAAGTCTTCCAAGTGCTCGAAATTTCAAAGTCTTCGAAACGTATGAAGTTGTAACTTATGAGTTCCATACCATGTCACGATTTTTGATAAATAAAAATATTAACTTTCTGTCACCGGTGACTGACACTGAACTTTCCGTTTTGATTTTTCGTAATTCAATTAAATTTAAAAGAGTGCATTCTATTAATAAATTTCGAATGTACTTAAAAACGAATGTACTTAAAAAATAATAATTTGCAAACAAAATTTTAATGAGTTTTATTAAATTCGGTGAAATCGGATATCGCGGACTAAATGAAAAGAAAGGCAAGACAGGCTTGGCGCTTGACAAAACTCACGTATTCAGTAGGACTGTAACTTTCCTTCGAAGGTCGAAGATTTCGAAGCTTCGAAACTTCGGAACTTCGAAGTTTCTGAAATCGAAGCTTCGAAATCTTCGACCTTCGAAGGAAAGTTACAGCTCTAGAACTGACCAGGAGCCGTAAGACGGTTTGGCCCATAGTGCAGCGGTGCGTTCTAGTGAGCGACGGCCTTTTCCCGGTCGCTGGCTCTCCATGGTGAACAGGTGAAAAGAGTAATACTAGGATATACAATATTACGTACGCTATACTCTAAAAGTAAATTGCCAAACTAATGGTCCGAGTGTTTCATTGGGCTGGCAAAGGTCAACGACAGGCGGAATCTCAGAATCGCGAACAATGGAACAGCGCCGCCGGTGCGCGTCTTTATTGTTAGTCTGTTCTGATAGCGGAGATGGAGAGAACAATGTTTCATACGGTGTGGCGCGGCGGCTAATTAAACGTAAGCACACTGGTCGGTCGCTTAACACGCGGATTCGAGGCGTAATATACGGGACGCTCCTAGAGGATCGTAAAGACCTCTGTGTCCAGCCTCCTAGAGCACACTCATCCGGGTTAATTGTTCCGTACCATTAAGATCCGTGTTTTATTGAACGCAGCCGCCGCCGAGAGAGATCATGGGAAAGGGTACCGAAGGGGGCGACCGGGCAATGAAAACGTAACACCCTGTAAATCGCCCCGTTAATTAAGCTGCCCGAACGCGATGCCCTAAATCTGGATCACGGTTCACCGGCCTAGGAGAATTCCCCAGGCATTCCGTTTCCACCGCGAACGTTTACCCCGGTGACGCACGGGGATAAAGATGCTAGAGATAAATGGATCAGGTGGATCGCGCGCGATCCACAGTGTTCTGGGAACATCGGATTTTTTCTCGCCTCTCTGCCCGCTTCCTGTATTCTCCCATCACAGTCTCCCAGCAACCACTTCTGCGAACTATACGATACTCTCTCACCTCTTTGTTTTCACTCGTGAACGCCTTTATTTAGTGGCCGAGCTCGGCCGACCTGATGCACATCGATAATTACCACCGAGAATATTTACGGCAACCAACGAAAGTTTAACAGACGATCAATTGTCGTTTCAATATATCGTATGTCACAGGGCAGAGTTGGGCAAAAATTAACTAATATTTAAAAACTACTAATAGTCTGATTGATTGTTAGTCAAAACTCAAAAAAAGTCAGTTGAAACTTTTTGATTAGTTAGTCATAACTACATGGCACTAGTTAGTCACAACTCTATGTAATCGTTAGTTATTGCTTATTAGTTATAATTAATCATTAGTTAGTTTAAATGATCAGTCATCAGTCACTATTATGCGATTAACATACCTTAATATGTATAGTTAACCTATATCGGAATTAGCAGTGACCAAACGTGTCATAATCTGTAATTTATATGTTATAAAGTATAAATAAAATATAAATATAAAATAAATATAAATATAAAAATATAAAAAATAAATTTATATGTTATATGTTATATGTTATAAAGTAATAGGCTATTTTTTTGTTATTATTATGTCCTATTTTAACTTATAACCATTTTTAGTCATTAGTCATGGTGAAGTTCTGATTGCGTATTTAGTCATTAGTTATGCCATTATAGTCAGTAGTCAATATTCGTCCTTAATAAAAATTTAGTCATTATTCATTAGTCATTACGCTCAAATACTTATGTAGTCATTACTCATAGTCACGCTCAAGTATTTACTTAGTCATTAATTATTAGTCACTTTTGTAGAGCTTATGAAGTTATTAGTCAATAATCATAATTGTGACTAGCGTTTGCCCAACTATGAACACAGGGCACATCAGAGCAGGGCAATAATCAACTAATATATTTAAAAATGACTCTTTTTGAATGTTAGTCATAGCAACATAGTCATTAGTCAAAACTGATAACTAATTAATAATATTAATGTACGTTAATCGCACAATAGTGACTGATGACTGTGATAACTAATTAATAATATTAATGTACGTTAATCGCACAATAGTGACTGATGACTAAAGATTCATGACTGATCATCAACTATTAATTCACTAATGAGCAATAGCTAACGATTATTTGTCATTTAGTTATCACTAGACTGCGGATCTTTACGCAAAATAAAAAATGTTTGCATTAATTGCAAGACACAGGAGCCAAATAATACATAATTTCATTCTTCTTTTAATTATCTTATTAAGGTGAAACTAATACACTGGTGGCCTTAAATCTTTTTAATACCTCCACTGCTTGAAATTGTACGTACACATTTTTGTCATAAATGCATAAAATCCGCAGTCTAGTTATCACTAACTAATCAAAAAGTTTTGACTAATGACTATTTTGCTATGACTAACATTCAAAAAGACTATCAGTCAGTTTTAAATATTAGGTGATTAGACAGTTAGACAGATTAGACAGACAATCTCCGTGTTACATAAAACGCAACAATTATTAATCAATATTTGCATCGATAGCTAAAGGTGTAAACGGTCCTAAATATCAATTACACAGTTTCACAAAAAGACGCGTCTCGTTCGTTAATTAATTTCAGTTGAGCAAGCGCGCGGTTACCGACTCACTCGGCAAACAATGGGCACAGAAGAAACTGACAGTACCGGAACACGCACCGAGCGAAGCAAATTATATAGTTAATAATAGCCGATAATTCTCTAACCACACATTGAAATCGCAAGGTGCTACTCTCGCCGCGCATTCATGTCTCCGAGTGCTGTCCATCAAACCGTCACTCGAGCCTCTTCAAGACGCGTTAAAAGCATCATCATCGCCGATCTCTCTGACGTGCCTACAGAAAAAAAGAATAACGAGAGCTCGAGAAACATGCGACGTTCGAATATACTTTGCCACAAGTGAATTAGTTGATAAAACATTCCTAATTTCGTGTGGTTAACGGAGAACGGCGGAATAGGAACGTAGATATTGATTTTACGCGAGGAAACGACCAATAAATTTCTATTCTGGTTTTGTAATTTCTTTTCTGATCTTTCATTTTCGGAACATCGATTTCTTTAGCCCTTAAATGAACTCGACGTGGCCCCAAAAAATTTTGCTATTAATGACTTAATGTGTAATCAAAAGACTCCGTATCTTTATGCAAAATAGAAAATGATTGCGTTCGTTGCAAGACGCAAGAGCCAAATAATAATTTCCTTCTTAAAATAAAACATTCTGCTGTCGCGTGAAAGAAAATTTTTCTAATCCGTCAATTTTATTATTGTTTTTGAAGACCGAACAATACCGACATTTTGTATTCTGATCTTTCATTTTCGAAACATCGATTTCTTTAGCCCTTAAATGAACTCGATGTGGCCCCACTAAACAATTTTGGTATTCATGACTTTGTGTGTAATTAATAGACTACGGATGTTTATGCAATTAAAAATTTTTGTAGACGAATTTGGAGAAAATGGAATATCAAATGAAATCTTATATTCAGTATAGACCTGAAATAGATAAAAGTTGTATGAAATTCCGTAGAATTTTATATTCCAGCATTTTTCGAAAATTTTCAGAGCCATAAATGCATAAAGATCCGCAAAATCAAAAATATTTGCATTAATTGAAAGACGCAGGAGCCAAATAAAAATTTCCTTCTGAAATAAAACTCAAATATTGTTTTTATGATGCCAAAGACCGGAAGATACACCAATTTTCTAAATAACTATGAATGTATTTATTGTAAAGCCTTCGACACTATCTGCCCACGATGTAAGTAAAAAAATAAATACATATATTACAAAGTTTAACACTAAATCTGGCATAAAGAATCCATTTTGTATCAAAATTTTTGTCTTCCCTTAGTTGGAGCCATAACTCCATTCATATTGACTAGTAAACAACTTCAATTTTTGTTCCTTCATGTTGTTCTAAATTATTTTTATTTGAAAAAATGTACTTCAAAACCAATGACTTTCAACCAGTAAAAGGTACTATTGTTTATTTTGAAAAAAGTTCCTAAAAATTCGTGCAGAAGCAGCCTCGAAAACCAGAATACCCCGTTGATTGAACAATATCGTGAAACAGCTGATCGACCAAATTAATTCACCCGGGCGGTCAGGCGAAAATAATTTATTAATTATGTCGCCGCATAAGTAACGCCGGACTGCGAATAAAAAAGGGCAGTAATACGAGTGTCCTTTCACTCGGCGAACGCCTTGACATTTCCAGCGCGGCGAAGACAGGATGGAAAGTCGTCAACTTGCTTCTCGTCTTCTCGAGCGCACCCTTCTTCGTCTTCCTTGCATTCCACGATTGGAACGATACGCCGCGCCGGCCTCCGAAATCGGAAGGATCTGCCCGAAGCGCGAGCCCAAAATTTCTCACACGCTTTTTCACGATATTACAATGAAAAGTTCCGTTATAATAGGTTGTTTATTATGAAATGTCCGACTTTTAGCAGTGACATTAAACAGGCGCAATTTTTACAATTACGAGCATAGAAAATTTAATAATATTGAGGGGGGGGAGTAATATTAAGTTATTATAATTATACCCTCATATCGATCGTATTTATTGTTAATATTGAATATCTAATGCTTTTGGCGCGAAGGTTCGTTCATTTGTTATTTTTATAACACCTTACAATATTTTTGAAAATTTTCTGTAAAATTAATTTTCATAATCATTTTAATATCTAACGGTTTTTCCAATTGAGAAGATGGAATTCAAAATTGTTGTAAAATTTCAAAAATTGAAGATGTCGATATATGATTTTCTCCTTTATTAAAATCATTAAGGGAAGAAATAACATTCAATCAGATTGATTATTGTGTTTATTTAAATCCTGAACCTGATTTATCCGGTACATCCCCTCCATCCGATACATCCGGTACAATCTGAGAAAAAAATGTTTTCAACAAAACTTGATCAACATTCAGCAGTCTAAAAATTTCAATCCGAAAAATTGAAAAAGAAATTTTTAATGCATAAATAATTAAAGTATATTCGACTTCATAATATTGTAGCTATCATAATATTGTAGATAATATTGTAGATAATATTGTATAATATTGTATAATATTGTATAATATTGTATAATATTGTATAATATTTTTAATATTGTATAATATTGTATAATATTGCATAATATTTTTAATATTGTATAATATTTTTAATATTGTATAATATTTTTAATATTGTATAATATTTTTAATAAAATATTTTTAATATTTTTAATAAAATATTTTTAATATTTTTAATATTGATAATAATATTTATAATATTGTAGATATCAAAGCGAATCCAACGACCTAAATTACTATACCTTTAAACTTTCAAATAGTGCTAAAATATTAATGAACAGCTAGCTCGAGCGCGTGGACCAGTGTGCGTTGCGCTGAAAATTTTTAAAAATTTATGATTGGCACATTATTGTTTGTGCAAGTAATTCCGAAAGATTGTTTACAGGCCCCGCTCGCCTTAAACGCAACTGTTCGTAGAATCGAGAGCATAGATTATGATATGATGTAGCTGCAAATTAATAGACGACGCGTTCCCCGAGTGAAATGATTAATTCGTCCATTAGCGACCGTTAAATGAAGCAGCAAACTCGTATATCATCGTCACGGGCGAATGGGGTCTGTCAATAGGCATTTTCACTTTTACAGGAACGCAGAATCATTCAGCCAAGTGGAAATCTCGTTTCTGAATAGCGATTAGTAGACTGCGGATTTTATGCATAGAAATAAATAATAGCAGTGCACAGTGATCGATTCCTCGATTCTAGGTGGACAAAATGGTAAATTTGATCAACTTCAGACATCTTCGTTGCCGTTCTACTTTGTTCACGAACATTTATTCGATATATAACGTAATATTTCGATTGCACGTGGTTATTACGACGTAATACTGCGTTAAACTTTTGCCTGTGCGAAATACTATAAATAAGCTAATTCTTCTTCATCGTATAACTTGTTTGTTTGTCGTTTAAATTATCATCTAAAAAATGGAGCGTGTAAGCGAAGGTAAGTATTCGATTTTTACATATCGGTATAATTTTATTCTGTCGTGTAAATCATATACAACAGGTTAACTAATAATATTATTTAAGAAGAGGTCAAATTGTATAACTTCTTTTCCCAGACTCGGCCGGACTTGGTTCTTTGATAGTTTTGAAGAATACTTATTTCAAAACAATGATACTAAATATCGTTCACCCGTTTTGCCCCGTTAGTCATTTAGATCATTTTTTAGAAAAGACATGGAGTATGCCACTATTTCATGTGGTATTGAAATTGACGATGGAAAGTTTACAGAACATGCACTTCAAACTGCGAGAATTACATATGACAATTATAATTTATAATAATTTAGAATACGCACCTTTGTCATGCACATTCCTTATTATAATTTTGTAATTTTGTATTATATTTTTGTAGAAGTTTATCTAATTTTTAAATATCAGTTAAGATTAATTCTTTCCATTTTGTGTATTGTTTATTCACGTATTTAGACAAAAACTATAAAATATTTCATTTATGTTATTTTCACAAACGTTACAATTAATTGTTATATTTGTCCATTTTAAAGAAAAAATATAATTCGTTTAAGTTCATGTAGTTTTTATACACTTGTCATGATTTCTGAGAAATAAAGCGTTATTACTGCAAGAGAACACAAAAATTTGAATTTTGTCCACCTAGAATCGAGGAATCGATCACTGTGTAGTGGTGTTGTTTGCTGCAGAGATATATTGATAATCTCCGAAATATTACGTCTGGCCGAGGAACGAAACCTGCGAGGACGAGAAAGAAATTAGAGCGCAACTGTTACCGCAAGATCCTTATCTATCGATTAGTCCGACATAGACAATTAACTATCAATTACGAATGCTTTGCTAATCGACGCAATCATCGAAACGGAACTAAACGATCGATCCGAATACCGAAAGTGGCCGTTTATTTCATTCGAGACGGTAGTGGGTCGTCTAAATCAGGGGTGGCCAACCTTTTACATACTTGCGTCGATCTTTTCGCATCTTTTCTACCTTGTTACGTTCATTGTTGATGTTGGAAAATAGGAATTGGGGTAGGATCTGCTTCGCTTAGGGCAGGAAAAGAGATAATTGCCCAGCACCAGTGTTGGGCAATAAATATAAATTTATTTAAATCAATAATTGTTTAAATAACAAGTTATTTGTTATTTGGATATTCAAATAAAAAGCAAAAATAATGATTTATTATTCGAGCAAGTCTAAGTAGAATTATTTCAAAATAATAAAGTTAATTATTATTTACAGATACAATTTCAATTATTATTTGTAATAACTGTTTCCTTTATCTCGATCCACAATTTGTTAACAAAGTATACTGACGTTTCAGCGCTGCGGTTACTGCACTGGTTCGATCTGATGTTACTAACTAAGCAATTTTGAAAATTACCACAAAATTCCAACCATTTTCAAGAAAAAATTTTTATATAATCGCGTCTGTAAAAAATTATTAAACCAATGCATAATATGTAATTTATGTTACATTCTGAACAAAAAACCAAATGTTCTAAGAAACAAACCTACTTGCTAAGTGAACAAATTATTTTTAATTCTTTCCACTTTTATAACCACGTGTTGGCTCCATGCCTGTGATATACGAACTGAGGTAAACGTTAGGATTTGAAGAGGCAATGTAATTTTGATTATTTGTAATGACAAATAATAAATTAAATTGTATTCTTCTTATAGGCAGCTAGCAGACAAAAAACGCGCACGTGTTCATTGTATATACAAAATACAAGAAATAAGAGAAGACCAAAAACTATTTATTTCATTTCCACCTAAAGCCAAATAGTAAATAATCTTTTATATGCAAATAAGAAATAATAAATAGATCACTTTTGGAATTATTTAAATCAGTTTTATTTCAATAAAAATTTTAGTTATTATTTGCAATTAAAATCACACGTTTATTTATTATTTAAAATTAAACTTGCCCAGCACTGATGCAATGCGCCGCCTCTAAATATCCAATGCGCCACAAGTTGGCCACTCCTGGACTAAAGACTAGCCGCTCGACTGGATCAGGACATTTGATCCAGCAAGAGAAGGCTCTGAATAATTTCGTAGCTAGTCCCGTGGCCGTCGGGGGTCGTTCCGGCAATTAGAACTTGGATTCCATCGAGTTGTAAACGTGGGAATCAAAGTTTCTGAGAGCAACGAATCCATATCCCCATCATAAATTCAATTTCCGTCGTCGCCCTAACGGTTCCGTCACATTACGGAGGAACATTGACGAGTATCATCGAGACATTTGACTGAATCGGGAATATAAAAATGTATCTGCATCGAATCGATGGGGGAAATTTTCGGAAATTTACTACCCACGTTCACCGGATGAATATTCCGATAAAATTGGGATTACTGTCGCCGTCTCGGCCGCGCCTTTTTCGATACTGTAAAGACTCCTTTATTTTTGGAACGCCACGCCATATTCAACGTCGACGAACGTCTGATAAAATGTTGTAAAATTTGTCACGTTGAACCTCTCGTGTAAAACCATTTTCACTGGTCCAGTCAATACATGAATGCTCATAAGGGAGTGTAGAGGGAAATTGAAGAAACACAATTTTTAACTTTGTGACTTTGTTTGGACTAGTTAGGAAATAAACATACTAAAAGTCTCTACTCCTAAGGTGAGCGGTGTACAAGGGGGCACGTAGAAGGTGCACTTTTTCGGTTTTCTGCTTATATCTCGGAAACTATGCGTCCTAGCGATAAGACCATTCTATACAAAATTAAAGCTGACAAAATGTGCCATAAGATTGATTCGATTCAGTTTTTCTCTATCTCGCATAGTTTCCAAGATGTGCGCGCTCAAAGTTCACTAATTGTGCTGAAGAGTTCTTTCTCACAATTAGTGAACTTTGAGCGCGGATATCTCGGAAACTATGCGTCCTAGCAATAAGACCATTTCATACAAAATTAAAGCTGACGAAATGTGTCACAAGATTGATTGAATTCAGTTTTTCGCTATCTCGCATGGTTCACGAGATATCCGCGCTCAAAGTTCACTAATTGTGCTGAAGAGTTCTTTCTCACAATTAGTGAACTTTGAGCACGGATATCTCGGAAACTATGCGTCCTAGCGATAAGACCATTTCATACAATATTAAAGCTGACAAAATGTGCCATAAGATTGATTGCATTCAGTATTTCGCTATCTCGCATGGTTCCCGAGATATCCGCGCTCAAAGTTTACTAATTGTGCTGAAGAGATAGCTAGTCAAATAATAAAATACAAAACACGCGGGAATTTATTACACAACCCAATAATTGAATCCGCCACTAATAACAAGAGAGTTGTTGAAAAAATGTTGAGATTTGCAACATACTCAAAAATCATCGAAATTAGAGGGTACGTGTAGCTATTCCGCAGTTCCGCTCGGAATTTAATGAAATATTACGGCCAGGTGAACGTTCTTGGACAAAGATTCGTAAAAATCTCCGCGCGAAGTAAATCACAGCCGACTTCGCGAGAAGTTCGTCCCTCGAGTAATCAAATACTGGTAACCCAGATCACGTCCGCCATCTTTGAACCTCTTCGTCCGACCCACGTTCCAGTTCGCGTGAAGTGGATTAGTCTGGAGAATGTTCCGCTGGACTTTCTTCTACTTAGTCTTCGATTTATTACCTATTTAATGACAAAATTAGTTGCTTCGCCAACTGGCTAAGCAAACCGTAGGTGATAAAGTTGGCGAAAATGTGCTATAGCGGATGTATTTTTTGACATATTTTATTTCACATAAATTTGACCCATTCGACTGCTATATTGAGTGTAATTCGACATTATTAATGGAACATTTTCATTCAAACCTGCCAATTCCAGACAATTTATGACATAAGACCTGGTAATCTACCCAGTCAGTAAAATCTAAACGAGCAGATTAACATAATTTCATGTGAAATAACTGATACACTCCTTTTTGTTTTAAATTTTGACTTACAAGGGAGGTTACCCTACTGTAACACGTCGATTTTAATGAAATTTTGGTACGATATAGAACTGAAAACAATATTTGGCACGTATTTTTTCATAATTTCCGACATTTATGTTAAGAGGGTGAAACTACCCATCAAAAGTTCGGGTGAAAAATCAATTTTATTGAATATCCGCGAAACCTTTAGGACTAGACAAAAAATTTCGAAATCCAATTTGCGTCTCTTTGAATGGCGAATATTTTAGTGTATACTGATTCTTAACAAAATAATTTGTTTAAAAAATATTCTTATATGGGAAATGGGAGGTTCCTGAGATCATTTGAAGTAATATTTTCCATTGCAAAAATGTTATCCGCGGCTTTGTTTAGGAGTTATTAACGAAAAACACGGACCAATCAGAGCGCGACTTAGACGCGAGTTGGCACAGTAGTCATGGCGCGCCAACTGTCTACTGGCCGACTGTGCCAACTCGCGTCTAGCTCGCGCTCTGATTGGTACGTGTTTTTCGTTAATAACTCCTAAACAAAGCAGCGTATAACATTTTTGCAAAGGAAAATATTGCTTCAAATGATCTCAGGAACCACCCATTTCCGGCTGTCGCAGGAATTTTGGGACACCCTGTATTTTGTTTCAATTACACATTGTATTTGAATTACACATTGTATTTGAATTACACATTGTATTTGAATTACACATTGTATTTGAATTACACATTGTATTTGAATTACACATTGTATTTGAATTACACATTGTACTTGAATTACACATTGTATTTCAATTACACATTGTATTTCAATTACACATTGTATTTCAATTACACATTGTATTTGAATTACACATTGTATTTGAATTACACATTGTATTTCAATTACACATTGTATTTCAATTACACATTGTATTTCAATTACACATTGTATTTCAATTACACATTGTATTTCAATTACACATTTTATTTGAATTACACATTGTATTTCAATTACACATTGTATTTGAATTACACATTGTATTTGAATTACACATTGTATTTCAATTACACATTGTATTTCAATTACACATTGTATTTCAATTTCACATTGTATTTCAATTACACATTTTATTTGAATTACACATTGTATTTGAATTACACATTGTATTTGAATTACACATTGTATTTCAATTTCACATTGTATTTCAATTATATTGTATTTCAATTACACATCTGATTAAAATACTTAGTAATTGAATTACATTGCATTTCAATTATATAGTAATTCAGTTGCGACGTAATTGAATTACTATTAATTGAAATACAATGTAATTCAATTACGTAATTGAATTACTATTAATTGAAATACAATGTAATTGAATTAGCACGACTCTGTCAGTATGTGCCTTTTTCTATGTATGTTTCTATCAGAAATCGCTTGATAGAATCATTCTCCCGGGAAAAGAGCCGAGGCTAACGGGACCGTGTCTATGTTCGCGGTATGACGCCTGGTGCTAAGTGATTGACAAATGGCCCCGTCGAATAATACCGGCGTGCAATATTTAGGTGGGACATTCCGTGTATCCGGCGATCTAGATTTCCGATAACGTTCCGACAAGATTCTAATCGACGTCATAAGCGAACGGTTCACGCTCGCCGCATACATTTCTCGTTTCGGCCACCCTTGGACCGACTGACATTGGGTGTTTTGCTCTTGACAAGTGTCCCGTTCTATTTCTTCGGTAGGTGCCTGTTAACTTTCCTCGAGGCACGGAGAGGGGCCAGGACGACGCGTCGGATAGCCTAACGTCGGACACCGTTAATCAAGCTTGTTGCGCAACCGGGCCAATCAGTCGGGCACGTTCTTTTCCCATTTTCCTTTTCTTGCTGGCGCGATAAATGTCAGCGTCAAACGGCGCTGAATAGCCGATGTCAGTCAACCTGTGC
Source organism: Lasioglossum oenotherae (assembly GCA_028455765.1). Lineage (NCBI taxonomy): Eukaryota > Metazoa > Arthropoda > Insecta > Hymenoptera > Halictidae > Lasioglossum > Lasioglossum oenotherae. The sequence goes on along the minus strand of CM052281.1, from coordinate 4,354,406 downwards.
GCAAGAGCCGCTTGCAAAAACGTTCTCGGGCAATCAGCGAATTCTTCGGGATGGAAGAACGAGGCGCCATATTGGCCGCTATCATTATATCCTTACGTCGAATCACGCGTTTCGAGGATTGGAGTCGAGCCTTTCAAGCACACTCTGAACTTTCAAGGTTTTGGAAGTTGCGGGAGAAGTGGGTCATGGCGCTCAAGCTGTGATTCCAACATGGATATAGGAATATAGGGATGGAGCGTGAGCTAGCATTATGGGCAGGGGGGTGTTTTCTTTTCCGGAGGAGGCAGGGTAGATGTTTGCGCCCTTTTGATTGGTGGTTTTTCTGCGCATACTCTCTACCGCCAAGTATGAAAAATGTTTACAGATTGCTTGCATACATCTGTAAAGTTGAAAATTTTAAACCCACTTTATTCTGAAATTTGAATAAAATTATTACCCAACTCCGCCAATAATTCAAATCGTTCAGACTAGCATAAGATTAATTAATAAGAGGTGTCATTCCTGCCAATTGTCAGGTTCTTCTGATTTTTTAAATTGAATGATCGAAAATAGAATAATTCTTGATGCATTAAATTATGTCATAAAAAAAATATTATTCTGTGATAAATATATTCAGTTTTCCCAATAGTTTCTCTCGGAATTTGTTCCTTTAATATTGCTAAATAAATATTAGGTTGTCCGAAAAGTTGGTTTTCGATTCGTGCAGATAGTCCAAATTCATGTTAAAACGTTCACAGAAACATTATCCCATTGTTTGTATTTATTTAGCAATATTTAAGGAACAAATTCCGAAAGAAACTTTTGGAAGAACCTAATATATGAACATTTTCAGTGAATATTTTTACATTGCCAAATTCAGTATGAGAAAGCACTCGAGTTGGTATAACGAAGTCAAGAAAATAGTTTTTGTTTAGTTTTTGTAATTCGACTAATTGAGAATATGTATAATTCAAAAGTGGTAAAAATTGCAATTTTTCATGATGTTCGACCTTTTTATCATTTATAATTCACATAGCAATTAACCAATTTCAATGAAATTTCCAGAACATATATAATTTATACCAGTTGACAAAACACACATTTTTTAAATTTTCGTTATTGGCTCAGTTAAAATAGTTGTAAAAATCAATTTTTACTATCGTTTTTCACGATTCCGACCAGACGCATTTGTTACAGAGAAATTGAAGTCGTTTGGTCCATTCATAAAAAAGTCATTCTGATTTAAAGTGTGTGGAGACAGTTATGCTCCTTACTGCGGTTGTTTAACGATACTGTTCGAAATCGGACATTTCGTACGCAACGACCTAATAGAATACTGTGTGTCCCATTGAAAAATTCGAGTTTTCGATTAAATCATTTTGTCCAGGAGTGTACAGACGGTTTTAATCGTTCTGGAAACGAGCATCAGTCCGCCAGACCTCTTCTCACGTTCTTGGAATACATACGTGATGGTGATTCGTTCGCGCAAACGATCGTTGCACGGTGCTAATTGCGGATTACCGGTGAGATCGGTGAGCCACGGTGTCGAACCAACACGCCGCGCCGCCGTTTATTGATGATAATTGCATCCGATGCGCGAAAGTTACGCGCAGCTGCGTTCGCTATTAGAGGATATTACTGCCCTCGCAAATAGTGTTTGTTCAAGCAAACCTGCGTTAACAATTCGTCGCAGATTGGAAAAGAATTTTAGGAATTGTAAAACAAACACAAAGACTTCGGTCGTCGGCAAACATTAACAGAGAAATTATTATGCTCGTCTCACTATCTCTAGCCTTTATCAAATAATAGGGAAGACACCGGGGGCTATAAGTTCCATTCGTTTTATAGTATAGATATTCTCATCTTCAATTTATTGTAAAATTTATTATATCTTCAAATGCTAACCTTGAGCTTAAAATATTAATTTAGTTTTAAATTTTCCCTCAATTTTAAATTTTAGATTAAATTGCAATAAATTATTGTAATAGGTTTTCTAAAATATTTTTTATATCATTTATTTGTCGTTCAGCGAAGCGGATCTTTTTGCCCTGTTGTGGGACAAGTCGTCGCCAAAGAATAAAACTTGCTAATAATCATAACTTCAATGAAGTATTTTATTTCTTAATGAAATACAACGCTATTATGTAAATAATATTGAATTATTTAGGTTGAAGTCAACAAAAATATGCTATATCTAACAGAACATTAAAACGCTATAATAATTCGAACATTATCTTTGGTAAGAAATTACTGTGGCATATATTGAATTTAACTCTTTAGCCACGAAGAAGGTGGAATGTTGTGAAAGACAAATTTTTTCCACATTCGAACTATATTTTTCTGGAATCATGTGGAAAAAGTCCAAAATAATCTTCATACTCTATAAATATGATTCTCTTTTTTCTGTATCCTATTGCAGCCTCTTGCGTCTTTATGTTTAATGAGTGAATTTGATTCGCAAAAGGTTGAATTTGATTCGCAAAAGGTTGAATTTGATTTGCGAAAAGTTGACCGTTTTTTATTCGCAAAAGATTGAATTTGATTAGTAAAAGATTGAATTTGATTAGTAAAAGGTTGAATTTGATTAGTAAAAGGTTGAATTTGATTAGTACAAGGTTGAATTTGATTGATAAAAGGTTGAATTTGATTTACAAAAGGTCGAATTTGATTCGCAAAAGGTTGAATTTGTTAGTACAAGGTTGAATTTCATTAGTAAAAGGTTGAATTTGATTCTCAAAAGGTTGAATTTGATTCGCAAAAGGTTGAATTTGACTTGCAAAAGGTTGAATTTGAAACGCAAAAGGCTGAATATGATTTAATAGGTTGAATTTGATTCGCAAAAGGTCGAATTTGACTTGCAAAAGATTGAATTCGAAATGCAAAAGGCTGAATATGAAAAGGCTGAAAGAGAAATAATGCAAAAGCTTTCCCAACCGCGAGTAAACTGCCTTAGTTTATTGCATTCTGCATATTCATGCGAGCTAAATGTTATGCATGAAATTTGCATCCAGGGTGTATAAAGATTGCAAATAAAAGGTTTCCGGAGCTGAATGAAAGCACGCGAATTGAGGTGAACCGAGGATGCTGTACCGAATAAAAGAGAGAGTAACTGAAGGACAAAACGACGAGTTTAAGAACGTAGTCGCCAGATGAAGACTTTTGTCCCCGCGTTGCGACGGAACTATACGACATACCAGTCAACGGCAATTAAGTATATTTTAAGAATTTATTTTTGCTATTTAGGTTGTATATAGGTTTTGCAAGACAAAATCAACCTTTTGCGATACAAATTCAAACTTTTGCAAGTCAAATTCAATCTTTTGCGAATCAATTCTACCATTTGCGAAACAAATTCAATCTATTGAATCAAATTCAGCCTTTTGCATTTCGAATTCAATCTTTTGCAAGTCAAATTCGACCTTTTGCGAATCAAATTCAACCTATTAAATCATATTCAGCCTTTTGCGTTTCAAATTCAACCTTTTGCAAGTCAAATTCAACCTTTTGCGAATCAAATTCAACCTTTTGAGAATCAAATTCAACCTTTTACTAATGAAATTCAACCTTCTACTAACAAATTCAACCTTTTGCGAATCAAACTCGACCTTTTGTAAATCAAATTCAACCTTTTATTAATCAAATTCAACCTTGTACTAATCAAATTCAACCTTTTACTAATCAAATTCAACCTTTTATTAATCAAATTCAACCTTTTACTAATCAAATTCAATCTTTTGCGAATAAAAAACGGTCAACCTTTTGCGAATCAAATTCAACCTTTTGCGAATCAAATTCAACCTTTTGAGAATCAAATTCAACCTTTTACTAATGAAATTCAACCTTCTACTAACAAATTCAACCTTTTGCGAATCAAATTCGACCTTTTGTAAATCAAATTCAACCTTTTATTAAACAAATTCAACCTTTTACTAATCAAATTCAACCTTTTACTAATCAAATTCAAACTTTTGCGAATCATATACTATTTTGAATCATTTCATGATAGACAATTCAAATACATCACGATTTGCTTCTTTTCATACTATTGAAAAGAATAGATTGATATTTATCGAAGTAAAAAAATTACAATAACACGCGTGTTATTGAAGTAACTACTTTTTTTCTCAGTATAGTTATTCTAAAAAGAATTCTTAAAAATCGCTTGTTCCCACTGTCGCTACACGAGAAGCCCCCCTTGAAGGTTCAGTTACGTTTCCCCGAGCGAGCCATAAAGTCCCACGAGTTCCTCCGGGTTCTAGGTCGCAGAGATTCGTGTGGAACGCGTGAAGATCTCCATGTCTAATTGAACCACGAACGGGAGGCGTCCAGTTTCGATTTAATCCGGCCCCGTGTTTTCCCATCGGGAACGGGCATCCGTGACAAAATCCGTGGAATCATCGTTTCGTCTTTTCCCCTCTCCTTCTCCCCGATCGTTCCACGGGAACAGATCTCTGGGTGCAACACGCGCGTCTTTCTCGGGGCGAGAGATAATAATCCGAGGTCACAGGCAGCAGCATCTTTTCGTCTCTCCCGGGGACGAAACAGGTTCACCGGTGAAAATGTATTTCAGGAATGCGACGCGTGACTTAACCGGGTGGTAATAAGCTCCGCAGAGGATATCGACGCCCCTTCGAGACAGAAACGTTTTTATGAGCCGACGATTTCGTCGCCCGGTTTCTGCTTCAGTGAAAGTAGATAAATACCCGCGCGCAAATCACCCGGAGGCTGTGGCCCACCGAATCACGTTCGTGCGCAACGCGGCAAAAAGCCGGCCTGTGCCGAATCTGCGCGCGGCCCGCGAACGATCGAATTATGAAAATATTCAATTGGCAAGGGACCAGGACATTTTACAGACCGCTCAGATAATATTTACAACGGGTACTTGTAGCTTATGTGTCCGTCATTGTATCCCACGAATAGTCTATACAGAGGTACAGTACATATCTACTACAAACATATCCCTGAAAAAAATTACATGAAAAAAAAAATTTTGTCGGTATCTTATGAGCCCCATTTTACCATTCAACTTTGTCCTTCAGACATTTGACGTATCTTTAAAAACGACAAAGATATTCAAGGTGGTCAAGTTAGCTGGGACACCCTGTATGATTTCTTCTCTGTTAAAATCATTAAGGGAAGAAGTAACATTCAATTTAGTTTCTATTGTATTTCTTGCAAATGATGTAGACAATTTTTATTTTGCATAAAGACCCGCAGTCTACTTACCACTCTATTACACATGATCAAAAATACACGTTTCTCATCGACTATAAACTCACTAAGCATAACGAGTTCGGGTTTTTTTTACATAAAATAAACGTTGGTTGTCGCGTACACGTGTGACGCAGTTGGCCACCGCCCTAATTGGTCTACTGAATTGAACGTTTTGCATGTTGAGGAGTCCAAGAGTAAATCGAGTCGACCGGGCAACGTAAGGATTGAACGGCGCAGTTCAAGGAGACAAGCTTTAATTGAAGTTAAAGGTCAGCCAACTAACGTGTGTACTTGTTGCAGAATTCCAGCCCGGGGCAACTGTATTCGATCGAACGGGCCCGAGGATCACGAAATAATAATCAGCAGTGTACGTTACATTCTAAACTGCGAGTGCCACGAGCGACGAAATAATTTTCACCGGCGGTGTGTGTCCACTCAAGATCAAGAATAGTCGAGTCACGTAATGGCGAGTGAAACGGTCGCGAATAACGGCTCGAACGATCGCTCTCCCCGTTCCCCGCCTTATCTTAATTTCATTACACGCCGGTATCGTTTTTCGCGCCTATGTTGTAACATCCTTCCGAGCAATTAACGAGTGGTGCCGGCCGTTCGAGCGTACACGGGATAGCGGTTCTATCGGACAAAGTGTTAGAAGTCACGTGATAACGGGCCCAAACATTGGCACATTCTACCTTGTTCTTGACAGTTCGAACGATTAGGATCGCCATAACACGCCATTCTTACCTTACAAAGCAAAATCTGATAAAATTCAAGTACATTGCCATCGATAAGTAACCTGAATTTATGTAAAACTGGAATCTCTACACTTTCTATGAGAAATATGCATTTTTTCAATTTTTTTTTTAACACTTCGCCTACCGAAATGGTATTAATAGGATCTTTAATAATTGTGCTGTACCAAAAGAAAGCATAGAAGTTTTCTTTTACATTGTAATATTCTATCTTTCTATATAATAAAAATCAAATGCTGTTCGTTGGTCACGACATCACGGGACAACGGCTGGACCGATTTGGCTAATTTTTTCTTTTAATGTTCGTTGTAGTCCGAGTCAGGTTTTTAGATTTTAAAAAATTGGAAAAGTTGCCCGGACACATGAAAATTCGGGAAAAACTAAAAGTGCTTTTAGAATCATATTTCAATACAACAAAAAAAAACGAAAGTCGCAGCTTTTAATCAATATTTCAATAGAAATTTACATTATCGACGTCTGTTTGCATTATCGACATTATAAACATTCGCCAGTTAGTTAATTTCGTCAACAACCCCCCTCTAGTCTTAAATGAAACTATTAGATGACGTTTTTGAGGGTGACTTGTTAGTTCACAATTTAAGAAGTGTTCAGACTCCTTAAATCACCGGTTGGGGGGTAATGTGTTAATCGTTAACATATTTGCCTAATCCGAAAAATCATAAAAACTACACACTACACGTTAATAATCATTATTGCGGTTCATTCCTTAATGTAGATCTCCATGAAAAATAAAAATGTTTTGCTTTAACTGTGGGAATTTTAACCCTCAACAGCTTTGTTACATCAAAATTTTTTTATCTTTTACTCATTTTATATTACACCCAAACAATTGCTTCATTAATGCATCAAGATAATAATAGTAAACGTGGATAACTTTGATATGAAATCAAAAATATTCTGGCTTCTTTTTTAGACAACTACAGGCAACTAAGATAATAATGTAAACGTAGATACCTTCGATATGAAACACAAAAGAGAAAACCTGTAATTTCCATTTGATTTGATTTTTTTAAAAAACTTACTTGAACATACTTTATATGTGAAAGGTTGAAATTGATTTGCAAAAGGGTGAATTTGAAGTGCAAAACCTGTAAATTCCATTTGATTTGATTTTTTTTACGGAAGCTTACTCGAGCATACTTTATTTGAAAAAGGGTGGAATGGATTTGCAAAAGGGTGGAATGGATTTGCAAAAGGGTGAAATTGATTTGCAAAAGGGTGAAATTGATTTGCAAAAAAGTGGAATGGATTTACAAAAAGGGTAGAATGGATTTGCAAAAAGGGTAGAATGAATTTGCAAAAGGGTGAATTTGGAGTGCAAAACCTGTAATTTACATTTGATTTAATTTTTTTTACGGAAACTTACTCGAGCATACTTTATTTGTAAAAGGTTGAAATTGATTTAAAAAAGGGTGGAATTGATTTGCAAAAGGGTGGAATGGATTTGCAAAAGGGTGGATTGGATTTATAAAAGGGTGGAATGGATTTTTAAAAGGGTGGAATGGATTTGCAAAAGGGTGAAATTGACTTGCAAAAGGGTGAAATTGACTTGCAAAAGGGTGAATTTGGAGTGAAAAACCTGTGTCTGATTTCTATCGAAAGTTCTTTCAATTTTTACACAAAATTCATCGGTTTACCCTACCGTTCGTGGTTGCTAGACAAACTTTAATACAGAAGAAAAGGAAATTCCTTATCGTCACTTGAATTTGTATGAATTTATACATCATAGAGTCTTATAGTACTGTCACGGAGTGTATTACGATGTGCCAAAGGATCTTAAATAAAAATCGACGTAACACTTCTGTGTAGCTCTTCTCGTTAGAGGCTCAGGTCCATGTATGTAGCTCGTGATACTGTGATAGGAATCTCGGGAATAACTCAATAATCGATGGAGAACAGTTCGCTTGATAGGAGAAGGTAAATCCTGAATCGCAGTCCCTCCGTCCTGTTCTCGGCCAGGAGCAATAGGAGCGTTTAATTGGTCACGAACAGAGTTTTCCTTTAAAGGAGACGTCATATCTGGTTTAATTACCGGTGACATGTTGATCAAGGGTTGTTGGTACGGTGATTGCAGTTCGCTACGCGCACCGTCCGCCTCCCGAGTGACTTTCAATCGCATCGTACTGACATGATTCCCCGCGGATCGAAGGACAAATAAATGGAAAACACGAAGCACACCGGCCGCACTAATGATTGATTTATTTCCTGTCAACCCGAGACGCTGGGAGAATGCCTCGGGAACACGATCCCATCAAAAGCAGAACGAGCGACAGTCCTAATCGAAAATTGAAATAGGAATTACGACGTGATACGGATACCGAGATATAAGCATTACGGTATCGGAGAGCGGTTCCTCGATTGCTTTTGCGTCGGGACGGCTGTAATTAATCGCAGTTAATTCGTTTACATTGCGGCCACGGTAGAAATTACTTCCTTTCTGTTGGAATACGCGACATCTTCTGACACAAAAGGATGACACCGTTTAACTAGTCAACGTCGATAATGTAGATCAATACAATGTATATACATTGATGTTTCAACGACCTTCCTTCTTGTTGTTAAATCGTCCATGAGTAAAACACGCGTCTATTGCTTATATCTAGACTGCGGATGTTTATGCGCGATAAATATGCAAAATGCATATGACATTTATGCACGAAAAATATTTGCAAATATGCACGAAACATATGCAAATTTTTCCGATATTAATTATATATTACATTAAGTGTTAGGTACAATATTGAGTATTAACAGACATTTCACAGTTATACTGGAGTATTTCGATTTATTTTCGGCAATAAATCGTGAAAATTCGCAATTTTTACCATCTTTAAACGTTTGTTGCTCATTGCAACGTCGAGAATTTTGACGAAATTTTCAGAATGTATTTAATTGATACAGATCTACAACGTATTTTTTAAATTTTCAATATAGGCCCACATAAAAAAAGTTAAAAAATCAACCTTCCGCGCAATAATTCTTTCGGTTTCGTATTACCCTTCTCCCCCCTCACCATACACGCCTAATCCCCACCACCGCAGGCGTTGTCGCCATATTAAACTTCTGCCTAAATTAATAATAAAATAAAATAATAAATAATATAGAATAATAAATAAAATAATAAATATTAACCCACTTTATAGTACAAAATGTTGTGTCGGTAAGGTAGAAAATGACACAGTAATAATAGGTAAATTTTTTCTATCAAATATCTCCTAAACAAAGCCGCGGGCGACGTTTTTGGAAAGGAAAGAGTTGTCCCAAATGTGTAGATATATAACATATTTAAATTTCATCAAAATCGGAGGAATACTTATGTAGATATAGAATGTTTAAATAATTATAGTTTTTTGCGAATATCTCGGTAACCGTTCATTTCCGCAAAATCATTCTTTCGGTTTCGTATTACCCTCCTCCCCCCTCACCATACGCGCCTAACACCCACCACCGCAGGCGTTGTCACTATACTAAACCGCCGCCCTGATTTTGAGTCCGGTAAAGTAAAGTTTATCCAATATTAATATCAAGTATAGGTACTTACAAATTTTTCCGAATCTTCTGTTCCTCCGCCGGATCAAGTGGACACTGCCATTTTTGCGAATTATTAACGATGAAGCACAAAACACCACACTACTACACAACACACTTTCCGAAATCGTGACAGCAAACGAGAAGAAGTTACTCCAAACACGGTGAAAATAATACTGCGGTTGTCACCTCATTTAATTGGAGGGGGGGGGGGGGTGTGTCGGAAGGTCTTTAGATAGAGAAGTGGGGAAACTGTCACAGAAATTCCTTTTGGTATTGTCTTCGATCGTCAATAACAAGATTTATAATGGTAATCCGCTCGTCGCTTCAATGGGTCCGTCGCACGTGTTGTCCATCTGTTGGGGTTGAGGATTCTCATGCGTTTTTTTGCTTGCTATAACGACCTTTACAGGTATATCGCCTAATCCGCTGGAGGAACGGTGGGGTACGATAATATTTTATTATAATACAGGATTAATATTCTTATAACAATGGATATAAGGTATTCTTCCATAATGTCCCTTTAAATTTATTTGTCTCCAGGCACGCACACGATCATGTTCTGTCTCATCGACACGGTCGGGTGGACTGTATGTAGTAGTAGACTTTTGTTAGTATGTATAGTAGTAATGGTATTTTAGACTTATTTAAATTGAAGTATCTCCTGAAGTATTAACTTTTCGACATACATAGGGTAGTACTTTTTTATAACGAATGTCCAGCTGCATCGATTGATGTATTAAAAAATACCTCGTTCCATTAAAAAAAATGGAGGTCACCTTCATATCTCTAAAAAAAAATTACATAAAAACAAAAAATTGTTGGTATCGTATAAGCCCCATTTTACCATTCAACTTTGTCCTTCAGACATTTGACATATCTTTAAAAACAACAAAGATATTTGAGGTGGCAAAATGTGGCGCCCCACCATGTATAAATAATTGCAGTTTTCACACTACTTCTTCTATATTTGGATAAAACATTTCTGGCAACCCTAATTGCAATGTATCAAAAAACCAAGAAGAGGAGATGAGAGGCATGACGTCACACCGGTGCGAAATCAGCACGGAAGGAAAGGAGTGTCGTGGTTCTCCGAGAAGTGGGAACGTGACTCGCAGTTTCTCAACACGAAATTCGCGTATCTGATTCGAACCTGTTCGCATACACGACAAGTAGCGAGAGCGCGAAACCCGGTCGGCCGATTTTCAACGGCCGCAACATGAACTTGATCCATTAGCATTGTGCAATGGATCACGTGGGTGCGTAGGCTACTCGTTTTACCGGTGTCCTTTTTAAGACCGGGACGATGTAAACGGGCACACATTGACGAGCATAAAACGCTCGCGCGTACGCGGCCCGCACGACCATTCGACTGGCGAATCTGATATTGATATTGGATAGACATCCGACTCAATGCTATAATAAGAACATAGCGAAACAGAAGCTTCGATAGTCTCTCGCAAACATTTTGTCCCAGTACGGGAGACCGGCGCACAGTGGTCTAAAACGCGAAATTTAGTGACATTTTGCCCAAAAACCAACTGTATCATATAGATATCTGTTGAGTGTTTATTGCTTTCTAAATATCCATCAACCTCGAAAATGAAAATATTAATAAAATTTAATAAAAACCATTACTGTAACAAACAATTAAAGTTGGAAGTATTGAAGATAGCCTCTCTCATGGGAAAAATTGCTTTTCTTCTTTAAGATGCCCTGACGATCCTATTTAATATTTTCATTCCAATTTCTTTTTAAATTAAAGGTTTATCTTTAAGCTGTAAATTACCATTTGTCAATTGAAAATTAGTATTTGCAATGCATTAAAAATGTTACGCTAAATGTAATGAAGAAAATTTGCAAAATTATCAAGACTTCGCAAGGAATATCTATTGAGTCATAAGAGGTCATAGAATTTGACAAAATGGATAGTTATCAGCATACTTTCCTCCATGTAATCATGCAAGAATCATTTCCTAGCTCGTCCTATATCAAAAGTTATTATTGTTTAAAGCCGCCCGTGCGGCTGTGCGTATTGGTTGTCGCATCCATCGCCGGGACTCCGTGACGACTAAGAAACACTTTAGACTCTAAACACTTCAAATCTTTATGCTATGCTACAATTTTTTGAGCGTTATATTCTATGTTTTTTTCCTGTTTATTTAAATTTTGTTTATTTATACATTAGTTCAGTATTACCATAGTTTAGTGCAGTGTATATTAATATACAAGGAGAATTAAGTATAATTCTCCGAACGTTGTATACGTTTTAAACAATCATCTTATACGACCGTTTCTCCCACCAATATTCGGAAAAAAATGCTATCGATGAATTCGTTTGCCCGATCGACAGTTTTACGCCTACTCCAAACTTATATTGTTGTCATTTATTAAGAATGGAGGCGTTCCGTACAAATCTGAATTTATTATATTTATTATTGTTTACATTTCACTTTGTGCTTTATACAGGTACCATAGATTGTGAATTTATAAGGATCAGATCAATTTTCTCCGGAGGCTTTGTAAAATTAAGAAACAAATTTTATGCAAATAGCGATTTCTCAAAAATTTAAAAGAATAATATACTGACTAAGCTGAATGTATTCCGTTCCAAAAAAAATTTGCTAAAAGTTGTTAAATTTGTAAATATGTTTAAAAAATAGTAAAAAAAGCTATTAAATAAACGAAAAGTATATCACATTATACATTATTAAAAAAGATTACACGTTAATATCCTACACCCCAAATTTCATATCGATATCTTTAATAGCTTAGAAGTTACACCAAAATGTCACTAAATTTCGCGTTTTAGACCACTGTGCGGCGCTGAAAGTTCCGATTTCGTAATGACATCAAATCACTGGAAAATGGTGTACTCTTATTTAGTGCATAATTTATTTCTTTCTGATATATGATCGCGAATGTGATCATGAACATGTCTCCCTCTTTCTAATTGTAACGAGAAAATTAATTTAATAAAAAGCATTCAGTAGCAGGCTTGTTAATAATTCTTTTCTTGCCCCGTTGCACTTGAAACAAGGTCCGAAAGCATTTTTAACTCTCCTGCCCCGTTTTCTTTGTACAATATCCTATCAAAATGATAATTTTCAAGCAAAATTAGAATCCTACGTAATACTAATTCATCAGTAATAACTAGACTGCGGATCTGTATGCAAAATAAAAACTTTCTACCTGAATTGCAACAAGCTGGGGTGAAATAAATATTTAATTTCTCGTTGAATATGTTTAATATGCTGACACTAATATAGTAGTATATTTAAATTTTTCAAATTTTTTTACTAGAAATTAGACCTACCCATTTTTATCATAAATGCATAAAATCCGCAGTCCAGTAATAACTGTGGCAAGAGTTTGATACCAAGATCGTTAAGTTTTTACATACCAGACTGAAAATATTAGATTGTCTCAAAAGTTTCTTCCGGAATGTGTTCCTTTATACTGTCGCTAAATAAATACAAACAATACGATAATCTTTATGTTAATATTTTTTAGTACTTCTTAATATGAATTTGCATTATGTGCATGCATCGAAAACCAACTTTTGGGACAACCTAATATTTATTTAGCAATATTAAAGGATCACATTCCGGAAGAAACTTTTGGGACAACCTAATACATCAGTTCAAAATCCAACTTTGCAAAAACTAGGGCGCACTTAGCCCACTCCACCTTAATAAAATATCAAAGTATCGAATGGTATTGTCTGCGGAACATGTCTTCCTCATTCGTTTCGACGCAGCCGAATAGAAATGATGGAGTCCGCGATCATAATGCAACGGATTACAAAATCGATTTTTTTTGTTCAGCAAACCGTGAACGCTGCGGGTGATCAAAGGATTTTTGAGCGGCTGTGTATCAAGACAGCTTATGATATGTTATTACCAGGCACGTGAACAAATGCGCGGGCCACTCCATCTTTAATGCCGAGATGCTTGCACGTTCGTTCTTCGAGCGTCAAATGGCACACGCTGTTCGCGCGGGACGCGGAACGGTGCATCGAGTGCATCGGTGCACCGCGATCTCGTTGCACCGTTCCGGTGGCCGCGGCCGACTCGCCTCGGTTGCAGCGATTCGTTTCACCTTCGGGAATCAAGCGCTGACCTCCTGAACTCGCGACGATCGAGGAGAAAACCCAGGAACGGAACCTGACCGACCAGTTCCCCCGTTGACAAATGCGAGCCGCGTTTTTCACGGGGATCATCGATTATCCCCGCGAACCACGACCGACCGGCGAGAGAATCCCGAGAGGATTAACGACATCCACGCTAAACAGTTATTTACTATCCGAAAAGAGCCAATCAATTAGGACAGAGTGCGGCTACAAGTCCCGTTTTCCATATAAAGCTACGTAGCATTTAGTAAATATTATATTGTGTCGGTAAGAAAGTAATTTCTCGGTATTTCAAGGTGAAATAGAGCTCAACTTTTTTATTCAACCAATGAATTGTAATGAATAAGATATTCTCCCTTTTTACCACGTTTTTATTAGCTCGCTTTCTTGTTTATTTGTTTGTCTGTCTGTCTGTTCGGTGGCAAATTTTGCAATTGATTTTAAACTAACTTCCCGATGAGCTAGAGGCTTGAAATTTTAAACATAGCTCAGAACTGGATGACAATGCATTATTCAAAAAAAAATTTTTTTAAAAGTCTATCCGTTTCGGAGAAATAACAATTAAATATTTACCTGTTCACCTCCCCGCGAAACCTACGTCATCGCCAACCGCGCGACAGCGCTCCCTACTCCACTACGCGTTCCCACTCTGACTCATCCCCACTCCACTGGCCCACTTCGCATCGAAGGAGCTCAGTGTGCGTTTGAGCTCCGTGCGGTGTTTACAATGTTACTACGTATTATTATACTATAATGTTTGTTTACCAATCGAAAGGACAGTTACACCGAGATTTTCGGTCGAACATGTACCTTTGATATGACGCGTCGCAATACCATCTGAAATTTACTACATCTCTCTGTTATAATCTCATCAAAATGTTCAAAATCGATTGTAAAATTTCACACATACAAGACTAAAAAGCAGAAAATAATTATTTAAATAAAAATAAATTTTTTAAAAATACCACGTTTTTAAAATGGACTAAAAAGTATAAAATCATTTTTCCTAGCCCCCTACAGACTCCTAACCACGTACAGATAGTCCTGAAAATTTGTGATTGTGACTTTTGAACAGCTACGCAAATACTTGTAAGATTTAAAACGAAAAACGTGGGGCGCATGCAATAGATAATTGATGCATGAATAGTTCACCCAAATTACTCAAAATTTTATTGCTTCGCAAATGATATGAACTGTTCTGTGAGATTTCTCAATGGCTGCTACTCTCTACACTCCTTACTATTATCTTGCGTCCCACGTTTTTCGTTTTAAATCTTACAAGTATTTGCGTAGCTGTTAAAAATTCACAATCACAAATTTTCAGGATTATCTGTACGTGGTTAGGAGTCTGTAGGGGGCTAGGAAAAATTATTTTATACTTTTTAGTCCATTTTAAAAACGTGGTAATTTAAAAAATTTATTTTTATTTAAATAATTTGTTCATTGATCTTTCGCCGAAAAGAATACGTAAACTGTTCTTTGCTACAATTAGAAAAGAACATCATCTATGAAAATCGGGCAAATCAGACACAAAACTTAAGCAATCATCAAATACTATTACTCTTTTTCGTAAAACAAACGGTTCTCGAAAAAATTGTGAAAAAATAACAAACAGGAGCTCAGCGCCGCCACCAGTTCAGTAAAGTGGACATTCTGACGACGCTGATCCGAACAAATGGAGGTCGGATGACTGGTGTATTCTCATTGTGTTCCCTCTTCTCCTGTCAACGATTTTCCGCCCTTAGTCTCGATTTCTCTCAGACACTTTGAAATAGGATTTACGTCGCAAACAACCAACCAACCAAGGGGAATCCCGAAAGGTTTAACAGCACGACGCTAAGCAGTTACCTGCTATCGAAAAGAAGCCAATTAATTATTCCGTCTTGTCCTGTTATCGATTTTTCACCCTACATCTCAGTGATCGCTAGACACTTTAAGATAGAATTTATAGTCGCGAAGGAATATTTATTCGCTCTCGCGTCTCTGATTCCGGGTAATTTATGTCCCGAGTTATGCTGTCGAATTAGTATGCATTTCTGACGGCTGCTTTTGGGTCGATTATTTAGGATTATCAGAGTGTTTTGATGATACTATTGCCACGCCTTAGAGCCGCGGGTTATGTATTAAGTTCGTGTTGAAATCTCGTGTTGCTTAGTTAGCTTAATTGACGGGTCACTAATGACTTCGATGACCGGTGTACGAATCGTCGGTGATTTCAACGCGTGGTAGATGGATCGTCGAGGAATTCCACGCGCGGCGAACGAATGGCTGGCGACCTGAACGCGTGGTAGATGGGTCGCCGGTGATTTCGACGCATGATAGTCTCATGGCCGATCATTTTAGCACGTGGTACGCAAAGGCGTAGCAAACTTAAGGATGTTCTGGAGGTACAATGGGAGAGACGAAAGTACAAGAAATTCGATATCCATCAATACATGGCAATGAAAGCCATTCATGAGTATATTTTGCATTAAACTTTTGCGAATACTGTACCCTCTGTAGCTATATTCAGTGGTCTACACTAGGGCTGTAACTTTTCCGAAGCTTCGAAGGATTCGAAGGAACGAAGGGACCTTGGAAGTTTCGAAGTTTCGAAGTTCCGAAGCTTCGAAGTCTTCCAAGTGCTAGAAATTTCAAAGTCTTCGAAACGTATGAAGTTGTAACTTATGAGTTCCATACCATGTCACGATGTTTGATAAATAAAAATATTAAGTTTCAGTCATCGGTGACTGACACTGAACTTTCCGTTTTGATTTTTCGTAATTAAATTTAATTTAAAAGAGTGCATTCTATTAATAAATTTCGAATGTACTTAAAAACGAATGTACTTAAAAAATAATACTTTGCAAACAAAATTTTAATGAGTTTTATTAAATTCGGTGAAATCGGATATCGCGGACTAAATAAAAAGAAAGACAAGACAGGCTTGGCGCTTGACAAAACTCACATATTCAGTAGGACTGTAACTTTCCTTCGAAGGTCGAAGATTTCGAAGCTTCGAAGCTTCGAAGTTTCTGAAATCGAAGCTTGGAAATCTTCGACCTTCGAAGGAAAGTTACAGCCCTAGTCTACGCTTGTCACGTTTCCATGCTAGTGAGAGACAACAGGATAAATTTGACGTTTTGTAACAGTTTATAACTTTTTTTGCTCTGTAACTGTTTAGTGAATCCTAATAAATTTTGAACATAATTAATTACATAATTTTTACTACATATAAAAAAACTGGAGTTTCTGGTTGCGTTTTTTTCAAGGTTTAAATAGGGTTTGAAGTGGAATTTTATGAATTCTCCATAAGAAGACGTGTTAAAATGTGCAAACTTTAAGTTGTTATAATTCTTAAACGGTGCAGTGAATCGAACCCAAATTTTAGTAATTGCATTAATTTAGTAAGAATTATATCTCTAGAAAAAAGTTGTAAGTTGTAAGTTTACTATTGTTTTTCACAATATCGTCCAAATGCATTTTTCCAACATATTTTTTACACGTCATTTACTAAACTAATTCTTCTAGCTTTACACAAAAATTGAAGTCGTTCCGATTTAAAGTGTGTGGAATCATTTATACTCCTTACTGTATAATCCCCAATTCTCTTTTTTTTATGCTGGATTTAGACTAGATCTTTATGCAAAAGAAGAATTGTCGTCATCAATTGCAAGAAACAGAAGCCGCATAAAACTTTCTTTCCATTTTCAACAATTTTAATAAATCGAGAATAACATACGGTTCTTAAATTGTCGTAACGTGTTTACTGTTTTAAATTACATCCACCGATTTTTGTGATAACGCATAAAATCCGCAGTCTACTAATAACTTATGTTAACAACGCCGAATCGGACCGGGTGACAATTAGACTGCGGATCTTCGTGCATTTTTATGCATGTGAAAATTTTCAAAAAATGCTAGAATATAAAAGTCGACAGAATTCAGAGCAATTTCCATTTATTCTAGATGTACAAAGACTGCTCCCACTGAAAATGGAATTTCGTTTGACTCCACTTTCGTTAAATTCGATTATAAAAATCGGAAATTGCATAAACATATCCGCAGTATAGTGATAATACAACCAGTTAAACAATTCACGAGACAGAGATTGGCTGTCAAGCCTGACGCCCCGACAGCCGAACAGAGAGCGGAGTTATTTTCCACGGGCATCAGAGGCCGCGCTAAATTAGCCATTCACTTCGTCAATCGCGACCATCACGTAGCGAGACAATAACGTTAAGTTCATTACTGAACTCTCCCGACGTCTACCTCTCGGAAGTAGCGTTGATGTTCGACCGAACCGTGAGATCATGCTCGGCTACAATGTTTCAGGTCGAGTGAGAAGTAATGTCGGCATTTCCAGCGAGATAAGGATGCGAATGGTTCCCAATGGAGTATTCCTAATGTATTCCTATTCCTAATGTATTCCTAATGTCTCAGCAATATTTTCTGCGAGCGTAGTAGCGTGGCTTATTTTCAATTAGACTGACTGATCGTTATCAATCCTTGACAGGCCTATCATTTATCATCGGTGGGGACTAAGGTCTCTATCGCGAAACTTTTGAGACACAGCCTTTTATTCGTAACACCAGTACACAGTGTGTCCCCAAAATGTTTTATTCCCTTGACAGGGATCATTCCCAAGGTCATTTGAAGTAACTCTATCATTTCCCAAATATTTGACAGTTTATTCGGTGCCAATCAATTCAAGCAATTAAGAGACCCAATCATAGATGCAGTGCACCAAATATCACCAGAACAACGTTCAGCTGCAATTTATCAAGTCAGTGTTAGATGTAATGCTTGCATTGCTGCGAGAGGGCAACATTTTGAACAATATCTACATTAAACAGATGATAACGTAAATAAAATGTAAATAAATAAGTACAAAAATGAAAACGAAGCAAAAACGAGCAAATCTCGACATAGGTATGCTAGTATACTAAACCTGGTACTTTCGGAGCATCGGAAATATCGTACAAAAACGGAGAAAGGGTGCAATCGAATAATGAAAGTTCGTCGATGAAAGTACCCTTTTTCCGAGCGCCGGAAGTCACAAAACAATTGTTAAGCAATTGCCCAATCTCTTCCGTTTTATATAATATTTATGAAACTCCTTCCTTTCCCGATTTCCAATCCGAGACTCATCGATCCCTATTAACACTGCCTCGTGCAGCCAGGAATTTTTCTTGAGCAGATTATTATTGGCAATTAAGCGGGAATAACATTTTAGAGATCTAAGCAGGAAATATGTATGGCGAATCGTAAGCGGTGACTAATAACTGTACCGAGGAATCATTAATTTCTTACGAGTCCGAGCGATAGAACGATTGTGGTGAAAGGGAGACGCGATGCCCGGACGTCTTTCGTGAAATTTTGCTCGTGTGCGAGTCCTCGCGAACAGTTTCGACCGATTTCAACTGCAGTTAGGTGCAGTGCGCGCGTTTTCTAAAGAACTAGTGAGAGAACAACGGGTCCCAACTAAATTAAATACATTGAACTAGATTTTTCATAATTTAATCAAACCTCAACAAATTTTCTTGAACCATTAAAATTTGTAATAAATATTTTTTTTCTCTTATAATTGTCCTTTATCATTGTTCATAATCAAGTTATTATTATTTAGATAGAGTATATCATTTCTTACTGAAAATCACACAATCTTGAGAGTTATCAACATTAGTATTAAATTCAACTATATTTTTCATAGTCTAATTGAACACCAACAAATTTTCTTAAACCACTACAATTTATAATTAATATTCTTTTTCTCTAATAAAAAGCTCCCTTAAATTTTTTATCATTGTTCCCATTACACTAATCAAGTTATTATTATTTAATTAGAGTATATCATTTTTTACTATAAATCACTCAATCTTGAGAGTTATCAACATTAGCAATAAATTCAACTATGTTTTTTCTAGAATTTTTTAGAACCCCCCACTACAATTTATAATAAATATTCTTTTTCTTTTATAAAAACCTTCCTCCAATTTTTTATCATTGTTTCCATTACACTAATCAAGTTATCAGTAGTATTTTATTAGAATATATCATTTCTTACTATAAATCACTCAATTTTGAATGTTACCAACATCATTAAATTCATCTGTATTTTTTATAATTTAGTCAAGCCCCTCTAAATTTTCTTGAACTACTAAACATTTTTTACTATTATTAAATTCAACTGTATCTTGTGAGGTTGATGCAACGTGAACAATAAATTTTAAAAAAATGTATTTCAATAAAAATAAATAAATGACTATATGTATGTATAAAAAACGAAAAGTTGTAATAAAGTTTACAGAAACTACTCATTTAAAATAAATAGTGTTTCCTCCAAACCACTCCAAATTTTCTTGTACCACTAAACATTTTTTACTATTATTAAATTCAACTGTATCTTGTGAGGTTGATGCAACAGATAAATTAAAAAAAAAATGTATTTCAGTAATAATAAATAAACGACTATAAAAGTAATGAAAAGTTGTAATAACGGTTACAAAACTACTCGTTTACAATAAATATTGCGGTATTTCCTTTGGGTGATTTTTCTACACAGCAGCACGAGTTTCACAGTGATCGGTTGACCTTCGAGTATCCTCAAGTTAAATATTGAATATTTCCTCTGCTGGACAAATGTTAGCTCACGATGGCCGGGGACGTTTATCAAACATTTACACTCGGTAGGCTCGATGCGAGTACATTTGGAAGTTAGATTCAACTATGTATGTCTAATGCTTGTTCAGCCACTTTACGGAGCCACCATTTTCGATACTGAAAACAAGTTGTTCGGGAGGAACCATGTTGTGCCCATAATAGTGCACACAACGTCCAAATTCGTCTAGGAAATCTACAGCTAGGTAAACGAAGAAACGAGGGTCCATTCAATCTACAGTTAAACGGAAGCAACAAACGAACCCGTCTTCTCTAATAAGCTAACTGTTCTATTGAAAGTTCTCCAACCTATTTAGACCCGAAACTGATCCAGTCAGAATTTTATTTCGTCGTACAGTCGTCGCAATAAAGTCATTTTTCATTGTATTCGGTGTCTACACCGAGTTTAATTAATTAAATAAAATTAAATTAATTTCTAAATTAATTTGGTGCCATGATATTAAATTATTTACTCAGACAGCACGAAAACGTCTGCAGTTGAACATTCAGGACAAAGGTCTCGTGAACGTCTTGTGTTAGAAAACGGTACGTCTTTAAGACGTCCCTATCAAGTCTTAAAGGTGCGTAAGTAATGAAAGTACATTCAAACATTGGAAGAGGTGCAAAAGGGTATTGACGAATTCATTACATCAAAACCGTCATCTTTTTCCATCAAGAAATTCGCTAGTTGCCTGAAAGGTGGCACAAAGTCATCGAAAATAATGGAGACTATTCCGAAAAATAACAGATGTATGATTACATTGTAAATAAATAGGGGAAGAGGTTGGGTTGTGAGACAGTCGTTTTTATCCAGCGTTTTTATTCTTCAAATTTCACTGTTCTAAGGTTCTAGGTGTTCAAAGTTACGAAATGTTTCCCAAAATGACATTTTGAGCCACACATTGTGACATTTAGCAGGAAATTGCGAGTTTTAGGCTCATAATTTTAGTTTTTCAACACATCTACATGTGTACCCCTACATGTCAGGCTCAAAATGTCATTTTGAGAAACATTTCCTAATTTTGAACACCTGTCTCTCGGTATCTATTTGGTCAAAAAATACGTTGGAACAGTGAAATTTGAAGGAAATTTAATGCTCTTTTTAAAAATGAAAAGGAAAAGTTCGTAGAACTCATAGTTTTTGAGTTATAGGCGAAATACCAAAAACAGGTAACAAAAATCGTGGTTTTCCCCCCTCCCTAAGTTAGCACGGGGTCCTCGAGGTCGAAAACTCATATTCGACTCCTCAGAGTAACCTCACCAAATGACGTGTCAAAATTTCGTTAAGTTCGGAATACTTTCCAGGTAAGGTGAAGTGCCCTAAGTCTGGACAGTCCAAAAGTGATACCTAAATCTGGACAATTGAATTTTCATAGTAAAATCAGTAATTAAGAGATGAAATAATTATATTATATATTCTGAGGCCTTAGCTACAAGTAGGTGTGAATATTATTTCATTATGACAATAGAAATTTAAAAATAAATTCAAAGTTCATCTGAAAACAGTATACAAAATAGTCTATTTACATGCGAATCATGTGCATTTATAGTTCGAACGTTTGTTAGAAAAAAAGATATAATTTAAGCCCTCAGACAAAAAATAATTATCACGCATAATAATATTGATATTTTAAAATAAATTGGCAATCAAACTTAACGTAAATAATAATTATTAATCCAAATATTAGATGTCCAAGATTAGGACTGGTTTCAAATATAAGTACTCCATACTGGGACGCGGTGACAGTAGCTGTCCCACTCTAAGCTTTATACGCAGTATGCTTACGCCTGATGCCGGACACGCGTTTGTGAATAAAATCAACGCATTGTTTGCAAATTATTTAACTAAATGTACGTATAAGTAGTCTTCTATTACCTTGTATAACGTATGTAGAAAATATGTTCCGGCTGTGACGTCAATAATACTTAATTTTTATGTCATAAATCTATCAGTATTAATACCTAACCTCAAAAATTAATTATTCATGTCGATATAGTTCTTAAAAAAATGTTTTTTTTTCAGATTGTAAACTTCCTTTAAAAATTAAATTTGATAATGGTCATCACTAGAAACTTTTGCTCGATCGGAGGCATTCTCAAGGAATACCCCCACTCCTCCTGGTCGCGCGTCTCGCTCCCCGTGGCGGCCACAGTGCTTGGAGCACTATAGTGTCTGTTGCAGATTATATGTAAATTCAATTTGTCCCGGTATAGGGTTTACTTCTGTCCAGGTACTAGCTTAGATTGGATTTAATATGTCCAACTATAGGTTTGAATTATTCTTGTTAATACAATTAAGATATTAACCTAAACAATGATTTTTTTATTTTAAATTACTTTACAAACTCTGAACTGTATGTTAAAAATCTAAAAGAAAATTATTTTTCTTTATTTAAAGTGATAAAATTTAAAATAGAGAAACATGCTGTCCAGGCATAGAGCACTTCACGTTAGACGCCCTTTTTTCGACCTGGCGACTGGACTAAATAAATTGAAGAACGAAATCCTTAGTCCTCCCCGCGAGATTGGAAATGGCGCGGTATCGCAGACCCTAGTCAGAGGTCCAGGACACTCGACAGCATCCGCCGTTGACAGCAACGATGTGTCAAATCGTCGGGGACTCATCTGGAATGGCCGGTGCTCGATACGTGAGGCATTCGACTGGTTTCCCCCGGGGGAGCCTCTTCTTGCATCGCGAGAGATCTTATCGCGAGAAGAGCGAGTGCTGTTCATTCTCGAGGACAACGCGCGGCAGCAGCAGCAGCGGCAAGCAGCTTCAGGGTAATGGCGCGCGAACTGTGTACACAGAGGGAATCGTCGCGTTAATAGAGGGAACGCGTATACATACACGAGCGTGTGTTTGTCGAAAGCTCCGTTAAACGTTCGTGGCACAACGAGCGGCTACTTAATTCTGATTTGTGGACCGATCGAGGCTGCCTCTGCCCTCTCGTCGCTTAGATCCGTGTCTTGTTCACGAGGGAACGCGACGCGCAGCGTTCGCCCGTTTCTTCCGCGGGATTTTCAGGCCGTGATTCGTGGAAGTGTTCCCTCCGGGACACGGGGAGCCACTCGACCAACGGGGACAACGTTGAATTAATAAGTAGGCGCGCGGCAGGAGTGTATGAAATTCCCTCGGCCCGTTCCCGTACCAATACGCCGCGTTTGATTTATGAATCGGTTTTAACGCGGGCTCTCGAGCTCGTCGCTCTTATCGCGGTGAAATTTGTAGCGAGCCGCTGCTGGATCACCGTCCCCGTAGATCTTGTCCCTATTTTCCACACCTCGCGACGCGACGCTTCGTGAATAATCGCCGGTGTAATTGCACCGTATAACGAATTCTTACATTTCACTTTGAACGCACGCGCATTAATTAACGTTTCCTCGAGATATTCTGGTGTAGAACGGAATCCGTTCTTTTTCTACTCGATAGCATGACCCCTGTCCAGCGAACGCCTCCCAGTGAAGGAACATAATTTCTATTCTAAGAATGAATTAGCCGCTCACTGGCGAACTCGATTAACCACCTTTCGAGTTTTCTTGCATTTAGAAAAATAATTGATCGATACTTAAATTTGACCATTCAAAATAAATGTCCTTAAATCTACATTTTTCTCCTTTGCTCCAAATTTCAAAGATTTGGGCAGACACAGTCTTGTTATGGTTCTAAAATAATGTGAAATAGTTACACCAACGAGCATAACTGATTCAACACACTTTAAATCAGCATAATTGTTTTATGAATGGACCAAACGACTTCGATTTTTCTGTAAAGCTAGAGGAATTAGTTTAGTAAATGACGTCTAAAAGATATTTCGACAAAATGCATTAGGTTGGGATTGCGAAAAACAATAGTAAAAATTGATTTTTACTATTTTTTTAGCTGGGCTAATAGTTTAAATGATGTGTTTGGTCAACTCGTATAAATTATACACGCTCTGAAAATTTCATTAAAATTGATTAATTGGTTTACGAGCTATAAACGATCAAACGTAGTAAAAAGACCGAAAAGCTTGAAAAACTGCAATTTTTACCACTTTTGATCGTTTATAGATGTAAACCAATTTTAACGAAAATTTCAAAGATGTGTTTGGTCAACTCGTATAAATTATACACGCTCTGAAAATTTTATTGAAATTGATTAATTGGTTTACGAGCTATAAACGATCAAACGTAGTAAAAAGACCGAAAAGCTTGAAAAACTGCAATTTCTACCACTTTTGATCGTTTATAGATGTAAACCAATTTTAACGAAAATTTCAAAGATGTGTTTGGTCAACTCGTATAAATTATACACGCTCTGAAAATTTCATTGAAATTGATTAATTGGTTTACGAGCTATAAACGATCAAACGTAGTAAAAAGGTCGAAAATCTTGAAAAAATTGCAATTTTTACCACTTTTGATCGTTTACAGCTTGTAAACCAATTCAATGAAATTTTCAGAGCGTATATAATTTATACGAGTTGTCCAAATACATCTTTTAAATTTTCCTTATTGACCCAGCTAAAACGTAGTAAAAATGTAGTAGTAAAAATCAATGTTTATTATTTTTTTTCGCAGTCCCGATCTAATGCATTTTTCAAAATATGTTTTACACGTCATTTACTAAACTAATTCTTCTAGCCTTACAGAAAAATTGAAATCGTTTGGTCCATTCATAAAACAGTTGTGCTGATTTAAAGTGTGTTGAATCAGTTATGCTCGTTAGTGTATTTCTAGAGAATTTCATTAGAACAAATGTAGCCGTACAAAAAATACAAGTTTTCTTTTCTCTTCTACGACATTTTTGGGGATACAAACGTTTTAATCGCTGCGTAACTGTAAAGCAAATGATATGACAAGGGGTTACGGACTTAAGAGTCTCGCACCGATTGAGTTTCCGAGCCCTCCATATAACAGTATCGTGTTGAACTGCTTCTGCTTCGAGTGAATCGACTAAGAGACTGTTAATCCGCAAGTCACTGACTCTACTCTGAAACGCCATTCACGTCAATCACACGGTTTCTTAAGGCTTTCGAATGTTTGTTGTTTTTCTTGTTGGATAAATTGACAAAAGAACAGTTTTTACGGCCGGAACAGTGAAACTGTTCGCGGTGTTACAGGTCTTCACTGACTATACGCACGCACACGCATACTACTGTACCGACATTTTTAGATGAAACACGAGAAAGCCAGAACGTACTTACTCTCGACAGATACCGCCGACCCGTCGCAGTAACAAACCAGTCATTCTAATTATAACCGTAATTAGAGAGTGGATTCATTAGATTTTTATTGTCCTAGCCGCTCTTATCCTTGATGATCACGATGTATAGTCGACCCTAGGTCAAACATTTCCTTCAGGTGTTTCGTAACACTGTGTCGCTGTACCTGAGCGACTGAGCTGTCTCTTTGCAACAAGTGATTCGAAGTTGCAGAAATGTAAGGAAGATTTCAATCTTGACCGTCGCTACTTTTAGTACTTTGTCGAAAAAAATGTAAGGTTATGTGCGACGTTATTCGATAAAGTTCATATAAGTAAGAAAAGATCTCAATCTTGACTTGACATCTTTAAAATGTAAGGTTATGTGCGATACTATTCGATAAACTACAAAGAAGAAAAGATTGAAATCTTGACTGTCTCTAATTTCGGTACTTTGTCGAAAAAATGTAAGGTTATATGTGCAGTGTTGTTCGATAAACTATAAATAAGAAAGATTCCAATCTTTCTGTCGCTAATTTCGTACATTGTCGAAAAAATGATAGGTTATGTGCGATATTGTTCGATAAAGTACAAGTAAGAAAAGATTGGCATCTTCACCGTCGGTAATTTCGATACATTGTCGAAAAAAATGTAAGGTTATATGCGATGTTGTTCGATAAACTACTCGCCCATTGATCCATAATAAAGTTGAATAAAAGTTCCGTTACATAAAGGTCTTATAACAAAAAATTACTAATGAATGTCTAAATACTTGACAAATATCACTTTGCATTATTTCTTGAAAGCATTATTACCTCTTAAAATACGAAGAGTGTTATGTCGATCCTATCGTTGTTGAATTAAATCACCGTAGTAGTGATTGAATATATCAAATGTGTGTATTAGAGTCAAATGAAAGCTTGCGAAGATTGAAATCTTTACTGTCGCTAATTGCGGTACATTGTCGAAAAAATGTAAGGTTATATGCGATATTATTCGATAAACTACAAAGAAGAAAAGATTGAAATCTTGACTGTCTCTAATTTCGGTACTTTATCGAAAAAATGTAAGGTTATATGTGCGGTATTGTTCGATAAACTACAATACAAGAAAAGATTGAAATCTTGATTGTCGCTAATTTCGGTATATTGTCGAAAAAATGTAAGGTTGTGTGCGATATTGTTCGATAAACTACAAGTAAGAAAAGATTTCAATCTTGACTGTCGCTAATTTCGGTATATTGTCGAAAAAATGTAAGCTTATGTGCGATGTTGTTCGATAAACTACTCACCCATTGTTCCATAATGAAGTTGAATAAAAGTTCCGTTACATAAAGACCTAATAACAATTAATATAACAATTGAATATCTAAATCCTTGACTTAAAATACAAAGAGTTATTTCGATCATATCGTTGTCGTATTAAATCTCCGTAAGAGCGATTGAATATTTTATAAAAACAATGTCTGAGTATTGATAGATTGTTCGGATATACATATATTAGTGAAATGAAAGATTACGTATCTGCATTCGACGTTCCATGTCGTGCAATTTGCCAAATGAAATTTCTTCTTTCACTCTAAGACTTCGCTTTAATATAAATGAGGATTAGGTTAATCGGGAGCTGGCGACTACGATCGAGTGCGATCGACCCGATCGGGTTTCTTCGGCAAACGTCGCGTCGGGAAGGTGGCGGACCGTTTGGAACTGCGTAGTGACTCGGATTAATATTCGGACGCTCTAAAAAAGACGATAACTTTTTTAATATTGCATTGTATGATTTTTATACATTTTTGTGGGAAGCTGGAGCAATCAGTTTGCTACAGGATGTGAAACATAAAATTTTCGAAAATTGCAATTGATCGGAATTGCAGAAAAAATACTAAAAGTTGCATTTTACAATTTTCTTGTGTAGACCTATATTGAAAATTTAAAAAATACGTTTGTAGACCACAATTCTGACAAAAATATATGAAATGCGGGAGGTAAGTTTGAGTATTTTCGTTTTTTCTCATCTTAATATCTTAATTAACAAGCAAGACAAAAAAATGATAAAGTTTAGTGTTTACCCTCGTGTTACCCTTAAATGAGGGGTGAGCGACTTAAAATTTTGGGTGATCATATTTCAAATTAAAAAAGTATTGTTTTTGTTTGAATTTTTGTTTGCTAAAAATATAAAATTTTGCATTTTTTTCATCAAGTTTCATACTTAACGACCTGACACAACGATTTTCCCGGATTAATTTCGACGTCTCCGTATTCACTGAAACTGTGAGTGGACTATGAATTTCACGTGGTCACGTGACTCTCGTACGTCATTCTAACAGGAAAAGTTTAACGATCCCATCGATTCCTTTCCTGTTTTCATTACATTAACAGGTGTATATCGCAGAAATAAGGTTGGGACAGAAATATCGGTTCACGAATTTACATGGTCGGTTATGCATCGAGTCCACAAGGATGAGTGATGACTCCATGGCGGATGAAGATTGATGACAGGAAGCGAAAGTAGTATTAACGTACAACGCATATTCGAATCCGGCATTAACATAATCCTATCCACTTAACGCTCTCCACTTTATTTCACTTCACGCCATGTTTTGTACATATATTTATAATACACGTGGAATCCGTCGGCGAAAAGAACAACGAAGAAGATATGCTACAAGTAGAAAAGGGAATCGACGGTCTTTTATTACAAACGAAAATACAAAATCGTATCTCTTAACGCTAAAACCCTTGAAGAAGAAGAACTAGATTATGGATGTTCGGTTCGGCAAGCCTGGGCAACTCGCGGCTCGCGAGCCGCAGACTCCTCTCCCCACTCCTAGACCCTCCCCACCAAATCCTGTGGACTGTAGGAGGGGATTGGGGAGACTAGGAGTGTTATATTTATAAATCAAACTGTTGATAGTGGGGGTACTGGTACACTGGTAGTGGGAGTGGTGAAGCGACGGCGGGGAAGAAGTTGCCCAGGCCTACTGAACACTCACGTCGAAGCTTGGCATTGGTCGACATTGTAATTTTACGCATTCGTGACTTACTAAAGTATGCGAGAATAAATAAAACGCAATCTTTACAACGGCACTGTCTATTACATCGCATTTCTGTCGCCATGTAATAAATATTTCCTAAATTCAATTGTAAAAATCTTCATCTTTACAAATGTCCGTCGCTCGTTGGTTTAAGTACCACTCACTGAGGTCATTAGTTTCTTTAATTACTATACATGGAAGTTCGAGTTTCGCACTCGCTGGCACACCAGACACTGGTTCACACGTCGCTTAATAATAAATATTGTTCATTTACAACTTTACATTACTTGTTTACGCGAGACAATTTGACAGCGGATCTTTATGCAAAATAAAAATCGTCTACCTGAATTGCAACAAACTGAAGTGATATAGAAATTCATTTTCTTAATAGGTTGAAAATAATGTAACAGTATTTTCAAATTCTTCTAATATTTTTACCGTCTTAAATTGCACCTATTTTTGTGGGGTGAACAAATTTAACTGGAGTGAAATAAAAATTATTTTCTTCTAATATTTATACTTATACTGTCTTAAATTGCACCTATTTATTTTCGTGGGGTGAACAAATTTAATTGGAGTGAAATAAAAATTATTTTCTTCTAATATTTTTACTGCCTTAAATTGCACCTATTTGTTTTTGTGGAGTGAACTAACTAGAGTGAAATAGAAATTATTTGGCTGCTCTTTAGTTTACCGAACTCAAAATTTGTACCTTTCTCCTATAAATTATGATGTATTTGGTATGTAATCCAGTAGATTTGTAGATCCTGTAGATCCTGTAGGATCAATGGTTCAGGAGATATGCTTGCTTAAAGTTGAGCATTTTTGACAGGTGAGAGTGCCGCCATATTGGTTTGTAGTGACGGTCGCGCGCCGCTTACTGAGTTGGTCGGAGGAGAGGAGCGGCAAGGATCGGCGATTCTGCTCGGTAAGCGGCTCGCGGTCGTCACAACAAACCAATATGGCGGCGCCCTTGCCTGTCAAAAACACTGCAGATTGCTCAACTTTAAGTAAGCATAACTCCTGATCCATTGATCCTACAGGATCGAAACTTTGATCTGAGCCGCCCCGGATACGAATCTATTGGATTACATACCAAATACAACATGATTTTCTTCTTTTTAAAATACATAATTCATTTTCTTTCTTAATGTGTTTAATGGTTTTGAAATAATGTAACAGTATTTTCAAATTCTTCTAATATTTTTACCGTCTCAAATTGCACCTATTTATGTTTGTAGAGTGAACAAACTAAATCACACCTACTCATTTTTGTAATAATTGCATGAAATCCGCTGTCTAGTGATAATGCACGAACCTAATCGGCGCGTGTTATCCGAAATGACAGTTTCCTGGAAAAACAGCTTTCCAGGCTATTATGGTGTCTCCGATTACAAAGCTACTTTCGAACGAATCTGAAGTACTTTCTATCGACTAATTACATCCGCGGAGACACTGTTAAATTGATTCAAGTGTCCAACCTGTGCTCATTATCCTCCAAACCCATTTACTCCGTTCAGTCCTCCTACGTACACTCCCGTTCATAAAGCTACGGTAACTCTTTCAGTGCCGACTCGGAAATTAAACTTAAACCGTTCACGTGTGTCTAGATAAATATACAGGGTGTCCCACGCAACTCTGGAACAGGATGTACCTCCTAAACGGTCGGGAATAGAGGAAAATGTTATAAGAAAAAGGTGAATGGCATCAGACGGTGCATACTACGCAACTGATTTTATGCACTTTTGTGCATCGGTGCATCAGAAAAATGCAACTGCACTTTTTTTAAAATGGAAACCTACATTTTTGACTGCACCAATCGACGCAGTTTGGTGTGCTCTAAGTACTGACATACTTATGCCCTAAACTTATTCGTTAGGAAGTTACGGAAGCTAAAAGTTCTCAATAATTCAGTGAACTTTTAGCTTCAATAACTTCTTCACGAGTAAGTTCAGGGCATAAGTATGTTAGTACTTTTACGTAGAGCACACCAAACTGCATCGATTGGTGCAGTGCTTCGATTGTGGACACCTTTTGCTCACGCATGCGCGGCGATTTCAGCCTCAATAACGTAAGCTTCTCGATGAAATGGGGTTCCTTGAGCACCCCGCAGAATTTTAAAAAATTTATATGATTTGATTCTGAAAAATGAATGTATAACAAGTATATTTGTGTATATTTTGTAACTCGTAGCACACGTCCTGGAGTCTTTTTGTCCGGTAAGATTATTTCGGTACATTCCCGCCAATGTAGCTGTCTCAGGGCTCTGGCAGCTCTGCAACCCAATAGTGGATACGTTACTGTTTTCTCGCGCATGCGCGAGAAAAGGTGTCCACAATCGAAGCACTGAGGGGACTCGTAGTCAAAGGTATCCCAGGCCCATAGGGGGGATCCGCAGAACGCGTGAGTGTTGCACGTGTTTCCCTGATTCGCAGTCGTTACGTGACTCGTTACATCATAGATAGCGGGTCTCTGGTATGACCCGCTGATCGGGTTCCTCGAGACGAGAGAGTATTACGTTATCTGGCCATCGGAATAATCATCCAGCCGAGCAAACAGTTCGAATTGTCTCGCGTCGATTATCGAGTAAAGCCTATCTACAGTTTCAGATAACATCTAGTCAGCGATCTAGATCTAGACACTGGTTCTACCGAGAACAGTTCGTCTATTATTCGAGCAGTATTTTTGTCTGCAGATCCACTGCCGCTTCCTGTTGCTATGGTCTTGCCGGGCGATGGCAAACAGGTTCTAATTGCTACTTTGTAGGAGACTTGACGGTACCACTCAGCGAAGATCGAGGTTGGAGAATTCGAACCCACTCTTCTTCCCTAGTCGGTAATCGCAGCGCGATTCAGCGAGGTTCTAGATACTAAATCAGCTGCTTTCTCTTGCGGAGGAAATAATTGCTCCCTGACTGATTCTACCGCGGTAGATCTACCCAGGGGCTTACGCGAAAGGAGCTTTCAGTTCACTCGGGACTGTGAAAAGCAACCTTCTTCCGTTCGCAGTTCCGCTAGTATCCTTACCTGGTCCTTACCTGGACCGGGTCCCGTTATCTTTCATCAGAATGCAACGAGGAATACATACTCGACACCATCAGATTACTCGAGTCACTAGCTCCCGCTAGCTTCCAACGGATTCTTCGATATAGGTGTCAGTATGCTGAGCTCCTGGTCCGAATTCGGCGGGGTCAGGGTGTCCGCGGGTGTCCTCGAGAGCACCCTCGATTGGCCGATCTTCGATTCGACCGTGTTGCCCTCGGTCTGCTCGTTCGCCTCCCCGGGATTGTTCACCGTACATTTCTTATAGTGGGTCCTCATGTTGCTGCTCTGGGAGAATCTGAGGCCGCAGTTCGGACAGGAGTACGGCTTGGTGCCGGTGTGGTAGTTGAGGTGGGTTTTCAGATGGTGCTTCTTCGTGAAAGCTTTCGAGCAGAGAGTGCACTGGTATGGTTTCAAGCCGGAGTGGAGTCTGGTGTGCAGGGTCATGTTCGACCTGTCCGCGAAAGCCTTCTGGCAAACCTGGCACTGGTACGGTCGCTCGCCGGAATGAGTCCTCAGGTGTTGCTTCAGCAACATTTTCCGCGAGAAAGCCTTGCCGCACTGCTCGCACTGGTGCGGCTTCACGCCCGTGTGGATTCGGACGTGCATGTTGTACGCGACACGCTGGTTGAAGCTTTTCCCGCATTCCGCGCACCCGTACTCCTTCCGGTTACGGTGGATCTTCATGTGAGAGCTCAGGTAGCCCCGGTCGTTGAAGTACTTGCCGCATTCCGGACAGGTGGCCGCGAATTCCCTGGTGCCCTCGTGCACGCTCCGGTGGTACTTGTAGTTCCGCAGCTGGGAGAACTGCTTGCCGCAGTCCGCGCAACGAAACGGCTTCTCGCCGGAGTGCGTCCTCACGTGCACCTGAAACAGACCCACGAGGAATCGTCTTGGGACCGCGGTGATTGATTGCACAGATCACTCGGCCGGTCGTCCACATCTGCCCGCGCCACAGTGGTCCCGATCCAGGTATTTACCTGGTGGATTCCGGGTTGCCGAATCGAGCACAACGTTTCCCAACGATCGCCTCGCGTGACCAGCCGAAATAACGGGCTCTAATATTTATAGTCCACGATTATTCAGATTGTACAGACGTATCCGTGAGAATTATTTGTTAATTTAGTTCAGTCAACGAAAAGTTGTAGAGGGAAATGGAAGGAACACAATTTTTAACTTTGGGTCTATGTTTGGACTAGTTACGAGGTAAACATACTAAAGGTCTCGTTTCTCGGGTTTCCGCTTATAGCGAAAAACTAAATCTAATCAATCTTGTGGGACATTTTGTCAGCTTTAATTTGGTATAGAATGATCTTATCGCTAGGACGCATAGTTTCCGAGATATAAGCAGAAAACTGGAAAAGGTGACCTTCTACGTGCCCCCCTGCACCTGGCTCACCTTCTAAGAGTGGAGACTTTTAGTATGTATTGTGACGTTGCAACTTTTGCGACGTCACTTCTCCGTCAAGTTCACGTGCGTTCAAGTGCGATAAAGGACCGGACCGCCCTCTAACGGGACACGTAACCGATACAGGATTCGAGAGCACTCCTCTAAGAGATCCCGATATTATCGAGGACCTCCTAATGACATCTGTCGCGCGTGCCGAGAACGGCAAGTTTCAGGGCCGTATATGGGACCCGCAGAAGGAACCACCGATCCTCCGAATTGTCACGGGAAGGAAATAGCATCCCGCAGCCAGGAAGCGCCCGACGGAAAAGCGAATGGCCGATTTCGAGAAACTTGGAGCTTGGTGCGGGGACACTCGGCGAACAGACCGGAGGCGCCGCCAGGACATTAGCTCTCTTAAAAATCTCGTCGAGGAGGACGAACTGGAAGTCCTGACGCCGTCTCGCCCCGTCAAGGGAGAGCTACCCCGGGGTCGGTGCCCTCGCAGCCAAGAAGAGGTAGCCCCTCCGCGGTCAGGAGAGCGAAAGACTCCTTGACCAATTTCGTGATTGTCCGGGGCCCTAGGACGCGAAGAGGGTACGCTCCTGTGCCTTAGAGTTTGCGTCGTGGAAACACGCCATAGGCAATTCGGAAAAACGGTCGAGTGGGGGGGAACCGAGCTCGATCCGCTAGATTGCCGAAAATCGATAGATCACTGTCGCGCTGGCTACCAATCGACGTAGACGCCGTTATTCTCGATTCGTGTTGCGAACCCACTGTAATTGCGCCGCGAATATACTACGTGCCCGTTAGTGGATCTCGTGGCGCCTATCCCGTGCCCACTGAAGTCCGGCCGAGCCTTGGCTCTATCGAGAGCGGATTCTTCACATCCAATATCCGAACGCCTCTAGAAACGGTAAGTCGCACCCAGTGATCTATTCGGTATTTCGTAGCACGACGGCTCGACCTTCGTCGCGCGAGGACGAACGCTTCCCGTTCCGTCCTCGATAATTCGCTCGCATTCCTCTCGGAATGCTTTGAGGTTTTCGTGATTATTTCGGGAGAGTTTTCTTCTTTAAATTACGTGCGAAAGAGTGTCCTACGAGGAGCCGCGTTTCGTGAGAGTAATCCTTTCGGTATCTTCGCGTTTCTCGAATCCTGTGTCTCTCGCGCCGCGTAGCGTATTGTTTCCGTCGGCGTTCGATCGCGTAATCGATAACGTACGCGTCGGGGCGAATCACGTGCGGAAGTCATCGCGGCAGTCTCGCAGTTCGCCGGTCATCTGCGCCTCGCGTTTCCAGCTTTCGTTACGAAAGAAACAACGATAAATGTCAGCGGTATCGTGCGAGCGAAATCGGTAAGACAACCGCGCTGCGAAATAACATCTATCGCAATTCTGTACGAAGGGCGCGGGCTCTCGGGTCGCGGCCACGTGGCCGCAGATTTTGTATCCTACCGACTGCTGAAATAAATAGCTCGAGACCATATCGCATTCGAATTATTCGATTCCCTGCGAGATCCGTCCTGCCGAGAGGGCTGTCCTAGTCATCCCGTGTTCGAACCACCTGGCCTAGTCGCGACGTCACTTTCGATCCGCGTATCTCGAAGATTCGACTCTCGATCTCGGCTTCTCCGAGCTCGAGTATTGTTCCGCGTTCCGTGTGGCATCCTCGCGGTGCCTGGCGCCCGAACCTTCCGTTTTTCGTTGGGAAATCGTCGAATCTTCGAGCCACCTTTGTCTCGGGCGGACCGCGTGTACTCGGCTTGCACGCGGCCTGGTCTCAGCGCCTGCAAGGCCCGAAGGTAACCGGCTTCCGCGAGTCAAACCGCTCGTCGGAAAAAGGTTAGCGTGACAGTATATATAATACTATTTAGTATTAACTCCTAACTAGTCCAAACAAAGTCTCAAAGTTAAAAAAATTGTGTTCCTTCCATAATTTTACTGTCTTAAATTGCTATTCATTTTTCTGCAGTGACGGGGTCTAATATTCACGATTAGTAGACTGCTAGATCTTTATGGATTTATAGGAAAATCGTGTGGATGAAATTCAAAATTGTTGCATACCTTGAGGGACGCTCTGGTGACGAAAGTCTTCCCGCACTGATCACATCTGTGCGTTTCCTGGCCCGCGACCGGCCTCCCACGTTGCGGGACATCATTGCCAACGATAGCATCGTTGTTGTTGTTATCACTATTTATGGTTACTCTCTCCGCGAGCTTATCGTCCTTCTGCAGCGTCCTCTTCGACCTCTCGACTTCCATATTAGCGAAACGATCGGCCTTATCGTTGGATTCGATCGTGTCGCAGAGTCTGCTAACCGGATGAGAGATTTCTGGCTTTTGAGGAGGATGGGACATAGTTTGACTATAGTAGCTGGCTTTCCTGTTGACGGTCGGTTGAACATTCTCGTTGCTGATCAACGGAGGCCTCGTCGTTGTGGATACAAT
The DNA here is from genome assembly GCA_028455765.1 of Lasioglossum oenotherae. Taxonomy (NCBI): domain Eukaryota; kingdom Metazoa; phylum Arthropoda; class Insecta; order Hymenoptera; family Halictidae; genus Lasioglossum; species Lasioglossum oenotherae. The sequence goes on along the minus strand of CM052281.1, from coordinate 4,319,048 downwards.
ATTGTTCTGTGGTTGTAGAACTGTGTCGTTCACAGCGACATCGTTCACCATGGACGGAACAGGTTCGACAGTTTGATATGGGATCTGTGGCGAATAAAATTCACGGGGTCTCGCTCCAGGTGCTGCATTACCTTCTAACAGTCTTGGCCCAAGGTTGTACTGTATCTCTCTGCTGGCTGGAGCTTCCACGCCGTAGTAGTGCACCGAGGGTGCAGCGGCTTTTGCGAACGGAAGGTGAGGGTCGCAGGGGGCTGCTACTGGTTGCTGCACTTCCGGTGGACGCAGGCTCTCCCCGATCTCCTGTAACACGTGAAAATCAACGTTCTTTCTCAGTGTCAGCTTGTAAATAATCCTGCGTAAACTGTACTTGTAAAGTTTTGTCTGTGAAACTACGGTGAGAAGCAATTCTTTTTTATTTTTCTGTTGAAAAATCATTATCCACGTATTTATTAACCCTTTGCACTCGAATGACGAGTCTGAGGCGCCACTAAACATTGCCATACCATTATTCGAAACAGTTTTAACATTCTTAAATTTGTCTGTATTCTATAAATTGTAAAAAGCTCAACTGTTATGTAAGAAAACAGGTTCAATTTGATATGCACAATGTAAGAAAGATTATACAGAACAAAAATGATCTGGGTTGAAACAAATATCTTGATTTTGGAGTTCAAATTGCTTCGAGTTTTACATTTATTTTAGCTTGAGGAACGATTAATATTGTAATTCTGTTACATTTAATCGACTAGTTGAATTTTATTCTTGACTCAATTTTTCACCAATTCAAAATATTATATCGGTTTTGCACTCAACTGCAACCTCGTTAAAATAAATGATCGCCTTCCTTAAGATCGATGTACCCTTTCGCAAATCAATTTTACCCCACAGCAAGTAAAATTCAATCTTTTGCAAACAATTTCACTTATCAAGAATATTTGAAATTAATTATTTGTTTATTTGTTATTACTACGAGGGAAAACATAAAGCTCAATACATATGTACTTTCATCTTAAAAATTCATTAATGCATATATCTACACACAGTATTCATACATTACAAAGTTAATGAATTGGTAATTATTTTTAAATCAGCATAATAATGTAAATAGATAAAATCTTAAAATTCTCAACAATGAATTTATGACGACAAAATAAAAGAAATACAAAACATAGGTATATGTTAAAATAATATAATAAAAACATGAAACAGTTCAGCATATTTTATAAAGTAATTCTTCTCGGTTTTTCATTTGCAAACACATCTATTATATCGTCATAAATTAATGTTTTGGCAACATCTTTTTCGATTGATATTATAGACATGTTTGGTCATCGCTCTCGTCCAATAGAAGAACGAAGGTACGATTTTATAATTTTTAAATCCTTAATTCTATGTCTAGATTTGGATACGTGTTTTGTAATGAGAGTTCGTGATTTTTTTGCAAGATTTGAAAAGCGTCCGAGCGATCCTTAACCGGATCGGTATTCTTTGTTTGCGCCCCAAACCCAGTTGCGCCCGTGGGGGGCGCCTCTTTCGCCACGGCCTCGATACGGCACTGCCGAATTACACCAAGGTCTGGGAGATGTAATCAATGATCGTCCATCACCATCGGTGTTCTTATCGGCAACAATTTCTAATTAACTCGTAAAAAGGATATTAAACGCGCGGCGGCCTGTGCGTTTCCGCGATCGTAAACCGTGTAGAAACGGCGCAGGAACGTCCGGTGTAGCAAACATACTCGATCTGTTCGATAATAACCGCGGATCGGATTCCCTCCAGATTCGTATCTGTTATTTGCAATTTGTTTATCGTTCGTATTAACATCAACATTTTCCATGGTTAGTAGACTGTAGCACGCGCGTTCGCCCACAGCCTAACCGCCGCCATTTCGGATATCGTTTCAAATCTTTCGCGGAATCGTTTATGAGGTTCTCCAACTTCTTATCTTTTAATAACGGAAAAGTGGGCATCGGCGAATGCAGTTTTCTTGAGCAACGGAACGCGCAAGTGATTTGCTTGAATTTCACCAATTATTTCTACCTAATGGGCAATACGCTCGAATTTCGCCAATTACTTTATCTAACTGTGATCTCGCGCTACGGACAAGCTAGTTTGTCTACGCAGCGCGTTCCAAATGGCGAATCGCGCGCCGGGATAATTGGTCCGGACGGTAGTTAGTTGGATAAACGTGAGAATTTCAAAGATTTGAGACTCCCGCGGCGCGGATTCTCGGGAGCATTGCTGATACCTTCATCGGGGACTTCGATGAGTATAGTAAGTGTAAATAAGTATGGGCAATCGTATCTAGAAGATAATCGTATCTACAATATAAAACACTGAAAATATTAGAAGAATTTAAATATACTGTTACATTATTTTCAACCTATTATGCATGTTAAGAAAGAAAATAAATTTCTATTTCACTCCAGCTTCCAGTTCAGTTTACAAAAATGAACGGGTGCAATTTAAGACACTAAAAATATTAGAAGCATTTAAAAATACCGTAATATTATTTCCAGCAAATTAAACACATTAAGAAAGAAAATAAATTTCTATGTCACTTCAGCTTGTTCATTTTACACAAATGAAAGATTGCAATTTAAGGGATTAAAAATATTAGAAGAATTTAAAAATACTGTAATATTATTTACAACCTATGAAACGTATCAATAATGAAAATAAATTTGTATTTCACTCCAGCTTGTTCACTTTACAAGTATGAATTGGTGCAATTTAACACACTAAAAATATTAGAAGCATTTGAAAATACTGTAATATTATTTTCAGCAAATTAAACACATTAAGGAAGAAAATAAATTTGTATTTCATTCCAGCTTGTTCACTTTACAAATATGAATTGGTGCAATTTAACACACTAAAAATATTAGAAGAATTTCAAAATGCTGTAATATTATTTACAACCTATTAAACGTATTAATAAAGAAAATAAATTTGTATTTCACTCCAGCTTGTTCACTTTACAAATATGAATTGGTGCAATTTAACACACTAAAAATATTAGAAGAATTTCAAAATGCTGTAATATTATTTACAACCTATTAAACGTATTAATAAAGAAAATAAATTTGTATTTCACTCCAGCTTGTTCACTTTACAAGTATGAATTGGTGCAATTTAACACACTAAAAATATTAGAAGCATTTGAAAATACTGTAATATTATTTTCAGCAAATTAAACACATTAAGAAAGAAAATAAATTTGTATTTCATTCCAGCTTGTTCACTTTACAAGTATGAATTGGTGCAATTTAACACACTAAAAATATTAGAATAATTTAAAAATGCTGTAACATTATTTACAACCTATTAAACGTATTAATAATGAAAATAAATTTGTATTTCACTCCAGCTTGTTCACTTTACAAATAAGAATTGGTGCAATTTAACACACTAAAAATATTAGAAGAATTTAAAAATGCTGTAACATTATTTACAACCTATTAAACATATTAAAAAAGAAAATTTGTTCATTTTACAAAAATGAATTGGTGCAAATTCAAACAGTAAAAATAATTAGAATTATGTATATATATTGTTTTGTTACTGCTTTGTATGGATATTAAATTTGGTACAAAATTCTTCGGCTCTCATTATTCATCAAACATCTTTAACACCTTATACTTAAATGTAAAGGGCGGCCGACATTATTGTTGACCAGATTGGTTGAATTGTTTGATTGGACCCTGCTATCAAAAACGTAAACAATATTTCGAATAATGATACAGCAATATTTAGTAGCAACTGAGTCTACAGATAAGGTTTAATTAGATTCCCGGGACCACATTTTATCAATTTCATCGATGTTTCCATGTCACAAAGTTACCATTGTGAGTCGTTTAATAAATTGCATACGTGTACACGGAGAATGAGCCCGAGGGTAACGATTAAGTGCATAGAAAGTCATTTCTGACGGTAGCCAGGTAGCGGTGCGCTCGAACAGGTGCGCGATCCTCGAATCACGACCGACCTCGGCGACTGTAGTAGGATGGTCCGTTTGGAAGACACATGGTTGGGGTTGCGCAAGGTCGTAAAGCGATCGGAAAAAATCTGGAGCATATCGAGGATGCACGTGTCGAAAGAGAAAACGCCACTGCTCCCGTGATTGCGTGTGCGAAGCTGAGATTCGCAGCTGGCAGGCGCCAGCTGGTAGCACCTCGCCTCGAAACAGGATCGGACCGATACGATGATTCGGTGGAAAAAAAAGAGAGTACGAAAAAGAAGCCCGGGTACGCCGATCCGAGGCATCCATGACGGTAAAGGAAGAGAAGATTGACCCAGTCCGAGTACTTTAAGGGAAAGAGGAAGGCGAAGACTGCACGTCTCTCGGAGCAGCCGAAACAAAAATGAAAGAAAATGAACGAAGAGAAACGAACGAGACAAGAGCAACGTGTGTAACTGATAGTTTCATTAATCAGGAAGACATCGGCTGGCCATAAGCAGCTGATGGCAAACGTCTTATCACCTGGCGGCATCGAATTAATCTCCTGTGCTAAATGAGTTTGCAAAAGCGAACCACATGCACTGATTTCTTCTTACCCGGTTATTTATTATTATTATTATTATCGTTTCCCCGATGATTTGGGTTTCGTTGAAATGCGATTCGAGGATTGACCAGCTGGGAATTGAAAAGTGAAAGAACATAATATTCAGGACTGGGTGAAAATATTTGACAAAGTGTTGGACATGGTTCCTCACGGTGGCAAGGCATGGTTCTGGTGGCAAATTCACAACAAATAGAGATGAATTCTGCTTCGAGCACCAAATCTCTTCAACGACAAGTATTGGGAATAGTTTAAAAAAATATTATTTACACATTAGGTAGAGGGGATTACAAATGGGGACGAAATTCTGCTTCAACCACCAAATCTCTTCAACACCACGATTCATATATTTGCCATTTACAATAAAGAGACTCAGGGTGGCTTTTAAAAATATTTTTAAAAATATTGGACTATGCGGTTTAAACTTTTTTGGGAAGCTAGAGCAATTAGTCTACTACAGGATGTGAAAAGGAATTTTTTCAAAAATTGCAATTGATCGGAATTGTTGAGAAAATACTAAAAGTTGAATTTTTAACTTTTTTATCTAGACCTACATCGAAAATTTAAAAAATACGTTTTGTAGATCTGTGTAAATCGATTTTGACAAAATTTTTAGAATATGTTTAATTGACACAGACCTACAAAACGTATTTTTTAAACTTTCAATATAGGCCCACATAAAAAAGTTAAAAAATCAGCTTTCAGTATTTTTTCAACATTTCCGATCAATTGCAATTTTATGAAAAAATTTCTTTTCACATCCTTTAGTAAACTAATCGCTCTAATTTCCCAAAATAGTTCAAATCGTATAGTACAATATTAAAAAAGTTATCGTCTTCTTTAGAGCGGTCTTAAACTTTTGTCCGCTACTGTATATTAGACTATGTGTATTAATAGGCCACCCTGCATGACAACGACACAATATAAATTCAAAACAGAGAACAACGGATGTTTCACATTGCGGAATCATGACAACTGACTACGAAACACGCCACAGATATCGTGTACATACATACTCATGTATGTATACGTTGTACCGATTATTTAAATGCAATTTCTACCACTCACAAGTATAAATAAGACGCGCTGACGTACAACACCGCACCGAGTCAGCTTTATCTCCCAGAATACTTTATGTGCAATGGAAATCATCTCGATTGGAAATTCGATGGATTCTTTTAGCGGCAATTGATTAGCTGAATAAGAAAATGCTTAGCTAGAAAGTTGCTGCGGACATGTCCTATGACATTGAAAAGGATTTATCTTAATCAATGGCAATTTGCTACGCATTGCTGAGCTGAGATGACACTACGCTCGCTGGGAATTTTTCGAGGAGGATTAAAATGGCTCTCGTCGAATACATTTCAAGATGATCCTGTCTCTATTTCGTTCGTCATTCGAAAGAATTTATGCAACTGATTTAAATAAAATCTCTGATACTCAGATATAAATACAAATCTGGTATCTAAATATTTTACTTGTTAATAAAAATACAGACGTTTCATCAGAAAAAATGGTGTTACTTGTTCTCATATTCTTCGATCGATTGATCATCAATAGACTGCGGATCTTTATGCTTTTATAGTAAAATTGAGTAGATGAAATTCAAAATTATTGACATATTTTAAAAATTGTAGATGTCAATATATGATTTCACCTGTATTAAAATCATTAAGGGAAGAAATAACATTCAATTTGGTTTCTATGTCTTGCAATCAATGCAAGTCATCAAACTATTCTTATAGATCAATGGGCATCTCGACATCAATTTATATTGTTACAGAAAAAGAACAATAGAAACAGCAAAAAATTTAATCTGGAATCAATATAAATCCAATTTAAATATTTAAAAAAAGACATAAATCCAAATCATCGACAAATGGATCTAACTGAATAGTTAGACACTAAATATGGTGTTTTAATATTTAATAATAAGTCGTTTATTCCAATATTAAAAAACTTATGGTGTTCTCATATTTAATAATAATAAGTTTTTTAATATTGGAATAAACGACTTGCTATTTTTGGGAAAGTTAGAACAATTAATTTGCTACAGAACGTGACAAAAATTTTTGATGAAAAATGCAAGTTATCGGAATTGCAGAGAAAATACTAAAAGTTGTATTTTTTAAATTTTTTTACGTGGGCTTGTATGGAAAATTTACAAAACACACACATGTCGTAGATCTGTATTAATTAAACATATTCTGAAAATTTCATCAAAATCGGTCGACGTTGCAATGAGCAACAAACGTTTAAAAATGATAATAAGGATAATAAAAGAATAATAAGGATTCTTCAATCTTTCAATGCCTGTCGTTTTTTCCCGCATCAACTGATTTCTATGAAACTTTCACAATGCATATAATTAGCACAGATCTACAAAACATACTGTTTAAAGTTTCAATATAGGCCCGCATAAAGAAGTTGTAAAACGCAACATTTAGTATTTTCTCAACAATTCCGACCAAATGCAATTTTTGAAAAAATTTCTTTTCACATCCTGTAGTAGACTAATTGCTCTAACTTCCAAAAAAGTTTAAACCGCATAGTCCAATATTGAAAAAGTTATGGTGTTTTTAAGAGTGTCCGAATATTAGTGGGAGATCTGTGTCAATTAAACATATTCTAAAAATTTCGTCAAAATCGGTCGACGTTTACACAGATCTACAAAACGTATTTTTTAAATTTTCAATATAGGTCCAGTGAAAAAAGTTAAAAAATTCAACTTTTAGTATTTTCTCAACAATTCCGACCAAATGCAATTTTTGAAAAATTTCTTTTCACATCCTGTAGTAGACTAATTGCTCTAACTTCCAAAAAAGTTTAAACCGCATAGTCCAATATTGAAAAAGTTGTGGTGTTTTTTTAAAGAGTGTCCGAATATTAGTGGGAATCACTGTGAGTGTAAATAGCTCCGTCAGGGTTGAAGATTTTACTCCCTATACTGAAAGCAATAACAAAAAGGGTTGAAGATAGAAGAAAATATTGTCCGTAAGAAAATCTGATTGTTGTCCTTTTCAAGGTCTTTCGAAGGTCATCGGTGATTTTCAAATTGCACCACAGTTAACTTCGTAGTCTTGTAGCTGATGTTCCAACATTTTCTTCTTCTTCAAGTCGAACGGAGCTATTTTGGCGTTCTGTTTCTCCTGAATCACCCGGTACAATATAAATAATGTGTATATATCTATATGATATTAATCTATATAATTAATCTATATAATATTAATATAATATTAATATATATCTATATAATATATATTAGGACCTTGAATAAGTTCTCGCTGTTTCTTCAAAGATGGTAGTAGCAGTACCCCGTTCGTGGAATTTCGAATGGTAACACACATGCAAGGCAGTAGTGTATCTAACCTTAAATTTCAGTGTATGGTAGTTCACTTTAGTGTAAGCAAAGTAATTTTTTCTTAGTTCTGAAAATGTCTACTTTTGTGCCGAATAAAGTGTATTTGCGGGGAATTTTATTGCACTACTTTATTCAAAAGAAATCTGCAGCTGAAGCACATAGAATTCTTGTTGAGACTTATGGTGACAATGCTTTGTCGGATACGACATGTAGAGGCTGGTTTCGACGCTTCAAAAATAATGAATTTGAACTTGAGGATAAAGAACGTTCTGGCGCACCGAAAAAACTTGAAAACGAAAAGTTGGAGGAATTACTCAAATACACTATACTATATAAATTATACTTTGAATGAAATGTTTTAGCTCCTTATAATTTAAATAAATCTTTTATTTTGTAAAAGAAACAGCGGGAACTTATTCAAGGTCCTAATAGATGTGTTGCAAAACTAAAATTATGAGCCAAAAACTTGCAATTTCCTGCTAAATGTCACAATGTGTGGCCCAATATACTATACTATATATATTATACTTTGAATGAAATGTTTTTGTTCCTTATAATTTAAATAAATCTTTTATTTTGTTAAAAAACAGCGAGAACTTATTCAAGGTCCTAATATAGTATTATATATATATAATTAATATATAAATAATAAATATATTATTATATATTAATAAATATATATAAATATATATATAATAATATTAATATATATATATATATATTAATCTTCTATATAGATGTTATAAATGCAACATTCGGAAGGTTACCATTTCTCGTTGCACAAAACTGCAGAATCTCGACGAAATGTTTGTATCGAAGCTGGACAAATAGAGCAGAACTGGCTGTAAACCGAGAGATGGGCGTCATTAACGGCTCTGAACGAGCGAAACGGGAAATGTAACAGGAAGTGCAGCTTCAGACCACTGCCGTGTCATACAATTATCATCGTGCTAGAACCGTAGACAAGCAGGAAAATATTGAGATACTATCGATGGGGACGCGTTCGTGTTTCGCGTCTTTATTTAGACTCGCAGATCCCGCGCGCGTAAAATGTATTAGATCGTTCATTTAGATCAGCGTCATCGGGTTCTTATCGATCGATCCAGTGTGCCGGACGCGGAACAGCGAATGCTACTTATCTAGAAAAGTCCAGCTGAAGAGCCGCCAGCTAGGACCCACTTACTCTTCGTCGACCTTTCACCACAAACGAAAGCACGGACCACCGAACCAGCCGTGGCCGATGCACATATTTAGTTATATTTTTCTTTCTTACTGTTGGGAAAAGTAAGCGTAACTCTAGAAGTATGTTCTCTGGTGTTGTATGCCTGAGTTGGTATAAATACACTGGTACACGTACCACATACATACCGCAAAATAAGGTACTAACTTTTACATAATATACTAAAAACTAAATGACTCGTTCAAACCATTTATTATTTCTAGAAAAATTGACTTTTAGTGTGGGCAAAATGACAAGGCACTTTGAATATGAAATAAAAGTGTTCGAATTCAACAAAATTACACGGTTTTTAGTCCAGTCAACGAAAAGTTGTAGAGGGAAATGGAAGGAACACAATTTTTAACTTCGGGTCTTTGTTTGGACTAGTTACGAGGTAAACATACTAAAGGTCCCCTTTTTCGGTTTTCTGCTTGTATTTCCGAAACTATGCGTCCTAGCGATAAAACTATTCTATACCAAATTAAAGCTGACAAAATGTGCCACAAGATTGATTCTATTCAGTTTTTCGCTATCTCGCATAGTTTCCGAGATATCCGCGCTCAAAGTTCACTAATTGTGCTGAGGAGTTCTTTCTCACAATTAGTGAACTTTGAGCGCGGATATCTCGGAAACTATGCGTCCTAGCGATAAGACCATTCCATACAAAATTAAAATTGACAAAATGTGCCATAAGATTGATTGTATTGAGTTTTTCGCTATCTCTCATAGTTTCCGAGATATGCGCGCTCAAAGTTCACTAATTGTGAAGAAGAACCCTTCAGCACAATTAGTGAACTTTGTGCGCGGATATCTCGGAACCTATGCGTTCCAGCGATAAGACCATTCAATACAAATTTAAAGCTGACAAAATGTACCACAAGATTGATTCGATTCAGTTTTTCGCTATCTCGCATGGTTCCCGACATATCCGCGCTCAAAATTCACTAAAGTGACCGCCTTCTGCTCGCAAAGTACGATTACAAACATTGATCAAGGTTTGATTCGGCTGCTCTTTACTTTACCGGATTCAAAATTGCCTTTCTCCTACGAATAATTGTGTATTTGGTATGTAGTCCAGTAGATTTGTAACCGGCGCGGATGCAGATCGAAGTTTCAAACCTCTAGGATCAATAGTTGAGGAGATATGGTCGCTTAAAGTTGAGTATTTTTCAGTGTTTTTGACAGGTTAGGACGCCGCCATATTGGTTTGTAGTGACGGTCGCACGCCGCTTACTGGGTTGGTTAGGATTAGGTCAAGGGAGAGTGCGGCAAAGTAAGCGGCTCGCGGTCGTCACTACAAACCAATATGGCCGCGCTCTTACCTGTCAAAAACACTGAAAAATACTCAACTTTAAGCGACCATAGCTCCGCAACTATTTATCCTAGAGGGTCGAAACTTCGATCTGCATCCGTACCGGTTACAATTCTACTGGATTACATACCAAGTACATCATAATTCGTAGGAGAAAGGTACTAATTTTAATAAAGTAAAGTGTACCCTTTGATTCAAGGTTTATTTGTCCTCTGTTGAATTGTCCTTTCAATAACAAAATTCAAAAATTCACCGTTTACAATAAAGAAACTCAAGGTGGTCTTTATAAATATTTGTAAAAGTATTGGAACTAGTTCTTCACGAGGGTAAAGCTTGAGAGAATTTGTCAACAAGTTTTGGTGGCAAATTCATAGGAAATGGCGACCAAATTCGATCACCAAATCTCTTCAACAACAAGATTCGAATTTACCATTTACAAAAATGAAATCCAAGGTGACCTTTACACAATATCGATAAAGAAGGAATACAGAAAAGAAACTGATGATTGTATGGTATGTTAGTTTTGAAGCTAACTTTCTTTTTCAAGCATTTATTTCATATATTAATTAAAGGTAATTTAATGGAAGACGAGAGCAAGGGGAAATATTTCGCGCGGGTCCTGAACGATGCATAAATTCTGCTCGATGCGCTGATGCTTTACAACACTGAAACGAGGACGATCTCGAACGCCAGGAGACGGGTAAGCGTTACGCAATGGCTGGAGCGTGTTCGAGAGATCATCAACCGCGAGCTGCAGAGAAATGAAGAGAGAAAGAGAGCCGGGGAGAGAGGAATGTTTGCACGTAATCTCAAACTGTAAAGGGAGCCCGAAGGAAAAAGTAGATTGAATAGTTTTCTACGAAATCCACTATCGATATAGACACCGACATGAAAATGGCTACTTTCACCTGGATCAATTACTAATCGACGGGCTGCGGATATTTATACAATTGCACAAAACCTCTAATGAAATATAATTTCATCGATTTTCCATTTCCTCGTGGCGCAATGGGGTCGCCGACAAACGCTTAATTTTATGCGTTCGGATTTATAAATCGCCCGGCGAAAATCGAACTGTCGATCTTCGATAGACTCGTAATTTTTCTTCCCGAGCAAATACATACGTACAATCAACAAAAAAAAAAGTCTTCGCACACATCGTTAAAACAGAATAACTTTTTCAAAATCAGCTTAAACCAACAATTCATTCATTGGTTCAAACGTACAAGAAAAAAACTGCGAAAATACAAAGCTTGTTTCTTACACCTTTTTCGTGTGGTTCTATGTATATTATTATTCAAATTTTTTAAAAGATGTTTCGTGTTTCACGGGTTGTAATGCTGTAAAACTATACAAAAAAGATCGTACGCACGTTGGAGATGATTTATTTTGGTTTAAGTTCATACTACAACTTTTTATTTGGTCGAAGCTACCAGGTTTCGCCAGACAAGAAGGAATAATACATAATTCCACCATTTTGTATCTTTATATGACAAAAAAAAAATGGAAACCAAGTAAATGGTAAAAAAATGTTACATAAATAAATGGTTCGAAATAAATGGCTGTAAATAAATAGTAAAAATAAATGATTCTAAATAAATGGTCAAAACAA
>CM052281.1:4277722-4306882 GCA_028455765.1 Lasioglossum oenotherae | reverse complement strand
ATTGGTAAGTGATTGTAACTGTAATTGAAATTACATTCTGCCCAACTTTCAGTAATTGCAATTACCAATTACAATTACATGTAATTTTAATTTTATTTCTGCAATTTCAAATTACAGTAATTGGTGAGTGATTGTAACTGTAATTGGAATTACATTCTGCCCAACTCTGAGTAATTGCAATTACCAGTTACAATGACATGCAATTGTAATTTTATTTCTGCAATTTCAAATTACAGTAATTGGTAAGTGACTGTAACTGTAATTGAAATTACATTCTGCCCAACTCTGAGTAATAGCAATTACCAGTTACAATGACATGCAATTGTAATTTTATTTCTGCAATTTCAAATTACAGTAATTGTTAAGTGACTGTAACTGTAATTGAAATTACATTCTGCCCAACTCTGAGTAATAGCAATTACCAGTTACAATGACATGCAATTGTAATTTTATTTCTGCTATTTCAAATTACAGTAATTGGTAAGTGACTGTAACTGTAATTGAAATTACATTCTGCCCAACTGTGAGTAATAGCAATTACCAGTTACAATGACATGCAATTGTAATTTTATTTCTGCAATTTCAAATTACAGTAATTGGTGAGTGATTGTAATTGTAATTGAAATTAAATTTTGTCCAACCCTGCTCGACACGGATTGTTGGCAAAGTGAAACAGTTGAATCGACAAGTTGCTGGAAACGAAAATCGTGAAAAATTCACAGCGCAAGAGGGTAGGGAGGGTTGATGCTGTTGAATCGTGGAAACAATACAGCGCGGCGAAGACAATGAAAGACAATGATGCGAAGTTGGCGTGCAGTCACACAATCGATAAACGAGAGGAAATGGCCGTCGATTTAGAAGTTAATCCGGCGACTTGAACGCTCGCGTAAGAGGTGATTACGCGCACGTGGTGCATCGCCGACGTAGTTTCGCACAGACTAATGCCTCCTCTCCTCGTAACCATCTCATCGTGAGCTGTTTCGCATGCGGTTCAACCACGGAAGAAGTAGAAGAAGAAAAAGAAGGCAGCAAATAAAAAGGAGGAAGAAAGAGCGGGACCGTGTGCACGGGTCGCGCGATTATTTCCCAGGGGAAAAAGGCGCGTGTCAGCGCGCGGAGGTTTATGACAATGGGGATGGGACGACGACGGGACGGGGCTCCGCGAGAAGGGGACGTAGAAACGCGCTGCAATCTCCGGGGTACAGTGAATCAACCGCCATAAAATAGCTGCGTGCAAGTATTTTAATGGGACCGCGGGCCTACTATCTTCCGGGGATCAAACGCGGCGTTTAGCATGCATCAACTCGCGTAACGCGTACGCGCCGCTCGTCCTACGTGCGCTACGGAGAGCCTCTTACCTTTTTACGAGACGCCGAAACGGTAAATGAAATCATTAGGGTGCGCTGACCTGCCTATCCGAGCCTATTATATCTCGACGACGCGCACATGTCCCGCCATCGTTCAAGCGTCAATTACACGGAGCTTGTTTATTCGATGCGAGCACCGACTCTTACCGACTCATTTTCTTCTTCGCCGATTTCAAACCCCCGACCACTGGGGTCAGGTCGCCCCCTCTCTCTCAGGACCTTCGAGTGTACGCAGGTCTTGCACTCCAAATCCACCCTTTTGCAAATCAATTTCATCCTTTTGCAAGTCAAATACAGCCTTATGTAAAGCAACTTCACCCTTTTGCAAATCAATTTCTACCTTTTACATGTTTTTGTAAAAAAGAATTAAATCAAATCTAAATTACAGGTTTTACACTCCAAATTCACCCTATTGCAAGCTAAATACACCATTTTGCAAATCAATTACACCCTCTTACAAGTCAAATAGGCCCTTTTGAATATCCATTTCGCCCTTTTGCAAATCAATTACACCCTCTTACAAGTCAAATAGGCCCTTTTGAATATCCATCTCACACTTTTGAAAATCAATTTCACCCTTTTGCATGTCAAACACACCCTTATGCAAATAAACTTCACCATTTTGAAAATCTATTTGTACCTTTTACATGGTTTTGTAAAAAGAAAATTAAATCAAATGTAAGTTACAGGTTTTGCACTCCAAATCCACCCTTTTGCAAATCAATTTCTACCTTTTGCATGTTTTTGTAAAAGAAAATTAAATCGAATGTAAATTACAGGTTTTGCACTCCAAATTCACCCTTTTGCAATTCAAATTCACCCTTTTGCAATTCAACTTCACCCATTTGCAAATCAATTTCTACCTTTTACATGTTTTTGTAAAAAAGAATTAAATCAAATCTAAATTACAGGTTTTACACTGCAAATTCACGCTTTTGCAAGTTAAATACACCATTTTGCAAATCAATTACACCCTTTTGCAGGTCAAATAGGCCATTTCGAATATCCATTTCGCCCTTTTGCAAATCAATTTCAACCTTTTAGAAATAAAGTATATTTTTAAGTAAGTGTCTTCTAAAAACAATTGAATAAAATGTAAGTTACAGGTTTTGCACTCCAAATTCACCCTTTTGCAATTCAAATTCACCCTTCTGCAAATCAACTTCACCCTTTTGCAAATCAATTTCTACCTTTTACATGTTTTTGTAAAAAAAGAATTAAATCAAATCTAAATTACAGGTTTTACACTGCAAATTCACCCTTTTGCAAGTTAAATACACCATTTTGCAAATCAATTACACCCTTCTGCAAGTCAAATACGCCCTTATGGAAATCAATTTCGCCCTTTTGCAAATCAATTTTAATCTTTTACAAATAAAGTATTTTTAAGTAACTTTGCGTAAAAAATATCACATCAAATGCAAATTAATTATTAAGAGATTCAAAATTCTATTTTTTGCAAGGACGTACATCAAATACATATTTAAAAGCAATTACCAATTCATTGACTTTGTAATGTAGGAAAACTGTCTGTAGATATGTACAATACATACATGTATTGATTGTAGCCGTTTTCTGAACTATGAATTTTAAAAATGAAAGTACTAACAAGGGGAGGAACCCAATTGTCCGACTTCGATTTCGATAATCTTTTGTTAGACGATGGTCTATGGATCCCTAATGATGTATGCAAAATCTTAAGTGTAGTTACTCAATAGTTTTAAAGATATAAACAATTAAACTTTCACGCAACCTGCTTACACGGCTAATAGAACTTCGAAAACTATGAACAAGGTATGAAACTTTAATTATTTATATCTTTAAAACAATTGAGTAACTACACCTAATATTTTGTAGATATTATTAGGGATCCATATACCATCGTCTCACAAAAAATTATCAAAATCGAAGTCGGACACTTGGGGTCCTTCCCTCGTAATTGTTTTAAGAGGGCGTCCTGGTTTCCGCTAATATTTAAGAATCGTTGCGCCGAAAAAAATATTACTATTCCAAGTTTGTTCAAACAAATTTACGATCGATAAAAATCTCTCCTTTAATATTTAAGAATTTAAAGAAAAAAAACTATTGGAACTTCTGCATCGAAATTCTGCACACATGATTATTAGCATTTCAAGTGCATGTATGACTTTTTAAAAACTAAAACCAGTGAAAATGTCTCTGTCGTGCATGTGTCACTATGTGACATGACTAATCCAGTATAGACAGAGGGAAAGTAGGTTATCCCCTGATCATTTTAGGCCTATCAGGGAAACTTGAACCCGTTCGGATAGTAGAGATATACGTTAGATTCCTCCGAACCCCCGGAGTGGGGTATCAGTGGAAAGCTGGCGAAAAATAAAAGCGAATAGTGTAATAAAATTCAGAGTTTAATAGTACGATTAAGAAATTTTAAGAGAACGTAATTTTAGGTGTGGAAAGTTAAAATTGTAACCGCGATGTGAGAGGGGATCTCTGTTCAGGTGTCAATCTTAATGTAGCACAGTTTAGAACAGCCCTGGGGCTGTTAATGAATATGAAATTTCCTTAAAAAAAAAAAGATAGAGAGAGAGGCTCACTTTTTCTCCTTTATTCGTGATTTCTGGCCTGAGCGACTCCGCGAGAACTTGTACGATTATTATCAATTATACTTTCTCCGCGTGTTAATTTCCCCGTGTAACTGCGGGCACAAATACAAATCGATGAAATTTCCGATTGATGGATGGTCTAATTTATCGCGATCGATTTTTTCTGTCTCGTCGATGTTAACGCGAGAAACTAGGTTTGTACACATACATTCTCGACGGTAGCTATTGGGTTAGCGTTCAGTCACGCACCTTTTCTTAGTTTTCCTTCCTCGTACCAGCACGTCGCGCGTCGCTCGACGCTGATTTACATTGGATGCATTATCTGATCGCGGACTCGCATGCGCCATCAGATAAGGTAATTAATCACAAATCTCGATCAACCAGGAAAGCCGTGGATCACGGACGCGACACTGCTACGCTTTGATTATACCGTTCGCGGTATTTAACCGATTCGCCACCCGGGTTTACGTCGCGAACTCGTCTCGTTTCTCATTAATCGTCCGATTGCTCTCTTTCACCACCGCGACACGGATCGCTGTACAGTTTAATTGGATCCCGAAGCTCAGCAGGTTATCGCTATGCGTCTGATAATCCGAGATGTAACAATGTCATATGTTCTGATATGCCGAGCGATTGCGAACTAACCGGCTCATAAAATATATCGAAACTGCCCGCGAAACCGGAACTCGCTCTCACGATCACCATGGGCGAGACGGGGTTCAAAAACTGCTTTAATCATTCGTAATCTTACTTGTGCTTTGTTGTGGCTGTATAGACATTAATTAGAATTTTGCTTCTCGATTCTAACAAGCCAAGCTATCCCAGGTAGGGCTGTAACTTTTCCGAAGCTTCGAAGGATTCGAAGGAACGAAGGGAACTTCGAAGATTCGAAGCTTCGAAGTCTTCCAAGTGCTCGAAATTTCAAAGTCTTCGAAACGTATGAAGTTGTAACTTATGAGTACCATACCATGTCACGATTTTTGATAAATAAAAATATTAACTTTCAGTAAAACCGGTGACTAACACTGAACTTTCCGTTTTGATTTTTCGTAATTAAATTAAATTTAAAAGAGTGCATTCTATTAATAAATTTCGGGATCATATCACGAATGTACTTAAAAAATAATACTTTGCAAACAAAATTTTGATGAGTTTTATTAAATTCGGTGAAATCGGATATCGCGGACTAAATGAAAAGAAAGGCAAGACAGGCTTGGCGCTTGACAAAACTCACGTATTCAGTAGGACTGTAACTTTCCTTCGAAACTTCGAAACTTCGGAACCTCGAAGCTTCGAAATCTTCGACCTTCGAAGGAAAGTTACAGCCCTAATCCCAGGCACGCGACGCGACGCACAGTGCGGCCGATCGCCGATCTAGCTGTTCAAAATTCAGAAAGTGCTTTTAATGATTTCTTTTAAGAAAAACCTTGGCGTGTACGGTTTCTCAAGTACAGTTTTTCACTCCCCCCCCCCCTCCATAACTTTATTTAACAACAAAAACTGAATAACTTTATTATTATAAAAGAAAATATAATTATAATACGAGAAGAAAACTAGAGTTTCGGTCATTACATGTTCTTTGAAATAATAATTGAAAAACGTAATGACTTTATTTTGGTAATAACATATAACGTATAATGTCAATCATCGAATAACGTGGGATGACTTGACAAAATATAAATATAATTATATATTGATACATATTATACATATTAACTGGTTTCCTCTGGCGAAGATGTTGTTGATATTTTTCTTGTTATGTGAAAGTAAATATTCATTATTGTCAAATTATGGATGAATATGGGTATAAAACTGGTAAAATCTAATAACGAAATAATTCACAAAGGGTTTGCAACCATGCTTTTTGGAGTTTGGTTAGGTTTGAAGTAAGTTACACATTTCTAAAGTATGAAAAGGACTGTAATTATCAAAGAAATTGCTCCACTAAATAAAATAATGGATGGAAATATAATACTAACGTTCGTTTATGTACTCCATAGCTCGTGAGAAAGGTTTTGTTACATAATGTTAAAAAAAAACACTACTAAAACAAAAGATTCCACTAATAATCTGATACTGTCCGAGACGGTTAGATGGCGCGGCGCGTATATATATTATATAAATAATAATAAAACCTATAAATAATAAAACTATTCTCACGAGCTATGGAGTACATAAACGAACGTTAGTATTATATTATGTTATATTTCCATCCACTATTTTATTTGATTATTATCACTTTGTAATTATATGCATATTTTGTCAAGTCATACCACGTTATTTGATGATTGACATTTTGTTATTACCAAAATAACGTCATTTAGTTTTTTAATTATTATTTCGAAGAACATGTAATGACCGAAAGTCTAGTTTTTTGCATTTCTCCTGACTGCCTCTTCTTCCGGACTCATTCCACTCCCATTCTTTGCTAAAATACTATAACCTCCGACCCTGAAATAACGTTAAAAGAATTTTGGCCGGTTTCCCGCGTTCCCCGACCACTGCGATGCGTTGTTCACTTCCAGACCGATTCGAAACGCACGGATGCCTCGCGTACCACCACTCACGAGATTTATCCTCAAAGATAATGTCCACGTCGCTCGGATATGCCGTGTTGCATGTCGACAGGCATGTAATCCTGCCGAGGCATACCTGAAATCGTTACAATTCCAGGCTCTTCCAATTTCAATGTACCATTAGCATGACCGGTGAACTACGGATTCCGATGCCGCGATAAGACCGCTGGTGATTTCGATGCGTGTCCGAGAGATTGCTCGCTGATGATCTCGATGCGTGGAAAATGGATCTCGCTCGGATTCAACGTGCAACGAAAGGATCTTCAATAATTCCAGCGAGTGAAATACTCTGATGAGCCAGATACGCCGATATTGGGCCACTTTAACAATCTGCGTATCTTTCTGTGAACCTTTTTTTCAGGGAAAACATGCAAAGCAATGTAATGTTCGTCGGCAATCTACAATCCGTCACATAATTGATGGCGAACACTTTAATTCAATGGCCAATTTATGTCAATGGCCCCCGTGTACCCACTTTCAATTTCTTTTAAGAACTACCGGCGTGTAGAATTGCAGGATCTCTAAATTTTCGTTCGAAAATTTTGAAAATTGAGGAACATCATTTAGTATTAGTTGGAAAGACATCTTATTTCAGAGGTTAAAGCGGCATCTCGGAAAGACGTTTTTAACGCGTCTGAAATACGACTTCTTTAAACCGTCTCGAAAAAGGCGTTGATGAGGGAAACAAAATTGTCGATCTCGTATTTTCATAATCTCTGGATTTGAAAAAACATTGTTTATAGAAGGTAAAAATAAGACCATTCTTCTTACGTATTACGATCGCAATACCAATGAAAATGTAACAATACCAATTTCAATTCAAATTCCAATTCAAATTCCAATTTCAATATCAATTTCAACTCTGTAATATCAACTTCAATTTCAATTTTAATTTCAACTCTTCAATTTTAACTCTTCAATTTCAACTCTTCAACTCTTCAATTGCAATTTCAATTTCAATCTTTATTGTAATTGTAATTTTTATTATTTTTATTGTGATTTTAATTGTAATTGTTATTTTTATTACACTTTTTATGTCAATTCCACATGCGTTCTTCTAATAAAGCTCGATTGATTTAAGTTTAAACTTTAAACTCGTTTTTGTCGAAATCTATCCCTTCCCTTTTTTTAATTTCATTAATATTTATGGATTAAATTTCAAGACATTTTTAAGTCGTCTGTTTGACGTCTAGAAAATGTTCATGAGACGTTCGTACGACATTCGGGAGGTCTTTAAGATATCCCTAAGAAGTTTTAAAGATCCATAAATGTTAATTAAATCAACAGAAGGGAAGAGTAAAAATTGATTTCGACAAAAACGAGTTTAAAGTTAAACCAATAAATAGCTTTATTAGAAGAACAAATGTGGAATTGACATAAAAAGTGTAATAAAGATAACAATTGCAATTAAAATCACTATAAAAATAACAAAAATTGAAGTTGAAATTGAAGAGTTAAAACTGACGAGTTGAAATTGAAGTTGAAATCAAAACTGAAATTGATGTTGAAATTGAAGTTGAAATCGAAGAGTTGAAATTGAAAAATTGAAGTCGAAATCGAAGAGTTGAAAGTTGAAATTGAAAAATTAAAGTTGATGTTGAAATTGAAAAATTGAAGTTGAAATCGAAGAGTTGAAAGTGAAGTTGAAATTGATGTTAAAATTGGAATTTGAAAAATTAAAGAGTTGATATTGAATAGTAGAAATTGAAATTGAAATTGAAGCAAAAACACTAACTCGTACAAATAATACCAATCCTAATACATACTGCTAGATTATGGGTATATAAAAACCACGCCGTTTATGTTCTTGAAGACGTAATCGTTAAAAAGTCTTCTTAAGACGTAAGACTTAAGACTTTCATACTTGGAATAGACGTAAAATTTAAGACGTCTTTAAGACATCGTATTCTATCAGAGTTTAAGGCCTCTGTACGTCCAACTGCAAACGTCTCAAAGACGTCATTGTGCTATTTGGGCAGTAACCCTATATCAAACATGAAAAAATCGACTGTTGGCTAGGAAAAACGGGTTTGCAGCAGAGTTGGGCATTTAATCGGTCATCCGATTGACGATTGATAATCGTTAGTCGCGATTAACGACTAAAGTAAAAATTTAATCGTTAACCGCAATTAACGATTAATAAGTATTTAATCTTATCCGCAAATAACGATCAATCGTTAACCACAATTAACGACTGAACGAGGAGATTAATTGTTAATTGCGATCAACGATTGAAGTAAAAATTTAGTCGTCAATCGTCGATCGAATTTTTGCCCAACACTGGTTTGCAGCTCGTAGTGCCCCGTGCTACCCTGCGCACGAAGAAGTGCAAACGTGCAAACTCGATCGCGAGTTCATTTAGGGGAACGGAGAACCGTGAATATGGAAAGTATATTAATGAATCTGACGGCGCGTCGCGACGGATCGCGGAACGTTCGAGGAAATCGTTCAAGGCAGACGAGATTAACGGCTCACCTTGCGCTAACCACCGGCCTGCGCTTACGAATTGGAAGTATAATTTCTCATCGGCGATCTAACGCAATTCGTATTGTTGTTGCGTGTACGAAAGCTAGATTTATTTCATTCGGCTCCGCAAAGATGAATGTCTGACGCAGAGGGAATTTAAACGTCTCTCGGTTAAAATTCGGCCGTAAAAGTGTCAAGATCGCGCATTAAGATTGGATAATTAACATGATTTCGCGGCGTTCGAAATCTAGACGGACACCGGAATGAAAATTTAAATGTCCATTTGCATCGTCTCCGACGATAAAGTCCGGAAGACAAATTGCCGGGTATCAACGACTTGCTTTGCTCGCGCCCACAGGAAACATGTAATTATTATACTAATTTTCCGACGGAATGGAACGGTAAATGTGCGTGTAGGATAAGTAATGACAGCCATTAGCAGCACCCGTAAAGCTTTCTTCTAACATTACTCATTTGCTTGCACGCGGCCAAGAGACAGTTGTGCTACTTGATCATTGCCATCGGTTGGGAACTCGCCTAGATCACAATAATTCGGTGCAATCACGGTAATCGACGAACTTGTTACACCTGCTCGAGACTAGACAATGTCTACAGGTTGTTCGCGTCGTTACCACCGCTTTTTTGGACAGATATTTTGATTAGAAAATGTGACAGAGGAGAAAGTTACCGGTTTTGCAATCGAAATTCGCCCTTTTGCAAGTCATCAATTTCACCATTTCACATAATCAATTTCGCCCTTTTGCAAATCCATTCCACTCTTTTATAAGTAAAGTATGTTTAAGAACGTTTTTGTAAAAAAAATCAAATCGAATATAAATTACAAATTTTTGCAAATCAATTTCACCCTTTTGCAAGTCAAACACACACTTCTGCAAATCAATTTCACCATTTTGCATATCAATTTCACCCTTTTGCAAATCCATTCCACTCTTTTATAAGTAAAGTATGTTTAAGAACGTTTTTGTAAAAAAAATCAAATCGAATATAAATTACAAATTTTTGCAAATCAATTTCACCCTTTTGCAAGTCAAACACACCCTTCTGTAAATCAATTTCACCATTTTGCATATCAATTTCACCCTTTTGCGAATCCATTCCACTCTTTTATAAATAAAGTACGTTTAAGAATGTTTTTGTAAAAAAAATCAAATCGAATATAAATTACGAATTTTTGCAAATCAATTTCACCCTTTTGCAAGTCAAACACACCCTTCTGCAAATCAATTTCACCGCTTTGCATATCAATTTCTCCCTTTTGCAAATCCATTCCACTCTTTTATAAATAAAGTACGTTTAAGAACGTTTTTGTAAAAAAAATCAAATCGAATATAAATTACGAATTTTTGCAAATCAACTTCACCCTTTAGCAAGTCAAAACACCCTTCTGCAAATCAATTTCACCATTTTGCATATTAATGTCGCCCTTTTCCACATCCATTCCACTCTTTTGCAAAACAATTTCACCCTTTTACGAATAAAGTATGTTTAAGAATGTTTTTGTAAAAAAAATCAAATCGAATATAAATTACAAATTTTTGCAAATCAATTTCACCCTTTTGCAAGTCAAACACACCCTTCTGCAAATCAATTTCACCATTTTGCATATCAATGTCGCCCTTTCCACATCCATTCCACTCTTTTGCAAAACAATTTCACCCTTTTACGAATAAAGTATGTTTAAGAATGTTTTTGTAAAAAAAATGAAATCGAATGTAAATTAGATAATAAAAAGAAGAAGTTACAGACCTGCAGATAAGGGCTGGCAGCTGATAAGACGAGTCGATGCGCGAGGAACCTCTGCCCGTCGGGGCAGCAAAGGGCAACGTCGGCGAACCTCTGGGACAGCATCGCCTCCTTGAGGAACTCCCCGACGTCCGGTGCTCTCCCGGAAACTCGAATTACTTCTCCCATCATGCTCCAACTCGCTCGAGATCACTGTTCACTGGTCAGTCACTATATTCTGAACGATCACCGACAGTCCCAACATTTCCCCATAACACTCGGGATTTCTCGAACGACGATTCTCCGAATCGACAATTGTTTCTCACTGAACCGCATTCGACGCATTCGCAGCTGTCTATCAAATTCCCTCGAAGCGTTGCCCGAAACTGAAGCGTACTATCCGAACAATCGTCGACATTGGCACCGAACACAGCGCTACAAGAGAAGAAACAGCTACAGAATTCTGAATAGCAACTCGCGAAACGGTCGACCGACAGAAACGACCTCGATGCCCTGCAGATCCTCCGAATATTGTGTGCTACCTTCTTCCAGAACTGTGTTTGATTAACAGACAGCGGATTTTATGCGTTTATCACAAAAATGAAATTTTATGCGGTTACGACAAGAATTCAAAAATGAATTTAATAATACTATTATATTGTTTTCCGTCGTCTAATAATCATACAAGGGAAAATGATTGTCAAAGACAAAAGACATTCTGTGCGTTTACGACAAGAATTTAAAAATACTATTAAGTATATTGTTTTCTACTTATTTTCAACAGAAAATAAATTACCATCTCACTCCAGTTTGTCGCAATTAAGGTATCATCAGCAAACATTTCTATTTTGCGTGAATATCCACTGTCTACAGTGGTCGAAATTTCTATAAAGTCATCTTCTTTTTCATAGATATTTTAAAAATATCTCCATTTTTGTTAATTTATCGAATCTGGTCTTGTGCCTTGTAGACACTCGGATAGGAGGACTGCGTACTCTAGACCGCTATGTTTACTATTTACGTTTTTTTAAATTTTTTTTTGTGTGATGCAGAACACAAGTGCGAAGTTTCTATAAAGTCACTTAGTGTTTCTCTGTATTCTGAGCAGAGAACTACGGAAAACTGCGAATATTCTGAAAGTATTAGTTTTAGAACTCACAGAAATCCTGTTTGTTATAATTTGATTCACATGTATGAGAATGCCGAGAGGAAAAGTACTAACAAGTGAAGAAAAAGCATCAATCGATGCTTATAAAGATATGGGCTGCTCTAATCGCGCAATTGCTAAGAAAACTAATCGTTCATATACTGTAATTAATAATTATATCAATTTACGTGAAAATTACGGAAAAAATCATCTTAAAGGTGGTAATAAAAAATAGTCAAAGAGACAACATTCAATATTAATGAGGTCTGCAGCTAAGGAAAGGAAAAATGCAACACAATTTCAAGCTGAATTGGAGCTTCCAGTAACAACAAAACGTGTGCAACAACTTTTAAATTCTTCTGGACAAAAATACAACGTAAACCAGGCCTTAAAGAAGTACATAAACCGGCCCGTATTGATTTCGCACGGGCCCAAAACAGTGATTTTATAGAAATTTCGATCTCTGTACTGATCAACCCTTTGCACTCGAAGCTGTTTTAACTCGAAGATTAAACATTTCTTCCGATCTAGAATAATTCCATTCGATACGATTTTTTTTCATTCCACGGTTATATGAAACTGAGATGCAGTTACCAGCATAATTGATCACACACACTTTAAATCGGAACAACTTTTTTATGAATGGGTCAAATCTTAGTTTTCGGTTGAAGTTTTGAAATTTTACAAATTTTAAATTGAATGTTGCAATTTTGAATTGAAATTTTACAACTTTCAATTAATATGTTTCAATTTTGGATGAAAATTTTACAATTTCAGATTGAAACTTCAGAATTTTACAATATCCCAATTGTGTAAAAGGGAATTATACAATTTTAGATTGAAGTTTTACAATTTTTAATTAAAATCTTAATTTTTGGTGGAAATGTTACAATTCTAAATTGGTATTTTAAGCAGTCTCTCTGAGATAATGAATATTGACGACAAATGGAAAATATTCATCGACTTATGTTTGCTCTAGAATCCTATATTAGTCAGAAAAGGTCTTACAAAAAGAATTGGAGAACGTTATCTAGATTGTGTCACACATGTGATGTCGTGCATATACAGTGGCGAGCATATGAACAGGGAAAATCCGCAATTATATAACACGATATAGTTTCTAAAGTGCATCTTCTCTGGGCAAGGCAACAATGGGTGAAAGTGATTTTCCCTGATGAATCCAAATTCAATTCCTTCGGATCAGATGGAAGATGTTACATAAGACGGCGAGTACGTGAAGAATTTGATGCAAAAAATATATAAAAAGACTTTTTAAAAACCACGCTTATATTAAAATACACCAAAAAGGAGGAAATAATTTATTTCCTGGTTCTCCATAAAATACCGAATCCAGTTAAATGATTAATAATATTTTTCCCCAAAATTTGAAGCAATTAGTTCAAAATTTCTTCTGTTACAAAATTAGTGTCGGGACAGGTAGAAAAATTTAATATAAATTTAAATAAAATAATGGCATAAGTGACTATAAAAATAAAAGCGTGGAGCGCTAAATTAGGTTGCTCTTCACTTTACCGGACTCAAAATTTGTGCCAAAATTTGTATAACTGCTGACAATTTCGGGTTCTTATTTTCGAATCCGAAGACATTCAGTAACGGTATTTGTCAGCGATTCAGGACAACCGCGTGTTTTGGAAATTTGGTTCTCCGAGGAGAGGAAGAAATGGCCCCCCTCGATCAGTACGAATGGAGGCGCGAGAAACCAACGAGCGATTTCATTACAGTTTCAGCTGGCAGCGAGTCGGTTCGCTCGAGCCGAGCTGCTGGTGATCGCGGCCGGTGCCATTGTACTGTGAAATTGCTTTGTGGCCAAGTAATTGATACCTTATAAGATAACACCCGGACCGAGACGCGTGCGCGCGTGCTCCGTCATACGCGTGGCTGAGCAAAGTTATTCGTTCGCGTTTACTAATGGCCCTGGTACCGCCTCGTGCTCCGCTTTTTCAATTACAAATGACCACGCTGTAGTCGACCGGAATGTAAACGTAAACGAGCCACATGCGTGCCGGGAAGTTTTTCTGTTCCTTCCTGAACTAAGTATTCGCAGCGCGAGAACGGCTGTTTATTTATTAATCGACGCTCTGCGAGAACACGCTGATAATTATCAAAATAAAAAAATAATTGATTTTTCTGTGTCCGCATTACCTTCGAGTATAATTTCTGTTTTTATTTTTTTATTATCAAGCATAATTCGATGTTGGATATGAGCAGGAAGGATTTGTTTGCATTCGTGAAAATTGAAGTTATAAGCGTTTGAGAAATGTAATTCGCGTTGCGAGGTATTGATTATTTATTGAATCTTTGAACGCGTTTTTCTTTAAAGTTTAAAATTATAAGCGTTTGAGGAATGTAATTCGCGTTGCGAGGTATTGATTATTTATTGAATCTTTAAACCCGTTTGTCTGTAAAGTGTAAAATTATAAGCGTTTGAGAAATGTAATTCGCGTTACGAGGTATTAGTTATTTATTGAATCTTTGCACGCGTTTTTTTGGAACCGCTTTTTGCGAAATGTTTGTCACATCTGGAGTTAGTCGATTTACTTGATACTTTTTAGATAACCTTCGGCGCATATCCTGTTATCGTTTGAAACGAAAACTTTTCAGATCCGTCCATTTTCATGAGAAATTTAACATTTCTATCGGAATAGCACAAGCATCTTTAATCTTTCAGAAAAATATCTTTGGAAGTAAATCCGAGCTGGGGAAAATAGTATTTTAAATATTAAATAGTAAATAATCCTATTTATTTAGAAGTATGTTTACAACTTTAAAAATAAAATGTTTTATTCGATGCAGTAATTTTTGAAAATAAACCATAGTTTTTGGTTGAAATTTTTAAATTTTGCTATTTTAAATTGAAGTTTGCAATTTTGAATTGAAATTTTACGATTTTCAATTAACATTTTTCAATTTTGGATGAAAATTTAACAATGTTACTATATCACAATTACGTAAATAGAAATTATACAATTTTAGACTGAAGTTTTCCAATTTTAAATTGAAATCTTAGTTTCCGGTTGAAATTTTACAATTTTAAATTGAAATTGTACAATTTTCAATTATAATGATTAAATTTTTGATGAAAATTTTACAATTTTAGATTGAAGTTTTACAATTTTAAATTGAAACCTTAGGTTTTGGTTCAAATTTTTAAATTTTGCTTTTTTAATTTGAAGTTTGCAATTTTGAATTGAAATTTTACGATTTTCAATTAACATTTTTCAATTTTGGATGAAAATTTAACAATTTTACTATATCACAATTACGTAGATGGAAATTATACAATTTTAGATTGAAGTTTTACAATTTTTAATTGAAATCTTAGTTTCCTGTTGAAATTGTACAATTTAAATTAAATTTTGCAATTTTGAATTGAAATTGAACAATTTTCAATTATAAATGATTAAATTTTTGATGAAAATTTTACAATTTTAGATTGAAACTTCAGAATTTTACAATATCACAATTGTGTAAATGGAAATTATACAATCTTTATATTGAAGTGTTACAATTATAAATTGAAATCTTAGTTTTTCGTTGTCGTATTAATAACTTCGGTCGTGCAGCAGTTATGCGATCACTAAATGCAGAGATAACGAGAAGAGAATTAACATACATATGAAAACTGGGATCAACATAAATCTTCAGAGTTTCTCAGAGTTTCAATTTAACCGCTGCGTTCTGGGGTACGTCCACTCTAATTATATCGTCGGACTAAAAATGATGGCTTCCCGAAGATACCATTTGCAGAGCGGAACTAATACACGTTCACGTTCGCACGATCTGCAGAATCGCAACAATGTTTTGCGTTCTAGACCTGCGGTCGAGACAAGTTCTCTTAATTGCAGTAATGACGTCGTCATCTCGACAGCTATATCCCGTAAACAGCATCGAGAAAAATATACGAAAATAACAAGCAACGCGAATAGTATCGCCTCTAATGAGCCGTTAGAACTTCCAACTGGTTCTCCGAAGTTATTGTCGCTCGAGTCGCGATTAGGGTTGCCAACCGTCCCAGATTGGCTGGGTTTGTTCCGGAATTGAAGGTGCTGTCCAGGATCCCAGTTAAATGTCGAACTGAATTTCAGAGAAAGACTATAACTACTATTTGGAAAACTCGTAACATTATAATTTTAGCTTTGCTATCATTAAATTTCAGATTTAGACTTATTATTATTACTGGACTGCGGGTGTTTATGCATTTATGACAAAATTGGTTGGGTGAAATATAATTTAATCGAATAAGAGGTCAGAATTACAAATTACATCGTAATTTAATTGAATGAAGCGTCTTATTTCGAATTACGAAATAATTGAATACAATGTAATTGAATTACTTTTCAATTATTAGACTGCGGATTTTATGCATTTATGACAAAAACGTTTAAAATAAAACACAAAACAGTAAAAGTACCTGACGATTTGAAAAATACGCTTATATTGCCTGTGGCTGAACAAAATTATTAATACAAGAAATAAACGTTTGTGCAGCTTCTATTTCTTGTAATTGACTTGGAGAACTTTTATTTTACGCAACGATCCGCAGTCTAGTAATTATAATTCGTGAAGTAATTCAATTGTAATTCGACACAACTCTGGTAACTAGTACCTTTACCCTACTTTGTTATTTCATCGATCTTTTTCCACTGTGTCAATTGGAATGAGGGTCACGGATGAAGGTTAATGGGAGTCACTGTATAAATATCATCATTAGTGAAAGATTTAAACAATTCAAGAATGTTGTAATGTTGCTTTTAATGTAACAAAGTCGTTAAGGGATGAAATCAATTTTTATGTTATTCCTGCTTCGCACAATCAATGCAAAACATTTTTATTTTGCAGAAAGATCCGCAGTCTAATTATCATCTTTCATGGCTTGCTTTCGGGAATACATATTCAACTTGATCCCATCACTAGCCATTATCTTATTCATTACCTTCGATAATTCCGTACGACAATGCGTGAAAATTATTGGTACCCCTGCCGACGTGTTTATGAACCCGTCGTTCATTTATTAGACACTAGACATGCCAGATCGCGAACAGGACTCTCCGTCAGCTAGATATTTATATTTGCCATCAAACGGCCGGACATTCGCGCGTTTGTAAATATTCCATTTATTGCCTTCTCTGTTAAAAGCATTCGTAGAAATTGCAGCTTGATTACAAAGCCGCGTGCGAGCTGCACGTGGCCGTTCCGAACACTTCCTATAATGGCAAAGAGTTGCTCATTACAGCAACACGAAAGTGACTAGAACTCGAGAATCAGGTGAAAACGGGATTACCTGTTTGTGTGCACTGTCTTTCCCATTGCTTGCAGATTGAGCAGTCAGATCGACGCAGTTTTCATTCCCCACGGAAACTGAACGAGCCATTTTTATTGCAATATGCACACGAATAAAATGTACAGTAGGACCGCGATTATACGAACCTCCGAGGTCTGAATTAAGACCTGTGTCCCCATTCTTTCTTGCTATTCCTCCGCGTATTCCCCTCGATTCTAATCAATTCCCCTTATCTGGCGACAATTAATTATTTCGGCTAATTAACTATTTAGGTTGACCTAGCGGTTGACGCGACACAAAGCCACAAATTGAAAACAAAATGATTTTTGCAGTTCAGTTTAGTTTTATCTTGTAGTATCAAAATTGTACACACGATGTTTCCAAGTTTTGTTTTACGATTGGTGAATAATGATACACGAGAAAATGATTTTACAGTTACAATAGAAATTATACAGTTTATACAATTTTGTATTCAGTTTTTACAATTTTAAATTGAAATTTTCCAATTGTCTACAATCTTGAATTTTGAGATTGTACAATTCTAGATTGAAATTTTATAATTTTACGATTCCAGAGTAAAGTTTTACAATTTTACGTTAAAACTTTACAATTTTAAATTGAAATTCATTAATTCTACAAATTTCCAATTCAAGTTTTCCAATTGTACGTTCAAATTTTACAATTTCACAGTTTCAAATTGAAATTCAACGACATTGAATCAGAATTTTACAGTTTTGGATTGAAATTTTACAGTTTTCAATTGAAACTTCCAAATTTTTACAATCAGGGATTGACATTTTAAAATTTTAGAATGAAATTTTACAATTTTAGATTGGAATTTTACAATTTTTCGTTAAAACTTTCCAATGTTAAATTAAAATTCTATAATTTTCAATTGAAATTCTACAATTTTCCAATTGTACGTTAAAATTTTACAGTTGTGAATTGAAATTTTGCAATTTTACAGTTTTAAATTGAAATTCAATGAAAATTGGAATTTTACAGTTTCAGATTAAAATTTTGGAATTTGAAATGGAAAATTTACAATTATAAATTGACATTTTACAATTTGTGATTGAAATTTTACAATTTTACATTTTTGAATTGAGTTTTTACAATTTTAAAATGTAAGCTTCCAATTTTTTACTATTATAGATTGAAATTTTACAATTTTAATCGACGATTTTAAATTAAAACTTTACATTTTTTAATTATAAAATAAAACAAAACAAGGAATGCAGTAACATTTTTTACATTATGGTATTAAAATTGTATAAACGATTTTGTCAATTTTTGTTTGACGTTTGGTAAATAATGATTGGTGAACAATGATTAAAAAAGACAGATTTTTGTTTGTTGTTTCTTCAGATTAGTTTTACATTATGAACATTCTTTGATATAGAATCGTTTTACCAATCGGTAATAAAGATACAAGAGAAAATGATTTTCAAAGTACAAACGAAACTGATTTTTGTTTGCTGCATCTTCTGTTCAATTGTCCATTAAAATATCAAAATTGTATAAACGATTTTGTGAATTTTTCCTTAACAATTGGTGAATAATGATACAAGAAAATATATATTGTCAATGTTCAAAAGAAACTGATTTTTAATACACAAAAAACAGATTTTTGTTTGTTGAATCTCCTATTTAGTTGTATATTATATGTAATACCGAAATTGCATAAACCATTTTGTCAACTTTTGTTTCACGATTGGTGAATAACGATTGGACAGCAGATCTTTATGCAAAATCAGAATTTTCTGCCGAAATTGCAACAAAACCTGGAGTGAAATATATAGTATATTTAAATTCTCTCAAGTTATTCACTGTTTTAAATTACACCTGCACATTTTTGTTACAAATTAAGTAAATCCAAAGCCTAATAATGATACAAGCGAAAACGATTGTCAAAGTTCAAAAGAAACAGATGTTTGTTTGCTGCATCTCCAGTTTGATTGCAATATGAAATTGTACAAACGATTTCGTCAACTTTTGTTTTGCAATCCTGGCAAAATCTATAAATAGAGTTTATTAAATTATTCGCAGCGCTACGGTGGCCGTTCGACGATTGTTCGAGTGAATTTATTTACTTCGTTTAGTAATCGAGAACTGCAGACAAATTTATCGGACATAATGAAAATGGTAATACGATTCGTGAATAAAGATACGACAGAAAATGAGATTCCGTTTGTATCGAGATGCATGTAGGTAGATGCATACTAACTGTTCCGCGATCGATCGTCCATTCTTCTCGATTCTCACGACACGACCTTAATTATCATCCGCGCCGTTTACGGTACCGGCGCTGATGCAACTAAAGCGGCTCGAAAGATGTTTAAGCCTGGTCAGGCTGCGTTTAACTCGGCTGAGGCGGATCAGTGTGGGTCTGAATTGGGTCACGGTCATGATCATTGGTTCACTAATACCGAATTTCATTTTCGCGCAAGTTTATTTCACCGCGAATATTTTTCTTAGGCTATGGTAACTGTACCCATTGCTGCGGTGCCAAGCTTCCTCCGTACTTTATTTAAATACTATTCCTAATTTCTCATAAAATAATAATATTCGCAAGCTTTTTATGGAAAAATTATTGCACGGAATTAATCAGAAATAATTCATATCTACACTTGCGGGGGTATTCGCATTCAGAGCCGTCGGTTTTAGACAATTTATGATGGGACAAAAAGCTGTTAGATTCTTACTAGTACACTCACCGAAATTTCTATAAAGTCACTGTGTTTTGTGCCCGTGCGAAATCAATACGGGCCTAATTATGTACTTATTTAAGGCCTGGTTTACGTTGCAGTTTTGACCAGAAGACATTAAAAGTTGTTGCACACGTTTTGTTGTTACTGGGACCTCCAGTTCAGCTCGAAATTGTGCTGCATTTTTCCTTTCCGTAGCTGCAGATCTCATTAATAATGAATGTCATCTCTTTGACAATATTTTATCACCACCTTTAAGATGATTATTTCCGTAATTTTCACGTAAATTTATATAATTATTAATCACGGTATATGACCGATTAATTTTCTTAGAAATTGTGCGATTAGAGCACCGCATATCTTTATAAGCATCGATGGAAGCTTTTTCTTCACTTGTTAGTACTTTTCTTCTCGGCATTCTCATACACGTGAATCACATTATAACAAACAGGATTTCTTTGAGTTCTAAAACTAATACAGTGGTCGAAATTTCTATAAAGTCATCTTCTTTTTAATAGATGTTTTAAAAATATCACCATTTTTGTTGATTTATCGTATTTAGTTTTCTTCGTTGTAGACACTCGGATAGAGGGACTGCGTACTCTACACCGCTATGTTTACTATTTACGTTTTTCTTAATTTTTTTCTGTGTGGTGCAGAACACAAGTGCGAAGTTTCTATAAAGTCACTTAATGTTTCTCTGTATTCTGAGCAGAGAATTACGGAAAACTGCAAATATTCTAAAAGTATTAGTTTTAGAACTCACAGAAATCCTGTTTGTTATAATTTGATTCACGTGTATGAGAATACCGAGAGGAAAAGTACTAACAAGTGAAGAAAACGCATCAATCGATGCTTATAAAGATATGGCCTGCTCTAATCACGCAATTGCTAAGAAAACTAATCGGTCATATACTGTGATTAATAATTATATCAATTTACGTGAAAATTACGGAAAAGAATCATCATAAAGGTAGTAATAAAAAATAGTCAAAGAGACAACATTCGATATTAATGAGGTCTGCAGCTAAGGAAAGGAAAAATGCAGCACAATTTCGAGCTGAATTAGAGCTCCCAGTAACAACAAGACGTGTGCAACAACTTTTAAATTCTTCTGGACAAAAATACAACGTAAACCAGGCCTTAAAGAAGTACATAAAACCGGCCCGCATTGATTTCGCACGGGCACAAAACACAGTGACTTTATAGAAATTTCGGCCACTGTACTTTTAGAATATTCACAGTTTTCCGTAGTTCTCTGCTCAGGATACAGAGAAACACTAAGGGACTTTATAGAAACTTCGCACTTGTGTTCTGCACCACACAGAAAAAAATCAAAACAAATGTAAATAGTAAACATAACGGTCTAGAGTACGCACAGTCCCTCTATCCGAGTGTCTGCAAGGCACAAGACCAGATACGATAAATCAACAAAAAGGGTGATATTTTTAAAACATCTATTAAAAAGAAGATGACTGTATAGAAACTTCGGCCACTGTAGATAGCGGATTTGATGTAATTTTATGCAATGTAATGAAAACAGGTGTACAAAGAAACATTAGAAGAATTTAAAAATACTATTTATATTATTGTAGACCTATTAAACATATCAAGAAAGAAAATAAATTTTTATTTCCCTGCGGTTTGTTGCAATTTAGGTAGAAAGTTTCTATTTCGCACGAAGATCTTGCACTGTCTAATTATTACCGATTCAATATTTCGTCATTTCCTATAGATGTTTGTCATTATTCCAGATGACTCGGGGTAACCTTTATGCAACTATTTACCCCAATTTATTCGCCAGAATGGACTACATTTTTGTTAAACAGAACGTCATAAATTCATTTGACACGATCGTTTAGACTTTGTTGGGCGAATTTGTAAATCAAGCTGACATTTACGATGTACTAATTAAATTTAATTGCACCTTTGATCTAATCTTGCTTAGAGAGAAGCAGAGTAACAGTTACCCGAACAGTACGCGAGGATTAAGATGTATCTGGGTTAGGTCTGGGTTATGGTAGATTAGGCCAGGGTTAGGTTCGATTCTATTTCAATAAGATCGAAATTCTATTATGTTCAAGTGCGAGTTAAGGTGGATGAAAAGATTGCTATCCTCCGTTTTCAATGACCTGAATTGATCTTGATGAGATCATTAAGTTTATACATATATCTACCAGGGCCGACGATTGATTAGATCCAGATAAGGATGAATTCAATTACGGTAAAATATGTCATCCCCAATTAGATAAAGATTGAGACGTCGAATTTTATTAACCTGCGTCTTCGTCACGGTGGTCGTCTATCTATAATTCTCTCGGTTCTTTATCTCACGAAAACACATGGCTTGTTAAAGACTGCTAAAATAATTCCGTAAACGTCGCCAAACTTATAATCGCGCCGAATTCATTCTACACGATCTCGACTACCCAATTACAAACACAAGATAATTAAACCACTCTTTAATGATCCCATTCCACCTAATTAACTTGCAAAAAAGAACTGCAAGCAAAGCGATGAATAATTCATTAGTATATTGTATTAATTGATTGTAAATCTCCTGTTCCTCGGTCTCTCATTATGGAAGTCCGGTCAGGAAAGACGGTTCACCGTCGAATCCACAGTTACGATTTATGCAGAAATGTGCGGCTGGACCGAAACGAAAATCATTGCAATAATTTATTTATTTTTTTGGTTTTAGGTTATTTACCAAATATATTCAAAACTATTTTTGAAAAATCCATTAAAATTGTTCGAAATACAGAACTGTGAATACATTGGAGAAAGATCAAAGTACTGGCACATTATTTTCAACTATTGGAAATTATTTAAGTAAAATTCTAATTTAATATCGTTAAATTTCAATTTAAAACTGTAAAATTACAAAATTTCAATTCATAATTGTAAAATTTTAACGTACAATTGGAAAATTTTAATTCAAAATTGTAGAATTTCAATTTAATATTGTACAGTTTTAATGTAAAATTGTAAAATTTCGACTCTAACATTGTAAAATTATAAAATTTGAATCTAAAATTGTAAAATGTCAAAATCAAAGGTTGTAGAAAATTGGAAAATCTCAATTCAAAGCTGTAAAACTAAAATTTCAATCATAATTGTGAAATTTTAATGTAAAATTCTAAAATGTCAACCGAAAATTGTAAAATGTCTATTTGTAATTGTAAATTTTCCATTTAAAATTGCAAAATTTCAATCTAAAACTGTACAATTTAAAATTGTAAAATTTCAATTGAAAATTGTAGAATCTCAATTGAGAATTATAGAATTGCAATTTAATATTGTGAAGTTTTAACGTAAAATTGTAAAATTTCACTCTATAATTGTAAAATTATAAAATTTTAATCTAAAATTTTTTAATATCAATCCAGGATTGTAGAAAATTGGAAAATGCTTTTAAACTGAAAAAAAGGAGCTTGCATCTCTCTCTCTCTCTCTCTCAGTCGTTCCGACAATTAACTACCCCGATTATATCAAGATAATCATATGATTTATCACCGATCCTATTGAAATCGTTAACTGATAAAACTCGACAAATCATCCGCTTACGCTTCGCAACGGAAACTTTTATGCATCGATCTCTCTGTTCCTCACGTGTAATATTTTTCACGTCTCTCCCCCCGTACAGAGCTGATTAAATAAAATTTGTTTTGTTGTATTTATCAAAATTATTTGTATTTAATTTGATGTGAAATCCGAATTTCATACAGTTTTTCATATGAATTACATTTCCCATAAAATTAAATATTAATCATTTTCTATGCAATAAAATATTTTCCAGCAAATGGAGTGAGCGTTTGCATTATTCGTTTGAGTATTATTTTGCGTTCTTATTTATCTGTTGCTTCTCATATTTCCTCAAGAATTATGCAATTTCTATTCCTCTCTACTTTACTACCGCGTACTCGATACGTTTATAGGCATTTCGTACGCGGTTATATAATTAATTACACGGTCGCGGTGGTGCATCTGTATTTGTCGACTAATCACGTAATTCGCTTAACCCTCTCCGGATCAACAATATGTTAGCTCGAGCTAAATATCCGACAATTTATATGTATACAGTCTAATACAACAGCGCCAGAAAAAATATATTTTTCTTCAAGATGCAGGCACTACATTTAACAATATGTTCAAAAACAAATTTATTCAAATTTGTACGAATACTCACAATTTTTTCGAAACAATCCGATCACTGTATATTTGATTTCTCGTCCCGAAATTTGGTATTTTCACAAACTTGATGGTCACTTCACTTCAAACTCGTAAATATATGAAACCGAGTCAACCGAGTGCTGCGATAACAATTACGAAGTGCAGAAGTTACAAATAAAATTCGAATTTGATTGCCCTTCGAAAAATACGTTCAGATATCGTCGAATACGTTTGAACGCGGAAAGGGTTAATTTCGAAGTCGGTTTTATATGCCACTTGCTTAATAGTTCAACATTTTCACACTAACTCAGAACCGTAATTTGAACGCCGTGATCCAACACCGATCATCGAACATTTATCAGCATTCTTGATCACGCGATGCATCACTCTTCCCCGTGACGTTCACTTTCCATCGACCCGATCCAAACCAGTCTTGTGGTCCGCCTACCCTGCTTCTCTTTAACAATTTTACTTTTGCCGAATCGTGACCGTTCGATCTCCTCGATCGTTACCTTCTCGACGCTTTACCCGCGAATCCGCCGATCATCGGCTCCGTAGCGGACACATTTATGAATGATCCCGGGAACTGTATCGAACTAGCCATTTTCAACTTCGAACTGAATCTAATTAAATCGAATGACACGTTCGGGAAGAATGCCACGACGACGTTCTCATTTCAACTATTTGTTTTTTAATTTCCACTATTTTAATTAACACTGTTGAACACTGCATATCGTTCTCAATATTGAGAAATACATAGGCATCTCAATGAACGTGTTATCAATTAATAGAATTGGATTCAATTTTGGGGATTAAAATATTACAATTTTGAATTGAAATTTTATAGTTTTACAATATCGTATTGAGATTTTACAATTTTAAATTAAGATTTTCCAATTTTTTACATTCTTGGATTTTGACATTTTACAATTTTAGAACGAAATTTTCCAAATTTACATTAAAATGTCACAATTGTGGATTGAAATTTTATAGTTTTCAAATGAAATTTTCCAATTTACAATTGTATATTGAAATTTTAGTTTTACATTTTTGAATTGATATCTTTCAATTTTCTACAATCTCAGATTTTGACATTTTACTATTTTAGATCGAAAATTTTAGAATTTTACAATTTTAGAGTGAAATTTTACAATTCTTCATGAAAATTTCACCATCTTTGATTGAAATTTTAGAATTTTACAATTTTGGAGCGAAATTTTACAATTTTACGTTAAAACTTTACAATTTTAAATTGAAATTCTATAATTCTCAATTGAAATTTTACAATTTTCAATTTAAGTTTTCCAATTGTACGTAAAAATTTTAGAAATTATGAATTGAAATTTTACAATTTTACAGTTCTAAATTGAATTAGAATTTTACCGTTTTGGATTAATATTTTCCAGTTTTCAATCGAAATTTTCCAATCGTCTACAGTCCTGGAGAGATTCACAGTTAAAAATTTTATAATTTTAAAATTTTAGAGTGTAATTTTACAATTTTACGTTAATACTTTACAATTGTGAATTGGAATTTTACAGTTTTAGATTGAAATTTTGCAATTTTACATTAAAATATCACAATTATGAATCGAAATTTTAGTTTTACAATTTTTGATTGTGATTTTCCAATTTTCTACAATCTTAGATTTTGACATTTTAGAATTTTAGATTGAAATTTTACAATTTCACAGTTTTAGATTGAAATTTAATGATATTAAATCAGAAATTTACAGTTTTCAATTGAAATTTTGCAATTTTATATTAGAATTGTACAGTTTTAGATTGAAATTTTGTAATTTGAAATGGAAAATTTACAATTACAAATAGACATTTTACAATTTTCGATTGACATTTTGCAATTTTTAATTGAAATTTTCCAATTTTTGATGGAAATTTTACAATTTCACATAGAAATTTCACAATTATGGATTGAAATTTTAGTTTTACAATCTTGAATTGAGATTTTCCAATTTTCTACAACTTTTGATTTTGACATTTTACAATTTCAGATTGAGATTCCATAATTTCAAATTTAATCTTTATATTTTAAAACAGAGAATGCAGTAACATTTCTCGCATGCAGTATCCACTATTTTATCTTTCCCACTGCCGTCACTGTTTACAACCTCGGCATCCTAACACTGACAAGTCCATTAACATAGTGAATCCACGAATTTCGAATAGAAGGAAGAAAGGCCAAACCGTCCAAAGAAAAAGCGTCGAAAAATAATCAACGATCGATTCACAAAATTATAAAAGAAAACAGAAAATGCGGTACCATTTATCACGGTACAGTGTCCACAATTTCGTCGTTCCCCACTGCCGTCACTGTTTACAAACTCGGCATCGACACACTGACAAGTCCATTAACATAGTGGATGCACGAATTACGTGGTTCGAAGTGAACGAAGTAAGGACAAACCGTTCGAAGAGAAATCGTCGAAGAGTTTTCGATAGAGCCACAAAATTGAGCTCAATTTCAAAAACAAACAAGGAAGCGCAGTAACATCTGTCGCGTTAGTATCCACAATTTGGTCGTTGCCCACTGCCGTCACTGTTTACAAACTCGGCATCGCGGCACTGACAGGTCCATTAAAGTGGACCGACGAATTTCGACTAGAGCGAAGCGAGGACAAACTGTCCGAAGAGAAATCGTCGGAGGATTTACGATCGAGCCGATTGATGTTGGAACAAATCGACTGATATCGATGCGGCGGGTCTTCAACATCCGACGGGTCGTTAATCGTGTTAGTATCGTGGCGAAGCGGACGTGTATAATCTCTGATGCCTGTGCCATCCATCAACGACCAATCGGTTGTTGGCGCGCCGGTAACAAGAAACAGTAGCGAACTGTTTGGGGAGGTGTCCATTGAGGACGTCTCTGCTGGGCAACCGGTCGGTTCCGCGATAAAGAAATCATTGAAAACTCGTGGAAGGAGAAAGTCGATTAAGAGACAAACGAAAATGGTCGATAACGGGTTTCAACTAACCGTGAAAAACGCGTGTACCTCGGTCGAGCGAACGTGTGTAGCGTATGTACCGTCCGTGTTTAAGCGACCGTAAAAATCCTGCATCGCGTAACAGTCTATATCTCTCTACCTTGGAGCCCTCTCTCTCTTTTTCTCTCTCCGGTTATCTTTCCTATCTGTATGTAATAGATGTTATAGAGCTTGTTGTCGGGTATGTGCCAGTGGAACACGAGAACTCGACTGAGAACTCGCGCGGGATTCTCTGGATTCACAACCGTCTGTCGGTTACGAGAGAAGGTACCCGTCGCTGAACAACTCAGCAGGGCGACTGCCACTTGAAATCCTCAGGTGAGCAGAGACCACCTCTGCTCCATGCAGTCTCTGAACGGAGAGAGAACTCGGTGGAGAACTCCTCCCATATCGGTGCCCGACTCCCCCCTCGGTATTCTACGGGGAAACATCGTGGCACACGATTCCACCGGCACCGGCAGCCACGCGGTCACGCCGCGTCCTCGTCGATC
Organism: Lasioglossum oenotherae; assembly: GCA_028455765.1. Lineage (NCBI taxonomy): Eukaryota > Metazoa > Arthropoda > Insecta > Hymenoptera > Halictidae > Lasioglossum > Lasioglossum oenotherae. Next base: position 4,279,323 of record CM052281.1, on the reverse strand, counting down.
TGATCGTTAGAAGAAATGGCGGTGCCCGAGATCGATAGGATCCATCGCATCCCCTCCACACGCGTCACACGAATCTTCCCCTCTTACCTGCCGAACGAGAAAAACCAGCGATCGTTCGCCCGACGCACGGTGGGCTATTTGGCACGAAAAGTTGAGAAAAACTATTTTAGCCCAATTATTTACGAGGCCAAGGTCGTTCACTTCAATTTGTTCACATAAAACATAATTATTTAAATAAAAATAAATTTTTAAAAAGTACCACGTTTTTAAAATGGACTAAAAAGTATAAAATAATTTTTCCTAGCCCCCTACAGACTCCTAACCACGTACAGATAATCGTGAAAATTTGTGATTGTGAATTTTTAACAGCTACGCAAATACTTGTAAGATTTAAAACGAAAAACGTGGGGCGCAAGATAATAGTAAGGAGTGTAGAGAGTAGCAGCCGTAGAGAGTAGTTAAAAATGGAATAATCCTTTTATTTATCAAATATTCCAATTTATTGTTCTAAGAAAGAAAACACCATTCCTGGAAATTTCAAACGATCTGATGATTTTTGGACCACCCAGTAATCAAGCACACGGTTGCCCACTTTCTAAATTAAATAAACCACTAAAGGGGTTCATTTCCGCCTCCGGTTTCTCTGATAATTGAGCGAATAGAAACATCGAGTTGTTTCCATTTGTGCCGGAGCTCGAAACAAAAAGGATTCGGTAAATCTTCGATGATAGTCCCGCATGCACAGGATTCTGATCCTGCGGATTCCGTTTGTATATCAGGAATTGCGTACACGAGAAGAGGGACGGGAATGGGGAACTGTTGATAGAGAAGAAATAAATCTGTCTCGAATTAGGAGAATGTTAGGGGAGGGCTGTGTTGTAACGAATAAGTAAGGAATTGGATGTTTCTAAATGATTGTTGCTAATGAGGACTCGGTTTCTTCGGTTGCTATAAACTTTGATGCGTTAGACGACGACAGAGTAATGGCAGCGCGGTAGACATAAATATCAACTTAATTGAGAGAAAATGCAGAGGAACGTATGGCAGAAAATCCAAACTGATAATTGTAATGGCTACATTCGAAACGAAGAAGAAATCGATAGTTTCCGATGGTAGTCTCGCGTGCAACCATTCTGCCAGATGGTTCGCTGATTGGTTCGCCATTTCCTCGGTTGCTACAATATTCGAACATGATAAGTAGCTACGGGAAAAAAACCATAATGAGCGGAATAGTCGGAGAATTATACAGCGGAAGATTGGATCAAAAGATTCCGATTTCTACCTCGAAGGAAAGATACAAGTTTTATGTGTTTTTAATGGTACCAACGTATGTATACGAGCATTCGTATCAACACTATTAAAAATATAAAATACTAGATTTATTACAGACGACTATTTTTGTGAACCTTTTGTGCCTTGTAGGTAGATGATACTTGTCCCCTCTCTACCTTCCCCTTCTACGACGCTACTCTCCACTCTATCTTCCCCTTCTACGACGCTGTTTCACTCACTACATTCCCCTTCTATGATACTATTCCCCTACCTTCCCCTTCGACGACGCTATTTCCCTCTCTACCTTCCCCTTCTACGAAGCTATTCCC
>CM052281.1:4266360-4277622 GCA_028455765.1 Lasioglossum oenotherae | reverse complement strand
AAAAAAACCATGATCCGAAGGTCATACAAAAAAGTTTATTGAATAAAAAAGATGCCCCTACTTATTATAAACTAAACAAGGGTAAAACCATCAAGATTCATCATTGGAGTGCTGAGATATTTAATTTTATGTAAACTCAAAAAATGATGGTTTTTTGCAATTATCTGGAAATCAAGGCCGAAACAAAAAAGTGATTGGGGTAAAAGTTGTTCCATTTGGGGTCCTCTACAGCTGGTTAACGTTTGGCCGTTTAAAAACGGATGACCCTGTATAGAGATTTACTGTACCAGTGAGAAATATGATAACTCTAATTCGTCCATTCCAAATCAGGAGAATGTCAAAGGCTATGAATCCTTCAAAAATATTCTTATTTAGAGATCAATTTACATTACCAAGGCCATAATTTGCATTATTTGGCAGCGTTATTTGCATTATTCGGAAGCATAAGCTGCGCATGTAGCTATTTTCATAAATCTGGGAATAATGAAAATTACACCTCGTAACCTTAACAATAGGATTTTTTAGGGCGACTGCGGCCTAGAATGATCTTTTATCTAGTGCTTCTGACTACTGAAAACCCCAATCGAGAATGCATTATCGAGAAATGAGAAGGCGCATCCCGTGCAATCATGGAAACGAGAATGATTCGTTAAGATCGGTAGGATTGGTTCGGCAAAGAGGAAACTGAAACCGTAATACTCGCGTCTCCTAAATTTTCTCTTTCTCTTTCGTCGAAGTCGCACACACGAATCGAAAGACAGCCACACGACCCAGATTTTATTCCGCAGGTATGCAAATCCGCATGCCTCCGTTGCAACTCGGTGTTCGCGAGTCCAACCGTGTTTTTCTGGATGCGTCCAGACCTTGCAATCGGATATCGAAGGCCGATCTGTGTACCAGGTAAATCATGTTCCGAGTGGATCGCCAACTTGAAATAGAAATCCCCGACCTCGGGTCTCGCTTCGAGCGACACGCGATATTTCGAGAATGGCTGCCGGACAGTTCTGTCCGATTTTGAAACATTAATCGTTACCATCTAACAAGAACCGTGACGTTCGAGCTACTAGGCTAGCCTCTCACTTTCTACATATTGCTCTACATGCTGTACATAAACGAAGTGCCGTGTACATTGACTTTATGCAATTTTGGGTTAGCAGCGCGATCACAGACACGGAGGAGCAAACGGCGTTCGCATCGAAGTGTGCATGCGAGGACGAGCCGCGAAAGACATACAGTGGCTCACGAAAGTAGGGCTGTAACTTTCCTTCGAAGGTCGAAGATTTCGTAGCTGCGAAGCTTCGAATTTCGAGCTGTTACCGCATAACCAAACCATCAGTTCCGATAAGTATCGTAGTCAGCTGGAGAATTTGAAGAAAGAAACTGATCAGGAGCGCCCAGAACTAGTGAATCGTAAAGGGGTGTGGTCTTTCACCAAGCCAACGCTAGACCACATGTATCTTTTGGTTACCGGGCGAAAGTTGTTGGAGTTTTGCTGGGATGTCTTACCGCACCCTCCATATAGTCCTGACTTACAAGGAGAACCCCCGCTCTGTCCCTCACGGATTTTGTTCAGACTTTACAGAGTTATAGATCTCGTTCCCCTGATTACGAAAATACCCCAATTATAGGGGCAGACACTCAATAGTTTTCGAGATATTTGCAATTAAAGTTTCATAACCGTAAAATATATACTATAGTCGTAGCATTTAGTGTTTTGTATTTTTCATATTTATTCCATTTTGTATTTTGTATGTGTATTTATATTTATATTTTTGTTGTTTTTTATGTATTATTTTAATATTATTATTGTTTTTCAATTATTATCTTTTGCATATGTAGTAATAGATCTAGTGTTTCTTCTATGAAATAATAATAATCATTTTCAATTAGTCCTTTAGCGAATAAAAATATTTCATTTAAAATTTATTTAACATTGAAAATTAATTTTCCATTAAAAAAAAACTATAAAAAATAATTTACCACGAAGGGATTCGAACCCGGGCCTGCGGCGTAACAGTTCAGCTCGCTGCTGAACACCATTGCTTGGTAAAAATCTGAACCAAACTGATATTTTACGGTTATGAAACTTTAATTGCAAATATCTCGAAAACTATTGAGTGTCTGCCCCTATAATGGGGTATTTTCGTAATCAGGGGAACGAGATCTATAACTCTGTAAAGTCTGAACAAAATCTGTGAGGGACAGAGCGGGGGTTCTCCTTGTTAGTACCTTCGCACCACCATATTTTCCGCTCCTCGCAAAATTCGCTTGACGGAACAAATTTCAATTCTTTGGAGGACTGCAGAAAGCTCCTGCAAAAGTTTGGTCGATGATAAACCAAGAACGTTTTATGAGAGGGGAATAACGAAACTTACCAAAAGATGGCGAAAGGTCATCGAACAAGATGGTGCATATATCATTGAATAAACTAGATTGTAAGTACAATTTTTTGCGGTTTCAATTTACCCGAAAAATCGGCGGGAACTTCCCGCAACTTTCCAATACATAACGAGAGTATGCGAAATGGACTTACGACATCATCCGCGTGAGGCTGAAGGAGCACGATGGGCTGCAGCCTGGGCGAGTGATAAGGCCTAGCGGTCTGTCTCCACGGGGAGGCGATCACGCGATTGGCCACGTGCCTTTTCGGCGTCCTCCAGCCGAAGCAACTTTCCCCGCAGGTCAAATCCTCGCCGTAATCTGGTTTCTCATGGGGTCTGGTCCGCTCGGGTGGCTGCAGCGATACCGTGCACTGACTGATCCTCGAGTGGATCACGCTGCTACGATTCTCCGTGCTCCTGTCCTCGTCGAACCCATTAGTCCTCGATGGGTCCCTCGTGTTACTCGCATTCTCTTCCGCGGCGGTGGGCCGAATCTGATCGTTCTGCATCCTCAATTCAAGAGGATCTAACTGTCTATGAACGTCATAGCCGTTCCTGGAGAAACAGTATTCCAGCTGGTTGATAGGTGAGCCTCGGTTCGGGAGGACGTTCTCCGAACTGGTCGCCGTGTTGTCTTCGATCCTGTCGATCCTGGATACCACGGTGACAGGATTGTACCGTCTGACGTCCGTCTGGTGCGTTCTATCCTTATCGGACAGGTGATCTAGCACGCGGATGCTCTTCCCTTGGTCGGCGTTCAAGAAGGCGGGAACGGGCCAGGTAGCAGAGCAATGGCGGTATCTCGGCCCGGCAAAGTTCATCGGATCGGGAAGCGTCCCGATTTCCCTCGAAGTCTCCAAGGACTCGATCGAACCGCACGCGGCGACCCGCTTCCCAGGATCGCCGTCTTGATTCCTGTACCAACGGTTGCAGCATGGATACTGATCGCAGCGCAGGTACCTCGGGCTGATCTTCACGTCCTTCACGTCCTCCTGCTTGCAGTCAGCTCGCGGACAGGTCATCGCAAGCGGTACCGGTGGCAATCTGATCCGCAAAGCCTCCGCCGCTCGCAGGAACGCGTGCAAACGCGGCCGGGGCACTGTCGCGCTTCCGGTGTACACGAACCCCAGGATCGCCGCGAGTTCCGGCGCCTCGACCTCCGCGAGGATCACTGTGATCGGCTCGCAGTGCGACGAGGTTTTACTGTGCGCCAGCAGCACTTCCTGAAAGAAGAAAGACGAGCCGGATTAGACGACGATGCCCAGCGAGATTTATGGAGACTAGGCGATTCGATGAATACGGAATCATAGCGAGTTTTTAAGGTCGAGCGACGCACGTCGGGATCGCACAGTGGGACTAGTGCACGTTCTAAATAGGTGGACAACGAATCATTAGATAAGAACATGGGTGGATTAAGGGGCTAGTATAGGCTCGGATTGTAACTAGAAAGGAACTAGAATCTTACTAGAAAAATGGCTCGAAACTTGTTTTGACCTTATTTGATCAGATCTTGGGCTGGGACAGGGCTCATTCTAAAAAGGAACCTTCCTCTTTCCTCTTTTTTCGACTCAAAATCTAGTAAGATTCTAGTTAACTAGAAAGGAACTAGAATCTTACTAGAAAAATGGCTCGAAACTTGTTTCGACCTTATTTGATCAGATCTTGGGCTGGGGCAGGGCTCATTCTAAAAAGGAACCTTCCTCTTTCCTCTTTTTTTCGACTCAAAATCTAGTAAGATTCTAGTTAACTAGAAAGGAACTAGAATCTTACTAGATTTTGGGTCGAAACATGGGTTTGCGCGCTTCGGTTGTTTGATCTTATTTAAACAGATTTTGGGCTGGGTGAGGGATCATTCTAAAGAGGAAGGTTTTCATCACACTGCGCTCTGGTAATCATAGCAGTCAAAAAGTCTTTTACAGAAAAATGCATTGAAATATGCGGGTTTTTTCCTAGATTTTTATTCTACTTTGGGCCCTCATATCATTAGATATAAACGTAATCTCGTTAAAATCATGACCAGAGCGCAGTGTGATGAACCTTCGTTTTTAGAATGAGCCCTGCCCCAGCCCAAGATTTGATCAAATTAGGTCAAACAACCGAAGCGCGCAAACCCATGTTCCGAGCCATTTTTCTAGTGAGATTCTAGTCGCTTTCTAGTTACAATCCGAGGGTGTACTACCCCCTTAATCAAGAGACATTAGGAGCATTCAGGAAGAATACGAACAGTGGGACTTTAACGGTCTATTGGCCGAGTGTGCTAACTCGCGTTTGGTTCGTGTTTTTCGTTAATAACTCCTAAACAAAGCCGCGGCGGCCATTAGTGTAAAGGAAAATGTTGCTTCAAAGGACCTAAGGAACCTCCCATTTCCAGGACTTGAAGGAGTTTTGGGACACCCTGTATAGAAGAGGAAACGGGTGAGAGCCAGGGTTGCCATTTGCGTAGGACTCATTCTCTGTTGTTCTTACGCTACCCTCGAAACTGGCATTGTCCGTGGGATCTATTCAAATATAAAATCAACTGACGTGTGCTTATTAATACAGAATCGGTTTTTATTGATTTCTCATCCGGGCTTCGAGTCCCGTTAAAAAAGCGCTCGTTTCGACAGTGTCATCTCGTCGGACGTGATACTGGCTGACGCCTGCATTATTATTTCATAAATACTCGGTCACAAGAGAGGACGAAAAAAAATGTGTCCTTAAGAATTGAAGGGTGCTCCAGAGTTCCGAGCAAGACTATGTGTACCGTTAAATGTCTCCTTCGCGCGAGTCGAAGGATGACTCGCTGCCCGAAACATGCTGAGTGAGCGACTACGGTAACAGTATACCCGAGAAATTCATCCGATGAAAACAACAATTGTAAGTATTACAAGTACGTGCAGCCGTTCGAAGAGTGGCCAGGATATTTGAGTCGAGTGACTCGGCGGTTTTTATTTACATTTCGTTTGTTCGACAGCCGAACGACCGATGCTGACGAAGAATGCACGTGACCAATTTCCACGTGTTCCCTCGGGTTTCGAATTCAAATTAAGCGTTACGTCTCCGATCTTCTTCACGGCTACCCGGTAAACAATAAACTTTACTTTTTCTCATGATTAATTAAAACAAATTTTGAACCAACTGTTCTCTCACATACAATTAAATGTATGTAATTGATTCCAATAAAAGTGGAATGTTAATAACGATTTACCATCAAGGTATATTCGTAAGAGTGGATTTAAGAACATATTATGACTTTTCAAATTTACCGCCTTATATCGATCGATGTAACCTAAATCAGTTTCAAATGCGTACAGTAGCGGACAAAAGTTTAAGACTGCTCTAAAGAAGACGATAACTTTTTAAATATTGTACTATACGATTTGAACTTTTTTGGGAAGCTAGAGCAATTAGTTTACTGAAGGATGTGAAAAGAAATTTTTTCAAAAATTGCATTTCATCGGAATTGTTGAAAAAATACCAAAAGTTGAATTTTTAACATTTTTATGTGGGCCTATATTGAAAATTTAAAAAATACGTTTTGTGGATCTTTGTCAATTAGATGCACTGTGAAAGTTTCATCGAAATCGGTCGACGCCGCAATGAGCTACAAACGTTTAAAGATGGTAAAAATTGCAGATTTTCACGATTTATTGCCGAAAATCGTGAAAATCTGCAATTTTTACCATCTTTAAACGTTTGTAGCTCATTGCAACGTCGACCAATTTTGACGAAATTTTCAGAATATGTTTAATTCACACAGATCTACAAAACGTATTTTTTAAATGTTCAATATAGGCCCACATAAAAAAGTTAAAAATTCAACTTTTAGTATGTTTCCAACAATTCCGATCAATTGTAATTTTTGAAAAAATTTCTTTCCACATCCTTTAGTAAACTAATTGCTCTAGCTTTCCAAAAAAGTTCAAATCGTATAGTACAATATTTTATTATAAAACTTATCGTCTTCTTTAGAGCTGTCTTAAACTATTGTCCGCTACTGTACGTACATCAGTATCTTGTCCAAATCGGAGACAAAATCAATTAAAGCTGAAACTTTGCAGAATATGGGAAAAATAGGGAGATTATGATAAGAACCTTTTTAACGTCGAGAAAATTCGTTAAATAATAAAAAATTAATGAAATGTTGTCGATGGAAACCGTGTCGGAGAAATCTGTGTCGATGATTTCCATGGGACCCTTCTCAGACAGGGTGAGTCCCACACTACCCCGCTAACCGTCATTCGACCTAGAAGGGGGGTGTGCGATTGATCCTACAGAATGGAAACTTCGATTTGCAGCCGCCATGACTCAATATTTTTCCTTTTACAAAAGATGGTTGAACTTACTGGTTGAAATGGTAATCAAAATCGATTATAAGATATGTAAAAACTAAAAAGTGGAAAATAAAAAAATATATAAAAAACTTTTTAAAAACCACGCTTATATTAAATTGCACTTACAAAGGAGAAAATAATTTTTTTAGACATTAGCGACAATTAATAAAAGCGTGGAGCGTCCACGAAGATTGCGTCAATATATTTTAGCGCTCCACGCTTTTATTTATTGTCGCTAATGTCTAAAAAAATTATTTTCTCCTTTTTAGTGCACTTTAATATAGGCGTGGTTTTTAAAAAGTTTTTTTTTTATATTTTTTTATTCCTTTTAGAAGTTAGAAAATTAGTTTACTGCATGGCGCGCAGAGAAAACTTCGAATAAATTGCAACAGGTCGGAATTGCAGAGAAAATACTAATAGTTGTTGTTTATCATTTTTTTATCCCGGCCCAATGACACGATCGTCACACATGTTTGATCAGACGGAACACACGTACGTGATCGAACACCATAAATTGTATGAAAAATCGACGTTATAGATACCTACTATTACCTACATCGCTGCTGGAAAGTATGGGACATGTTATGATCTCGAAATAAATGAAGCGTGCCTTGTGAATTTCAAGCGTTTCACTCGCGTGGACATCGCTTACACTGGCTGGCGGAGACAAGCGTTATTAAAAGCATTTATTAATTATTGTAATACATTCCACCGCGTGAATCGGATTATAAATAGTGCAATTTTCACTTTACACTGTCATGTAGCTAATTACAGTAATGAAATATTTTGTATGTAATGGTGTATGATATTGGTTAGTTAGTTGATAGATATGTAAGCAATATGTTTGGTAGGCAAATGTCTCACGGGAAATATTAGAAATATTTTTAAGGTTGGTATATTTGAAAAAATGCTTTTTCTCTGTGCTTCTACAGGAACCAAAATACCAAATGCTATTCTTCTTTTATTAAATGTTTAAGACCTCTTACTGGGCTAATTTCTGCACAATAGATACATAAATGATACAACAGAAGAAACTTTGAAATTACAATTTTGTAAAAAGCTTAAATGGAGAGATTTTGTATTTATTTAATGAAAATGAATTTTTTAAAAAGCTTAAATAGAGTATGTATTTATTTAATGAAACTAAAAATTAAGGGATTTTTACTCAGGGAAATATTCTCTTTCAAAGTAATAATAATAACTTAGTTGGTGCATTAAAAACACTAAATAATAAAAAAATGAGGAAGCTTCTTTTGAGGATAAAAAATTGGAGGTAAAAAGCGTTTTTTTTTTAATATTCCAATTCGAACAGAAAGAAAGAGGAAAATATTATATTGTTTTACGCAGCAGTGTAGTCGTGTATGTAATTCTTTGTAATCTGCATTATTTTTGTAGATATTAAGGTGACCTTCAGCAGGAGGTATTCAAAGTATTTCGTCCATTTCTGACCTTGTGTGACCTTGACGGTCATCATGTCGCATGCGAATGAATTCGTTTTGGCATACGCTTTCATATTGATGATGAAAAAAACACATAGCATTCCATTTAAACAATTGTAGGTCACCTTCATGTCTAACAACATAATGCAAATGAAAAAAATTACAGACGCCATTGCTTGCGAGAGACAGTAAATAGGTTTTTCACCCTTTTAAAAATCAAATTCAACCTTCTGCAAATCGATTTTACTTTAAATCGTTAAGAATCTTTGAAATAAATGATTTATTTACTTATTTCAATTAAATTATAGATTTATTTAATGTGGAAACACACGGTATATATGGTATAGAAGACATAAGAAGCGAGGAAAGAAATAAAAAGGCAGTAGAATGGTTGATTAGGTTAAATTATTGTCCGTGTCGTAATTGTATTTGTAACACAGTTTTTTCTCCAGTTATTTACTTTTTGTAATTGTCGCCGATTTTCGTAAACTGCTCTCGCGAACGCTCTCTAATAATGCTCGATTAGGTTAAGATTAGGTGAATTGCGCAGATCATTGCGAAAACGTCTCTATTCCTATAAGAAAACTATTTCTTTATTACATAGCTGTGCAATATGAAATGCAATATTATGTTTGTTGGAACACATTTCGTTTTTAGCAGTAGGTAACACTTGCGTTCGTATTTGTTTAGTAATATTTATTTAGTTGAATACGCTTTCTATTCTCCATACGACCTTCGCTGTTCTTCTGCGACTCGTGCCAGGCTACGAGTAATAACTAATTTATTATTTATTTAACGTAATATACAGTGGGTGTGCAAAGTATTCGTACACCTTTTAAAGACGAATAACTTTTTCAACATTGAAAATCATTCACTAAATAATTTATATACAGAGTATTCATTTGAAATGTGTCCAGCCGAATATCTTGAAAAGTATGAAAGCGTCGTTTTCAAGGTCATTTGAAGGTCAACTTTGTTTTTTCCAAAGGGAAACATATATTTTTTATTACGGGATCGATAGAGTATCAAATTCTGAGTACAAAAGCGTTGACCTCCATATGTCCTAAATCTAATAGTTAACGAGATATTATCGAAACAATTTTCTTACTTCTTCGAATAATATCTCGTTAACTATCACGTTTAGGACATATGAAGGTCAACACTTTTATACTCAGAATTCGATACTCTATCGGTCTATGGTATAAAAAATAGGATATTCCATTTAAAGAAATAAAGGTGACCTTCATATCTCTAAAAAAATTACATAAGAACAAAAATTTTTTGGGTATCGTACGAGCCCGATTTTATTACCATTCAACTTCATCCTTCAGACATTCGACGTATCTTGAAAAATAACAAAGATATTTGGGGTGGCAACGTCAGATAACTCACCCTGTACGTAAGAAACGAGAATTGTCCATTTTTAAAAAATAGTGCGACTGCAAAACCCAGTATGGCACTTACGAAAAAAATATTATCACCTTTTCTTTTTCTTTTCCGTAGGAAAAAATGTGTCTGCGCATACCCCGTCCTCCTGTGGGAGAGACCTGTCCAGAAGAGCCAAGCCTACCCACTAAAACAACCAACGGTTACCTCCCTGAGTCGGTGCTTCGATTGTGCCCAACCTTTTCCATACGATGCATGGCCGCTAGAGGCGCTGTGCGGAAAAAACAGTAACGTATCTACTATTGGGTAGATGAAATGGGGTTCCTTGAGCACCCCGCAGTATTTTAAAAAATTTATATGATTTGATTCTGAAAAATGAATGTATAACAAGTATATACAAGTGTGTATTTTGTAACTCGTAGGACACGTCCTGGAGTCTTTTTGTCCGGTAAGATTATTTCGGTACATCCCCGTCAATATAACTGCCTCAGGGCTCTGGCCGCTCTGCTACCCAATCGTAGATACGTTACTGTTTTTACCGCGCAGCGCCTCTAGCGGCCATCCATCGTATGAAAAAGGTTGGGCACAATTGAAGCACTGCCCTGAGTTAATTGGAGGTGATGCGGATCTCGTGATCGAATGCTACCGATCACCTCCACCCCTGGCTATGAAAGCCCCTAACCCGGGGGAGGGGGGAGAGGAGCACTCCCCAAAAACCAATATGTCCACCTTGTGAATTCACCTTTCTCCTCTAACTTTCCTCTTCTAATTCAATTCCAAAGAAGGTATCGTTTGATAAGATAAGATTAGGAATGAAAGAGGAAGAAAATTCTTGCTAGAATGTCTTACAGTTTCGTCGGTGAATGTATCCTTAGGCGAAACATTGTGCATAGCAGCCGCCATAAGTCATAAAAGTCTCGGCGTGATGGTCCTTCGGACGAGGATTAACGTCGAGCAGGATTTTAATTCGTGAAAGTGGACTTGAAGAGGTTCGTTCGCTTCCGGAACGATGTGAAACGACCGCGTGATAGAAGAGCAAACCGAGGTCGTGGAAACCTTGAGGATCGCTAATACCTATCATTGAAGAGTCATTTGTTGGAATGATCATTTGCGTAGCCTGTTGAACGTGTCCTTATCTAACTAGGCAATCGGCCGGCCATTTTCAGCAATGTACACCGGCCGTTCCAGGCAGATACCATATAAGAGATATAATCAAGCTTGAACAAGTAAATGCCATAACGATCTGGACGGAATCGGTATCCGTGATTGTTGCTTTATCGCTTATGGGAAAAATGCTCGAAGACGCTTGGACTCATAAAAGATTTTAATTAAACGTGTGTTTCCCCGGCCGGCGCGGAGATTGTTCATAGATTGGCATTCAAATAATGCGTTCTAGCTAAGGAATGACCTCGCGTGCAGGCACTCACGTGGGCCAGAAAGTCAGGAAACGGAATACTCGCTCCTAACCCGTGTCGCCAGATCAAGACTCGTGTCTCGACTCTACCTTCCCCTTCTACGTCGCTATTCCCTACCGCTTCCGCTACGAGCCGGTCACGTGACGCGGTTCGTCTATGTCACGTGACTAATCCAGTACTGGCAGAGAGGGGGCAACGCTATTTGGGGCTAAACCCTACTTTTTATTTTGATTACATTACTGTGATATATTAACATTTTTAACTTGACAAAAATTGTCAACTGTCACGTGACTAATCCAGTAATGGCAGAGAGGGGGTAACCGTATTC
>CM052281.1:4063896-4266260 GCA_028455765.1 Lasioglossum oenotherae | reverse complement strand
TTAAATATGAAAGCACACTAATAGGGACAGGGTCACAAGTAGGGACGCGTAGACGTGAACGCGCTCAGTATCGACACAGAGTTGAATTTTTTTTTTATTTTGTTCGAATTTCAAGATTGTATTACATATACTCGAACAAATGGGTTTTCGAAGAATAAATATATCGAAGGAGAATCATTTATGCCAAATGAGGAGGATCGTTTTCGATGAGAACACTTTCGATGCAATGTATCGCGGAACGTAAATCCCGTTCTTCAATTTGGGAGCAAGTAACGCTCTACTTTATGGATGTCGCTAATTAGGATGTAAACTGCCGCGTAAGGTTTGTGGGCCACATTTGCCTCATCCGGGGCACGTGGTCGGTGCTAAATCCATTAACGCAATGCGAAAACGTTTTCTAGGCTGGTTATCGGGTAAATACCACTTTATGTCGGTTCCCGTTTCACGCAGGTAGGTATCAACCCCTTCCCGTTAATGGCCACGTTGAACTATCGATACACCCGATCATGGATGGGCAAAACACACTTCTATTGCTCATAACAGTTATCGACGAGAGAAATTTATTTCGATCGCTCATAACAGTTATCGATGATCGAATTTCTTTTCACTCGTTCATAATAATTATTGATGAAAAAATTAATTTGGGTGCTTATTTAATTATTGAGTTGTCTACTCTTTCTCGGATGGAGCAACTCTGTGAAATTCATTGAGAAGATTTCGCACAACAAGACGAATGAACAGACCATAAGAACAACACAAAATCTGTTTTTGTTTGTCAGATTAAATTTTGATTATAGCAATTAATTTTACGAATAAAAAATTTATGGAATAATTGATTCTCTACCATTTGAAATTTGTACTATTGGGTTGGCAAATAAGTCCGTTCGGTTTTTTGCAGTGAAATAAATCACAAAAACCGAACGAACTTATTTGCCAAACCAATACTTAATAATAACTGTTACAAATTTCCTTCATCGATAACTGTTATGAGTAAACAGCGGATCTTTAAGCATTTATGAAGAAATTGCTTTGGCGAAATATAAAACAAACGGATTAGAAAAATTCAATTATATCGTAATGTTGTTTTTAATGTAACAAAGTCATTAAGGGATGAAATCAATTTTTATTTCATTCCTGCTTCCCACCATCAATGCAGAACATTTTTATTTTGAATAAAGATCCTAGTTATGAGCGCTCGAAATAAAATCGTATCTATAACTGTTATAAGTGATCGAAATTAATTGCTCTCAACGATAACACTTACCAACAAGAGAAAAGATTTTCTGTTACTTATAATCCTTATTTGTAACCAATACGATTTTAGTCGACGAAATACTCGTTATTCTACGACTTCTTTTTCTTTTTGGTTATAACAGTTATGGTCCCCGAACAGAATTGTTCAATGCGGTCGAAGTGATTGGACCACCGTGTATAAAACAAAAATAAAATCACGAAATCGTACACGAGCTTTCGATAGATCGTTTCGAGGAAGTTTCGTCCCGGATTTCAGTCGGTGTTTACGGATACCTTTCCTAGACGGTCCGCCATTTTGACACATTTCGGATCTATCGTCGAAGGAGCAACTTGAATGAACAGAATTTGGAGGGTTTGAAGACTTGAGACGACGGGATCACTGGATTGGCAAACATGAACGCGCCCGTGAGCGATCTCAAAGTTAAGATGTGGTCACCTGCAGTTCCTTTGAAAACACCCGACAACATCGTGTCCTCACAGTTCGCCTTGCAAAAAGTTTTCGTGCCGTCTTACGAAAAGTAACTGTTTCGATTTTTCGTGTGCATGATTTTTTTGCGATCAGAGAGTACGAAAGTCTCGAATTTTCTGGTAGCAAAAGTTGCACGTTGAAAGCTCAATGGACAATCTCAAAATCTTTCTTGCATATGTCATTTGGTAAATCAATTCTTGCAATTACTCAAAAAAAAAGTCAGGTCGTTTGATCCAATCACAAAGAAGTTATACTGTTTTAAAGTGCGTTCAAACAGAGTTGGGCAAAAATTTAATCAACGACTGACGACTAAATTTTTACTTCTTTCAATCCTTATTAAAATTTTAATCGATTAATGCCCAACTCTGCGTTATAATACTTTCGTGATTCACTGTATATGTACTTACAATAAATATTGTAGCATTTTAAGGGACGCCTCGAACGAGTACAATTCGCTTTCTTCTATCTCATTTTTTTCCGAGATATCAAGGTGACCTTTAGTTTTCTCAAGGTCAACTGTCAAGGCCATCATATTGTAGGTCGATGAATTCGTCCTTGCATCGACAACAAGGAGTTAATATAATTGCAGTTTGTTTTAAATTCGCTAGATCAATAGAAAAGAAATGAAAGTTCGATGGATATTTCTGTTCTTCTCTAAAATTTTCGTGTCCACCGTCTCTTGCTAATTGTAGTGTAAATGATCTTTAGAGAAAAACGACCTTGCATGGAACAGCTGTTGACGAACGAATACCAGCGTATTTGGTGGCAAGAGAAGGAGACGTGGGACAGAAGATTTAACTCGACGCCGACTACGAAGAAATTGTTGCAGCGCAAAGTAGTACAGACCATTTTACTCTTCTTTACCTTCTGCAAACATAAATAGTCCAGTTAATGAATGCTTATAAGGGGAGTGTAGAGGGAAATGGAAGGAACACAATTTTTAACTTCGGGACTTTGTTTGGACTAGTTAGGAGGTAAACGTATACTAAAAGTCTCTACTCCTAGGTGTTATAGGTGAGCGGGGTCATATCTCGGAAACTATGCGTCCTAGCGATAAGACCACTCCATACAAAATTAAAGCTGACAAAATGTCCCACAAGATTGACTCCATTCAGTTTTTCGCTATTTCGCATAGTTTCCGAGATATCCGCGCTCAAAGTTCACTAATTATGCTAAAGAGTTCTTTTTCACAATTAGTAAACTTTGAGCGCGGATATCTCCGAAACTATGCAAGATAGTGAAAAACTGAATACAATCAATCTTATGGCACATTTTGTCAATTTTAATTTTGTATGGAATGGTCTTATCGCTAGGACGCATATTTTCCGAGATATCCGCGCTCAAAGTTCACTAATTGTGAGAAAGAACTCCTCAGCACAATTAGTAAACTTTGAGCGCGGATATCTCCGAAACTATGCAAGATAGCGAAAAACTGAATAGAATCAATCTTATGGCACATGTCTACAACTTTTCCTTGACTGGACTAACAGTGAACCGCGAGTATTTGAACGCACTTTAAAGCAATATAATATTTTTCTGATCGGACCAAACGATTCGACTTTTTCCGGGCAATTAGAAGAATTGATTTACGGACAAATCAGCGCGCGACCTAGACGCGTGTTGGCACAATCGGCCCAGCAAAGGAAAATGTTGTGCTTCAAATAATCCCAGGAACCTCCCATTTCCGGATGTTGAAAGAATTTGTAGACACCCTGCAGAGAATGCTGAATCAGTCAATATTACTACAGATATCGTTATCTGTTACAGGTAATCAGGAAAAAGTCGTGGAAAGAAGCTGTGAAGGAGGTACCGAAGAAAATTATAAAATCACGCAGAAAAGTAGAACCGAATAAGACGGCTGAAAAAACGAAGATAGCGGAAGGAACGAAGAATCCTGAAAAAACGAAGAAATGCGAAGAAACGCAGAAATCTGAAGAAGGAGCGCAGAAATCTAAGGGAACGAAGAAATCCAAAGCGACAGAAATTATTCCGACCGAAACAACGGACGACAAGCAAGAAGACAAAGAAAAATAAGCGACGTGCGTTGCGTCGAATGGATTATAAATTGAAGATCGAACTGGAGAACGTTCAACGCTATTTAAAATTATATCATAGGTTCATTGGTCGTAGCTCGATCAGCTTCGCTGTAATTAAATTCAATGAGAACCTATTCCATTCGACGTTTGCCTTTTTATAACATTTAATGTAGAAACAATCACTTTTGTACGACATATGTATACGTGTATTTGTACCGACCGTTTAATGAAGGAAAATAAACTAGCTATTGCTAATTTCTCTTAATTAAACCTTGTAAATGATTGCCCGAGACAGTTTAGATTACCGCAATCAGGTAAACGAGCGTAAAGCAAGATGGCGGGATTTTTTCGAACGGAAACGATCGCGATAACCGTTTCGCATATTAGAGAAGAATTTTGCCTTTCTACATATCATGTAACAGACATTAGAGAAATGTCTGAAAGGTTTAATCGAGATGCTTTATCAAATGTCCGATGTTTCGGAATCGCTTCTATACAGGGTGTATTGCAATTTATTTGTAAATACGTCTTTGAAATCCCGAGTTTTCGTCGATACGACTTTTCGAGAATCGAAATTGGCATCAAATAAAATACTTTAATCTTACTTGAAGTGTTTGGGTAATCCTATAAGTACTGCGGTTATTTCGAATTATTAAAAGAGATTATTAAAAGAGATTAAGAAACAAGTTTTAGGTAATGGTGGTAAAAGGTACTTCTGATAAAGTTGAATGAGGTTTCTGCATTTTCAGCAGGTTCCTATTGCGGTTTGTTGATAAACAATATAAACACGCAATGTAGCTGGTCATTAGGAAACAATTTGTACTCGTAAATGTATTGAGCACGAACCATTATTTTCAGCAAGAATATTTCAAACCAAGAGCATAAATTAAAATAAAATATTTCAAGACGATATCCAAATGTTTTCGATAATCTTCGAATTAATTACTATTTTCAAATATTATTTCAAAAAAGCATTGCATCTAATCAAATATTTTATTTTCAAAGTTGTATGCATACTTTAAAATAAATATGGTTATTGACTACTAAATATATACTTTAAAATAGATAGGGTAATTGACTACTTAATATTTAAGTATAAAGAACTATTATTGAATCAAGTTCAACGCATATCTTAAAATAAATAGGATTATTTACGACTTAATATTTAAGTACTAAATACTATTGTCAGATTCTATTAAAAAGAATCATTGCGTCAAATCGAATATTTTATTTTGAAAGTTGTATGCATACTTTAAAATAAATATGATTATTAATAGATAGGATCGTTGTTTCCTTAACATTTAAGTATTAAGTACTATTATCAGATTCCATTTCAAAAAATCATTGCATCAAATCAAATATTTTCAAAGCCGTACGGATATTTTCAAATAAATAGGACGATAGACTACCTAATATTTAAAATACTGTTTTACTCAGGTCAAGATCGAAATAACCAACGTGGGCGTGAAGAAAAATTCAACTGGCCGGCACATCGGTGTTGTAATAGACGATCTAATCGCTAAGAAGATCAATCCTCGCGAAAATGGCGTAAGTTAAGCCTAATTGATTGTGCTCGCTTGAAACGGAACACCTTGTATGCACGCACCCATGCTGCATTGACTACCTAAATCGCTAAGAATAGTGCCCGGTTGCGGCGATGGTAAATACACAAGAACACTGCCTTCGGATATCCCGGTCGAATATTTCTGTGATTTTAATATATCCATATCCTTTTCGACAATTACGCGAACTTTCTAATGCTATTACTCACCAGTCTGTTACACTATGATAAGATTACGGTTGGTGGACACTGGTGCAACGTTGCAGCTCGTCGAAAGACGAAAGTCGCAAATGCTGATGCAACGTGCAACGATAGTTGAGTTTGATTTCTAGCCGTACACCTAGGAATTTCTCATGGGGGTCGAGAATGTTGCCGCGTGTGTTTACCTCCGACGATTTATTTTGTTGTTGGTAAACCAGCCTGCTAGAGGTGCCCGTAAGTAACGTCGTGTCTTGATACATTTCTATAAAATAATAGATTAATTAATTACAAATTAATATCACAAGAAGCACACTGCCAACTAAATGTTAAACGACATTATTTATGGACACTCTGCTTAGAACTAAAGTCTACAGTGTATGTGTAACAGAGATTCGTAAACTTACACATTCTTTATAACAATTCATTGATAATCAGTCTCTGAAACAGTTGTTAAACATCGTCTTGGACAGTTCTTCATCGAGAATGTTGTGATCACCTCGAACGATTTATTTTGTTGTTGGTAAACCAGCCTGCTAGAGGTACCCGTCCGTAAATAACGTCGTGTCTTGATATCTCCATAAAATTTCTGTAAAACAATAGATTAATTAATTACAGATTAATCTCGCAAGAACCACACATGTTTAATCAATCTGTACAAACGACATTTATATTTGTGGATGCTTGGATACCCATAAGAGATTCGTAAAATTACAAATTCTTCATAACAAAGTCTTTGATAATGAGTTTCTTAAGACGTCTTATTTCATACGTTCAAACAACGTCCAGTTGGAGACGTCTTCAAGACGTCTAAAGACGTCCGGACCTAAAACGGACGTCTCTGAGACGTTTTGTGCTATCTGGGAAGTAGACTGCGGATGTTCCGAGACGATTTTTAAGAAGATAGAACCAAGTAAAATATGATTTTCAGTCTTAAATTTCACTTTATGTCCTAGCATTTTTTGAAAATCTCAGAAGCCATAAATGCATAAAGATCCGCAGTCTACCTTGAAATAATCCTTTGCAGATTTGCTGTACATGTATTGCCACCTAAACCACGTACGCGCAACCTGTTTAAACAATTTCTAGGACCGCGTTATCCGGGAGTCTACTGTGGACGATCAGTTAAACGAAAGTAAGTAATTGGACGATTATTCAAGCCGGTTGTTCCCCTTGTTCGCTTTCACGAAGAATTTGTAAAGAACAATTGTCGATAGGTGTTATTTAACGCGGGCAGGGTAAGGCCTGAGTAACGAAACACCTCGGTAGTTTTGCAACGAAATGGTAGAAATGGAATATGGGCTGGCCCGAGTGTAACACTATATTCATAGGATATCGAATGAAGTTGTACGGCAGTCCTACTGTTATTTCTTTTTTCAGACCGGAACTCGAGCGAAGATAGATTGAAAACATTTAAGCAGAGTGGTAAACCTGCGATCTGTTGCCTCTCGTTGATCCCGTAATTTAGTGGATTGAATTTCGTTCCACGGTCTCTCCGCGTTTCTTTTCCGCAGGGCTTTCATCTATAAACTTTTATGTATAAAGTTTGCTTTTTTGCGCCGATCGAACTTCGACGTGAAAACCGTACCGACCGTTTTTGTTCCGATCTCTTTATCAGCACCGAAACTCTTTTTATCACCGACCGCTAATGGGTTCCGTGAATCTTAAAACGTCGCGTTCAGCTAATTTTACGATACAGTTTTTCAAGCCACGCATTTTGCATCGTTTCTAAAGATCGAAAATATCCTTCCGAGCGGATTCGTCATGACGCAACAACGGTCGTTCTTTCGTGTTGTTTTATGGATGAAATATCGGACAGTTAATTGATAGATACATATAAAGGCATGTTGTTCGCCTTGAACGAGTACCGGAACTTCCCTTCAAAAACATCGCTTCGGAAAATAATAACCGGCGAGCATCGTGCAGGCAACAATGCGAGAAAGCATTCGCCTAATCTCACGTTTCTGCTTAGAAAGTAATTGAAGCGTCCGGGGAGCAACTCGCACAGCTGGTAGCAAACATTGAACTCTCCAAAGTGAACTGCGATATCGTTTGTACATTATACATATAGCGTAGCATAAATATGTACAGGGCGATTCAGCTGAATGTGCTACCTTTATAGGTAAACTATCTCGTGTGTAAAAAAGTGGTCGGAACAAAAATGATGTAGTTCCAAGAATACTATACAATGCAGTAATTAGCTTTTCTCTATTTTGTTTGTGAAGATCACCTTGATTATCTTTATTGTGAAGGGTGGAATTTAATCTTGTGCTTGGAGGGAAACTCTGAGGCTGAAATCGCCGCGCATGCGCGAGAAAAGTTGGGCTCAATCGAAGCACTAGCCTAAAGTGATACGTCTGCGTTCGAATAAGTATCGCTTTATGCTGGCAGGGTGCGCTGTCCAAAATCGAGCAGATTCCGAGCATCCTCAGCTTCGAGCGCGTTCTGACAGTTTAATGCTCGCCATCTGCTGGTATCGTACGATTGCAGACTGTGCTTGATGTTTGCTCGAGGCAAGCCTGGCTGACTGGGTTACTACGCTTATCACACAGGGTTGTCTCCTTCCAAGTTTGACAAATCATATAACGTATTTTGCTATTTATTAAAAACCCTTCGATGAACTTCCTAAAATAAGACCACAATTAATCTTCAATAATAGTAACTGGATCATTTATAATTTATAATTGAATTTTAATTTGTACTCAACCCAACAATAGTTTACATGTTATTTAGGTGGCACACTTGCGTAGCTGAATTTTCCTGTAGACCTCTCTCTAAAAGAAATAAACCATCAAACAGGGTTAGCATTGCATTCCACAGACGATTGGACAGTTTGATCAATCCAACAGATCTTTCCTTGACTTTGACTTCTACGTGCGGTACCGCATGAAAGTGAGAAATTGCATAAACATCCGCAGTTCACGTGATACGACTCCGATTCGAGTTGGTAATACGAAGCACAACAATAAGACCAGGTAAAATCGAGCTGTAACGGATTTAACGGAAGTTCTTCTCACGGAGAAAGACATTATACGCTGACTGCTATAGTCCGGAGGTATCCTTCGGAGTCGTTAAGATGATAGGTGGCGCTTTGAACGAGCGTTTATGGCAATTTTGTTGCCTCTGGAAGATTGAATCACTTTGAAGAAATAACCGTTGGAACGAAGAACGATGTTTTAAGTTTTAACATCGTCCAAGACGATTCGTCAACTGTTTGAGAAACTCATTGTCCTTATCAATGACTTTATTATAAAGAATTTGGAATTTTACGGATCGCTATTATACATACACTGTAGACTTTAGTTCTTACCACCTCGATTTTCGTCATTATCATCCCAGTAAGCAAACATGTTCTATTTTAGACAGTAGGCTGTGCCATTGATCGCTTTCTGTGAATAAAATCATTACAACATTATTAAGAGAGCCGTGATTTCATAACAACACTGAAATTAAAATATCTCCTTAACTAATGGTTTTTCGATATTACAGGAAATTTTCGATGGACGCAAGGGCCTCGGAGAGGTTCGTTTGCATAGTTCGTAGAGAGACACTATTTTTTTTGTGCTTCAGAGTCGAACGTAGAAAAGGACAGCACGTGTAAACAGAGACCGCGCACGGCCGAAGCGTGCCGATGCGATGAGACCGCTTCGTGCAATAAATGAAACTTGTTTGTTTTTATACCAAACAAGATATAATTTGGCCTATATTTACTGTACCCACATGCGAAGCATAATGTATGTTCATACCGTCAATCAAACCACTAAATACAGTTGAAATGATATCGTGTTTTAGTTGTGTTTAGTGCGATTTTAATCAGAAAAATGCCACAAATAACTTGGTGAAAGTCCCATAAAAAAATAATGAAAAGTAACGAAGTTTTGTAATTGGATTAGTAGTGGTTCACACCGATATACCCGGCCCGAGATCAGAGTACGCGGCATGTTTACACTGTTAGGCAACTCGCGCTTCGCGGCCCTTGCTGCGTTGCCCCGCAGTGGAGGGAATACTTTTTTACATCCAACGTATAACAACTTCTTGCGTCCATAGAATATTTACTGTAATAGGTTAATCGTTAGTCAAGGGCGATCGCGGCCTAGATTAATCTTTTATCGAGCGCTTTTGACTACTGAAAACCCCATCGCATGCATTATCGAGAAATTAGAAGACGCATCCCGCACCCTTACAATCCTGGAAACGAGTCTACCTCCTTAAAGTAAAATTTGAACTAAAAGAACTAAATCTTTGGACCTGATTTTTTATAATCAATTAGAAGCATTGGTTTACGAAATGATATGCAAAAAAGATTTTCCAAAAATTACAATTTAAAAGATCACATGCAAAAATAAAAAAGTCATTTATTAAAACTTTTTTATTTGGGCCCTTAATGACAAATTTAAAATACACGTTTCGTAGATCTATGTTAGTTATACACATGCCGAAAATTTCATCGGAATCGGTAGACGCAGGAAAAAACGACACGCATCGAAAGATATACGATTCTGTAGATTTTAAGGAGAAACCGATCAAAAGTCGTGAAAAACTACAATTTTCGTGAAAAACGTCGATTCTGTTAATCGATTTCGATGAAATTTTTAGCATGTCTATAACTACTATAGATCTACAAAACATGTATTTTAAATTTTCATTAAGGGCCCAAATAAAAAGATTTCAAAGAATGCCTTTTTTATTTTTGCATGTAACCTTGTAAATTCTAATTTTTTGAAAATCTTTTTTGCACATCACTTCGTAAATCAATGCTTCTAATTGATTATAAAAAATCAGATCATTTGATACAATTATAAAAAAGTTATGGGCGTACGAATATTTATGGGAGTCACTAATTATGCTTTCCGCCCATCAGAAGCAATCACGAAAATCAGGAATCACTGTGAAAAATAACCGTGATTGAGAACGAACGTGATAAAATCACGAGTGATTCAAAAGTGGCAGTTCACGCCATCCCTATAATTACGGTTCAGTTTAGACGTTGATCCCCGATTTCAACGCCAGTGGGTGGGTATTGGTATACAATTTGAAATATCTTCGGGAACATTAACTTCTTTGACATTGTTTCCTGGTATCTTTTTATACAAAATGACACACCACAGATCAAATAATATAAAAAATTGTTGTCTCTCGCAATATCACCTTACAACTGTCAAAAATCGAAATGCTCGATAACGGTTGCGCCGGGCTATGACGCTATGACAATGTAAACAACAAGGACATTTACTAACACTTCACACAATTTTCGTATAACAAAGTTTGAACGTACGTAGCGTTAAACAGCAAATAGTTTACTTACTGATTCACTCTTGCTCGATGAAAAATCGCCGATTCTGTTCCGATCCGCTTCTCCAACTTCGATCACGTTATCACAGACAAGGTATAGGAATAGAACAATCACCATGTGAGGTTTCTTGTCTCACGATTTGAAATACCGACCGACATCGATCAAAACAACTCGACATGTTACGCCCTCTACGCTGAGAGACGATAAATGTTGGAACTAGATCCACGAAAACGATCAAATCTGCTCAAATACAAATGACAAGTTATGTCTATGATGTTATGACAGATGTTCAAGTTAAATTTTTTTACTTGATGTCATTATGTTATATATTTATAATTATTTAATTAAAATACTAATAAATATCAAGTTGTAGAATATTAGCACAGACGAGGTATCGTAATTTCGTACGGAAAAGAAATTGTGTTATTTGCAGTTCCAAATTACAACACGTCTCGATAAATGCTATTTGCAAAATTAATTCGAATTTACCTATCATACTTTAAAAGTTTATTATATGGAATTATATATTATCTAAAACGAATATGTACGATAAATAAAAATTGCTCCATCAGTTTGTTCGTTTCTGGACAAAGTTCGAAGTTTATCTATTATATATATAACAAACAAATAAGATTTCAAAGAAGATTGAAACTAACATTGAATCAACTATATGTAATAGTATGTAATACCTAGAATAAATATATACGAACAATTATCGAAAATAAAGAAAATATAGTCACAATAAAACTCCTATAAATTTGAAAATCAATCTCGAAAATCGTTCATTGTTGCGTTCCCGCGCTCTCTCTGTAGGACCAGATTGCTTCTTCCGTGTTTTCAGTGAACGCGTAAACGTTACAAATAATCTTGGAGACTATAAAATTAATTTCGAGATTAGTATGCAACAGAGAGTATTATGTAACTATTTTAAAACCTTTTAATTTAATTACATACACGTTATAGGGGGCGCAACAAGAGCCAACGACGCCACTGGCTACATGACTATATATATATATATATATGATAATTCATCGACTCCATTTTATCTTGTCGCGAGAAGCTCAGTCGTTACGTGTCCAACGCATTACAGTTCGTTGAAATACTGTTTTATTCGTGAATAATGTTTTAAAAGAAAGTCTTCTGGCTTGGACTGATTCGTGGTAATACAAACAGTGTTTACGGCGGTGAAACGTAAAGCGTAAAATTGTTTAAGCAATTCTGATTTTTTCCACGGTATGTCAGAGGGCGAGGCTACAGCATCGCAGGAGAAACAGCAGCCATTTCAGCAATCGCCACAAATCGGAGTAGACTTGATGGCAACAAACATGGCATGGCAATATCCTTCGCCAAACAATATACACAACATGTTTCCTCCATATTCGGGGTAAACATTTTTGTACAATACTTTTCTATGATAGTACCCTCGACCGTTACACAATGAGCGGAATGAGTCACCCGTAGAGACCTGGTTCGACACAACGCAGATTGTCAGGGAACGTTGCACGAACGAAACTTCAGAATTTATTAATTCGCCTTGAAATTCATCGAAATCGTGTTCCTTATCGAACCAAATCAGTTTCGAGAGTAGAAAAATGTGGGTAAAGAGATATTGTCTATATCAGAAAATTTATTGACGAGTTAAAAAAATACTGGGGTTGACCTAATTTCGGAGGAATATATAGAATGCGAGTCCCTATAGACGTATATGTATATAATTTATATATTCATATTTATCGAACTTATTAGGTGTACAAATAAGTTCTCAGCCTTTTTACGTCAAATTCAAAATTTTCTTATTTAAAATACAAGTATTTTTTAATCGGGAAAGTAGTCCATTTGCTTCTAAACCCTTCTTCCACTTCTTGGGCAAATGACGAATCCCTATTACTTTTTGCTATTTTTGAGGTATTGTAACATGTCACAGAATAAACCTATGAATAAGTATCTTAATTCTATCTTTGAACGTTAATTTAAAAATGCTATGAACGTTCGTTCCATCCCTATACTTTCTGTAGAATTCTATAGAATGCTTGCCTTAGATACATTGACCGTAACTTATTAGCAATTAGATTAATTCAAAAAATTCATTTGTCGTAAGAGAAAGTATTAATTTATTGTATTCTTTGTTGCAGGCAATTGTATGGACCTGGATACCAAGGTGTACCTCATCAGGGACAAATATTTAATTATTATCATACAATGATGCCTGGATATGGACAACCTTTTAATCCACAGCAGATGCAACAGCAGCAGCAGCAACAACAACAACAGCAGCAACAACAACAACCACAACAGCAACAGGGCAACAATCAAGGAAAACAACTACATCAACAGCCTCCTGTACCTGGGACACCAATGTCTTTGGAAGATGAGGCGGATCTTCCTCCTCTTCCACCTGGACCACCTCCATCTGTGCCGCAATCTCAACAGCACAACAATCAAGTGCAACAAACTATGCAGCCTCATCCAGCGTATATGTACAACTCTTTTCCTTATGGAAACTGGAATGGCATGCATGGTGACATGTCTCGTAAGTTTCCTGCGACGTGCGAGAAAATAGTGATTATTTACAAAGAGGCACTCCTCTCCGATTTTGATGAAATTTAAACGGAAAGAAATATCATAACGTAACATGAAACTCGTAAGTTACAACTTCATATGCTTCAAGACTTTGAAGGGTTGAAGCTTTGGAGAAGTAGCAGACCTTCAAATTTCATCAAAATCAAGCCTCTTTATAAATAATAACCAAATAGTGCGCTAGCTCAGCGAATATTTAACCATATACACGTTCCCGGTTTCAGAATACAACAATCAGATTCGCTTCAACGTACAAAACAAGAAGAATGGCATGGCATTCACTCCGTCCAGCAATAGTGGGGCTGCGAAGAAAAAACGTAAGCGGAACAAAAACTTAGCGGCACAATTCAACAATAGCTTTCAGGCGAACAGTCCCACCACTACTTTCGTACCGGGTCCAAATTTGAAGACAGAACTACCACCCCTACCCCCTGCACAGCGTGAAGTAGCAGCTCCTCCTCCACCGACTGAAGAATCCCCTGCTCCCACTTCTACACCTGCTACTACTACTACCACCGCTAACACAACTCCTAGTGCTGGCACTCCAGCGGTAGGTACTCCGTCTGTTATGACAACTCCCAGCCCAGTCGGAGACTGGCCTGACAGTTTGAAGAACTACGTGAACAGATGCTACGAGAAATGCAAAACGGCCGTGGACAAGGATCAAGTCGAAATTATATTAAAGGGAAAAATTACACGCGCTGCGAACGATGGCTCGCTATGGGTGAAGGATTGGGACCAAGAGCCTTTACCTAGCATCCACAGTGAACGCATGACCATGACGATCAAACCTCAAAAACCGGCATTAAAGTTGAACAATTTAGCAAATCCGCTGATCACTGCACAGGGAGGCTTGCGCAAGCCAGGCCTCTCTACTTCTCTTGGGGCTCGGCTTGGTGCGCGTCTCTCTGTCAGTCACAAACGGTCGAGATCAAGGTCGCGGACTAGATCTAGATCAAGATCAAGATCCAGATCGAAGTCAAGATCAAGGTCGAGGTCGAGATCGAAGTCGAGATCGCGTTCAAACACACGTAGCCCGCCATCCCGAAAATACAGACGTAGCACGTCGTCGTCGTCCAACGTTAGCGACCGGGAACACGACTATAAGTCGTTAAAGACGAAAAAGTCAAATAAAAGCAAACAAAATCACAGCAGCAAGAAAACAAAGAAGACTAAACAGATGAAATCACATTTCTATTCAGAGTTTGGTTTAGCTACAGGAAACACCGAGGAACTAGGCTCCAAGGAGAAACTGCAACAACGCGCTGCAAGATTCAACGACAGTATTTCCAGGACCGCCAGCAACGGTGTTAAAGATGATTCCTCGGCAGAGTTTGACCTAACCGGTCTTCACATTGTTGGCACATGCAAGGATATAGAAAAGCCATATTTGCGGCTGACATCTGTAAGATTCTATTCTGCTAATGGGTCGTTCCAACGCGAAATCGGACAGTATTTTCGAGTAATCTTTTCTTTAGATTTTGATCAAATTTGAATATGTTGTAGTCTTTTTAGTAACACATGAACGAATCTCATAGGATTTTTCGATATCTTCAAAATTGTTGATTTTTCAGACGTGTAAATGAAGTGACACCCCTTTTTTCATTAAATCATAAGAGATTGGTTCATATGTTACTAAAGACTACAAAAAGTGTCCGATTTCGCGTGGAATGACCCTAATAACTAGACTGTGGATGTTTATGCATTTTCCAGTTTTTGTCAACAAGTTTTAAGAAAGTGGAATGAAATAAAATTCTATTTTTAATGGATGCAGCCTTTGTAGATCCAGAACAAATGAAAATAGTACAAATTTCTATCGTAGTTCATATTCAAGCCTGTTTTGAGCATTTATATAAGCCATAAATGCATAAAGATCCGCAGTCTACTATGCAATAACATTACTAGAGATGTGCAAGATGCGCTTACTATTAAATGTATATTTGTTTGCACGTTACAGGCTCCAGCTCCCTCCGCTGTACGTCCGGTAAGTGTACTCCAAAATTCTTTGGCACATGTCAAGAAGCGTTGGGTGGCTGAACAAGACTATAGATATGCTTGTGATCAACTTAAATCCATTCGGCAAGATCTTACCGTCCAAGGTATCCGAGATGCATTTACAGTCCATGTGTATGAAACGCATGCCCGTGTAGCTTTAGAAAAAGGCGATCATGAAGAGTTCAATCAATGTCAGACACAGCTAAGGATGCTGTATCAAGATGTCGGCGGAGAAAATCGGTGCGAATTTATCGCATACCGAATACTGTATTATATTTTCACAAAAAATTCCCAAGGTAACAAACTCGCTCAGAAATCTTTTCAGGTGAGATGCAGGATACACATGAGTTACCTACATTGTTGCTACATTTTATTATTTATTTTCATTTTCTCTCGAGTCAACGCAAAGGATTTCCGAACGACCTAACAGTATAATACAAAGAATATTTTACATTTATTATCAAGTAACAATGATGGGTGCCGAATGTATCGGATATCTCATCTGTAAAAATACCCGAAACTTATCGAGAAAAGACAACCAACGACATTTTCTCTTACAGATTTAACAACAATTTTAGCCGCTTTATCCAAGGAAGACAAACGCGACGAGTGCATAAAACACGCACTCAGAGTGCGTTCGGCATGGTGGTTGGGCAACTTCCATGCCTTCTTCAAACTGTACGCCATCGCTCCAAGAATGGCTGCCTTCCTGATGGACTGGTTTGTTGCAAGAGAACGCAAGAATGCATTGAAGTGCCTGCTAAAGTCGTACGTACTAAACATTTTGTTAGCCTTTATCCATCTATATTCATCAAAGCATCTTCGAACAGTATTTGACGGTACTTCGCGAACATTAATATCATTAATGCTAAACAGTCTCCTTTTACAAACTCCTGTTTTTTTTTACATTGTCTTCAGATATTCTATATCGCTTTACCTTTCCCTTTTTAATATTTCACATCGCCTAGCTTAACAATACATTTCGAATATTTCATTCGTTTTGGATCGGCGTGACAGTCGAGTAACGTTCATAAAATTCTTTCTCTTCATAGATACAAGTAAATGAAACACGTACTAGTAGCGCATAGTTGTGAAATATATTTCCACGCTTCCGTTGGAAATATGTTTGTCATTGTCATCCTTCGTTCTTGAAAATTGTCAACCTTTTAGATTCCTACAGGTGTATATCGTTGCGCGGAGAATGGTGGAAGAGAGTGAACGATCTTATTTTTTTTTCAATCACGTATAATCATACACAGATTTTCTGTTACAGGGCATCGTAGCCGAAAGATAATTGATTTAATGTGTACATAATATGTTCATTTGCTATGTTTATCGCTATTATCATTTCTATAATGTGCACACCGTTCACGGACACTTGTTCTAATGATACATTTCTTCTGCTGTTTAGCTACCGGCAAAATTTGGCGGTTGATTTCGTCGTGGCAGAATTGGCCTTTGAATCTTTGGACAAGTTTTATGAATTTGTCAATGAATTCGGGTTGGTTTATGCGGATCCTGAACAACAGCTAATCGACTGCAAGACAAGCAGTGGTTCTCTAGGTGCTTGGTAAAAGCAACATCAATCCTCTAGTTTCTCGTGGAAGCCGCATAAACAAATCTATTATTCCTCGTCGTGCACACTGGTAGGCGTAAAAAGCCCCCCCCCCGTGCAATGTGCCCCGACATGCACGTCGCCCTGTTTTACGATGATTCTTCTTCTCGCTGTTCTCTTTACGATCATTGTTCTTCGTTGATCGACATTATCAATCGATCGAGCAACAATCCTGTATATGAGAAAACCCCTCCCACGAATCAATCTGTGTACATAATACAAATCTCAATCCTCGACCCACCGGTAACACGTCACCTCGAGGCGAAGATGTTTCGTGGGTTTCGAACGAATTGTACAAAGGATCACAGGGGTGATCGGTTCCCGATCATCCTCAACTACCTCAAAACAGAACTCGGTATGAAGCCGGGGCTCGTAGGCGAATTACGAAAAAAAAGAAAAGTAAAAACAACGAATCGTCTTTTGGGGGAAAAAAAGATAAGTCTCGTCGGGTGAAGCTCTTCCGAGTTCTTCGATAAAAGGCGAAGTCCCCTCCCGTTCGTTGATCGTTGCGTGTTTCTCGCTTGTCGTCTCTGCTAGAAAATTGTGTGAACGTCTTTTTAAAACGCTGCCCACGAAGGAACCGGAATTTTTTAAGCTTGTGGTTGCCCAGTCCTTTCGCTCGATTGGGGTTAGCCTCGACGGGGAGGATCTTCGAGATTCGATGGATGAAAGAAGTAAAACGGAAATCGACAGAACCGATTCGTACACGGGGACGAAGATCGGCGTGCGGCGCCCATGGATCACGAGTGTCGAGAGGAGTTGGTTTTTTTTTTATGGAAGATCGAGGAGAGGCCGAAAGGAGACTAAGCTGGGGTAAAAACCGTTCATAACGAAGAAGAGAATGGAAGACAGCTTCGACTTGGAGATCAACGGGTTGTGCCTTTATTGTGGATACGATATAAGGCATTGACTCTGTGGATACAGTTGACGTCACGTGTTCAAAGATCGACGGCTAGGAACTTTTAACCGGGACAAAAATCTATTCGGCGTCGAGTAGTCGCCGATCGCGTGTGATACAAGTGATTTATTTTTATCTTTCTAAGTGTTTATCGCAGGACAATGGTTTTTTTTCTTCTCCTTCGATTAATCTCTGCTATCCGATTCTTGGTTCCTCATCTTGCTCGTACGGAACCTCGCCCCCCCCGGGTACAGCATAATTGGGAGAAGAAAAAAAAGAAAAGGGACAATTTACACTGTACGGTCGCATTCGAGCATGGGTATTTCTGCATAATAAATTATTTAAATTTTCGGATATTATATTACTTTTTAATGCGTTACACACTGGAACCTAACGGATTTACAGGGCATCTGTTGTAAATTAAAATAAAACGTTTTATTATGTTGTAATTTGAACCTGCTCATTCACCTGAACATCATAGGGAAGCAATGACCAAGTTATTTCTATATTCGTTAGATAGTTACTTTACTAATTCGATAGTGTATTTCTTCGTGGTAGTCCGTAAAAAGTGTTCGATCCTTCAACGTGATTCATTCATCTTCGGATTCGCCATTCTAAGAGAATCATGTCGATTAAATGTATACAAGGGAATAAAGCACAGCCGATTGCATGAAATTAAATTATAATATGCGAACATATGGCAGTCGATACGATGAGAGTAAAGCTCTTTGGTTCTTCGAGTCATCTGCAGAACGGATTCTAAATAAAGAAGTTAATGCATGATAAAGGAATAATTGTTTTAGTATATTGTTATGCAGTTGAGAATTATAAAATATTATTAGTAAAGAAACTTGTAGAAATCGTAGGGTAAAGGTACCTGTTACCGTGCCCCACCCCCGGTTATCGGAAACAACACAACCTGTTTAGAAATTAATAAAAATAACATGAAGTAAGTACCTATAGTATTACTTTATTTTTTATAATAAAATTGATGTTTCCCAGCGGTGTGCGAGAACCCGAAAATGTCGAGTCAGGATGAGAATTTTTTTCGAGATCGAGATTAGTTCCGAAAATTTAAAAAAAAAAAAAAAAAAAATTCTCGAGAAATTATTGAGATTCTCCAAATTATTGAGATTCGATATGAGTGGCGACTCAGAACCACTAAAAATCGCTGTACAATTATTCAAAATATTGTTTACATTATTACTTATGGTGATATTTAATTAATTTTTAATCAATTTTTTTTATCCCGATACTTTCGAGAATCCTCCCCCTTTGTATATAAACAAAAGTATCACAGAAAACATTAGTTAAAAACCTTATTCCTCGAGACAACGCAATTCGTTTCCAGAGGATCGAGGGGACGCCTACGGCATAAAAAGAAATTAATTAATTAATTTGTTATCACAAATTTCTTGTGCCCGATTCGGCGGAGTGTAAAATAAAAAAAATTATATAGTCACCATTCTTTTCTAATTGTAGAAAAGCTGTATTCTTTAAAATTTAACCATTGAATTTTATTTTCAAAACGGCATCTAATATTTCTTTTGCTTTCCAACAAAATCGTCCAGAAAAATTTTATGATATAGAAGAAAGGTTGATAATCAATCTTATATCAAAAATAATGCGAAATAAATTACAGAATGTCTTCAAATTAATAAAAAAATATCCGGTAACTGGTACCTTTACCCTATAATCGTTTTTAATAATTAGACTCGATACAGTTCTAACCGAATAACAACTGCACAAGCAGCACAATGCAATTTTTACTAACAGTATTCGATAGAAGCTTCTAAAAGGAGTATCCTTACTTTCTTCGTTCATTCATTGTGCAGTACTAAAAAAAAGTTATCGACAAAATTGTGCGAAGCTACATTAGAGCTGCTGCCACACTTTCAGATTCAATATTATACAAATACATATTCAGGTTTAATATATTTTTCTTTTTATATTTTTTTTTTCTCTCTTCCTAAATCATACACATATACGTGCACGAATTGATCGCTACATCATGAAATGCATATAATCATTATATATATATTCCAAACATTCTTACAGAACACGATCAAGTTCGCTTTGATAGAATTTAACACAATAAATAACACAAATTAAATACTGTCATAACAAACGAAATTGAAGGTACAGAATTTCGAATTCCGAATACTTTATAGTAACAGGATGAAATTACTTCCTTCTATCATTTCTCCAAACAAATATTCCGTAAAATAAACATGCGATTTACCAAACTTCTCGGGCTCCCGCGAATTGGTTTATATAATGCAGCACCTGGCAAAAAGTATTCGATCGCATTTAAAAGTCGCAGAATTTTCTTCAAATCGAACTAAATCAATTGTGATTTCTCGATATGTTGGAAAACATTTTTTACCGAGTAACGAGTAAATAAACTAAGGTACATCGTACATACGACATTTTATACTTGCTTTGGTGTGTACCCCTTGGATTATTCGAATGTATTAATGAATCACCCGGTATAATTTCCGAGCAATTGCATTTTTTCAAAATTTCGTTTACTCGTTACTTGGTGATTGACTGACCGAACTGATTCGGTTCAATTTTAAGAAAATTATGCGAGTCTCAACCCTTAGCACTCGAATGGGGTGTACCATTATTCCGAATATTGTTTACATCGTTAAATACGTTGGTATCTGATCAATAGGCTGTGGATGTTTATGCGTTTATAGCAAAATTGAGTATATGAAATTCGAAATTGTTGAACAATTTTAAGAATTGAAGATGTCAATACATAATTTCTCCTCTATTAAGATCATTACTAGAAGAAGTAACATTCACACACACACACAATTTAATTTTTATTTCTTGCAATCGATGCAGACAATTTTTATTATTTTGCACAAAGCTTCGCAGTCTACTGATCAATTACTAAACATTTCAGTATTGTATGAGGTATTATATCAATTTCATAGCCATGAAATTTTAAAAATCAACCAAGTGCAAAGGGTCAAATGCGATCGAATACTAAACTTCCGAATGTCAGTCAAATCGGATTCAGCTACAATTTCGCACATGGAATACTTATTTTGAATTGAAAACATTTCCCAAAGGGATTTTTGCAGACTCCAAAAAAATTTCTTATCATTTTACTGTAATTTTTCTAAATTCTATACAGAAAATACAATGACACTGGGGAAACATGTTTTCAACACAAAACCATGTGCAAAGTTTTAGCTGAATCTGATTTGACGATTTTTTGCCGGTGGTTGTACTTTCAAGAAAAGTTCGTGTAAAAGACAAAGGTCAAGGTCGTATAGCGACGTGTTGCGAGTTGTTACAAAGTGCGTAATAACGTTATGTGTCGCGGTATATCTCTAATCGTTTAATTTATGTAAATCAGAATTTCGTATATACTATCACCGTCTTTGACAAGATATAGCGTGTACCTGTTCAACGAGCGTACCAACAGGAATAAATAACAACTGCGCTTGCTTGCGTGACAAAAAGAGTGCTTACAGTGCTAAGCAACGGCGTGGCAAAATTCATTTCACTTTTGAACAAATGATCAATCTCGGTTTGACGTTGGAGCATCAATCAAATTCATTCTGAACGAGCTCCGAAACGCAAATCAAAAATCCCGTCTCGAAAGAAATACGTTAACGAGAACACAACCGACGACGACACGAATACATTTAAAAGACGGTGAACGTATAACATAATTCTTAACGCGCGCATTGGCTGACGTAATATAGTTGTTACTAGACTACAGAGGTTCATGTATTTGCAGCGCAAAACAAAACAAAACCTTCCGGAGTCCGACGAAGCTTTTCATTGGTAATTGTGTAGAAAAGGTCTCACCGCAGCACCAGTTTTCATCCAATTTAAATATGTTGTAAAATTGAATATTCTGAACAACTTCTTCCTACGTATGTAACAGTCGCTCAGCCTTAAAAAATCACGGCGTGAATGAAGTTCAAATTAGGGAATCGAAGATTCAAAGGATTTGAAGGAACGAAGGGAATTTCAAAGTGTTCGAAGTATTGAAGCTTCAAAGCCTTCGAAATCAAAGTGACATGAAATAAAATACTGTTTTTAATGGGAACAGCCTTTGTAGATCCAAAACAAATCAGAATCTTACTAATTGTAAGTTCTATCGAATTTTATATTGTAGCATTTTTTGAAAATTTTCATAAGCCATAAATGCATAAAGATCCGCAGTCTACTCATCACCTTCGAAGTTTCTGAAACCGAAGCTTCAAAGTCTTCTACCTTCGAAGGAAAGTAACAGCCCTAGTTCAAATCACGACCGTGGTTTTGCACGCCTTCACTAGTCGTGATATACAGTGGGTGTACGAAGTATTTTACTGTCTGTAAATATGTAGGCAAAATGCAATGTAGTAGTAGCTACAGTTTTTCGCAAATATCTGAAAAACTATGGCTGAGCGGCGGTAACATGTATAGAAAAAACATATTAAAAATTAACGAAATCGGTGAGGTGTAACCTTTCGTGCATAATTACCATTTCATTTTACTATCAACCCTGGTTTTATTCTTCCACCGAGGAGAATAAATGAATAAATTCCTCCATTTCGCTGAACCGATCTAGAAAAATGTAAACTCGCATGAACATCCGCGGTCTAGCTGTTACTTACAGATTACTTAAATAAAAAAATGTTAACAGTATAGTGGAGCCGTGCGTAGATCCACAAAGAAAATCAGAGCGACTGACACTCGGACAGCAATTTATACGGACAAAGACACGAAACTGTTATACTGGGTAATGTTGCGTTTCAAGATATCTGCACAGGGGCCCAGAACTCTTTCGAACCTTGCCCTATCCAGTTTTACACATTTCAAAGGGCCACGAGCCACAACTGTCGCAGCCCTCGGCCTGTCTAACAACAATGCAATCTCACCTGCAATTAATAGTTCGGTTAAACGTAATGTTCTATCACAAATACAAATATTGGACGATTGCGAAAATTCGTGCCCGAGTTTTTGGAGACCCCGACTCTCCAGTTTCTACGAAATTTAAATCGAATGTTATTTTAGAATGTAACCACTTATTTTGTATTTTCAAACCGGGCACGAATTATATCTATGTAGTATTAGGTTGGAGGGAATGTTCTGTCGTATTTTAAAGAAAACATTTGAATCAGTTTCAATTCTGTTTCCCAATCAATTCCTGTCTCCCAATCACTCACTAGCAACATGTGTTTATCATTTTCGAGCAAAATTACCTGCTCATTTAAAATACGACAGAACTTCATCATCTTCACACATACCGAAGTAATCGGACGGTCCTAAACGACCCACTTCCGCCGGTTCCTCGTTCTCCGAACGCTGTTGAAGGACTACAGCAGTGCCCTCTACAATTATATAAAAGTCCTCACCGGGCTCACCCTGTCGAACTATCGTCTCGCCGTCGTCAAATGCTACCGGTTCCAAGGCATCAGCTACAGTCAGCCGTTCCCACTTGTCCAGAGACTCTAAACATAGACTAGTCATTATGTAATCTATTTATAAGCCACATCGTCCACAACATGTAACACAGTCCAACGAAATTAAACTGTATTCAAAGATCAACTGGGATTTTCGACCGAGGACCATCCTCGGCGTTTGTTTTTGTAGCCTGTTTCAATTTTATCGCTGTACAACACCTCAACAATGACCGTTGGGTGATTCTCATAGAGTTTGACATTCCAAAACCAAAGCCGATAATAAAATTTAAAAACCGCCTATAAAAAATTATTTACAAAATTGTATAAAAATTTTCTCTTGTATTTGAAGACTTGAGATATATGTCGAAAAAATTGCGGACTCGGAAAATTACTTTATCAGTCCCATAAAGTTCCATAAAAAACAGTGACGACGCAGCATCAGATAAAATTGAAATAGTTTAGAAAAACAAACGCCGAAGATGGTCCCCGATCGAAAATTCTAGTTGGTCATTTTGTTTATCATGCTGTTATACTTTCTGCCTAACTACATCGTTCACAGAACGTGTTCACTCACCTAAAATGGACACTCTGGACAGAAACTCTTCGTACATCTTTCGCTTTCTTATGGTGGAGCCCATGAGGATTCTGCGGTAAGAATCTCTATCGATACCCCATAACTTCACGTCCGTTTTCGCTCGTACAGTCGCTGCACGCGGCGTGCCGTAGATTAGCGCCAATTCGCCGAAACTTCCGCCTTCCCCGATCGTAGTGGCCAGCTCTCCGTTCACGAATATTTCAACTTCCCCTTGATCGATCACGTAGAAATTGTCGCCCTCGTCCCCTAATCAAGTGTAACACAATTTCAAGTTAAATTACCGTGCTTAATCATCTCAACAAAATTCTATTGTATATAAAGCGGTGCGTCATAAATAGCAGACACTTAAGTGAATCCTTTGACGGAACCACTTAACCTTTACGCTACCCGCCGAGTAATCAACCCTCGAACGTTCGACCCGTGCAACAGCTACACGAAAGCCACGGGTTTTATGACCCCCTACAATTTCCGAAACGAGAAGTTTCTCATACTAGAATTTAAAGGGAGAAGAAAGAAAACTATGTCTTTGAGAGGGAGAATGTAACATTGTAAAAGCAATTGTTTGCCAAACTGTATACATATTATTTACTCGAACAGCTGCAATAAAATGCTACTATATTTTCATTTTTTACATTTAAAATGGGCTCGTGCTGTGGGCATACTTATTAGTAGACTGTGGATTTTTATTGTTCATTGTGGACCAAGTAGAAGTTTCATTGTTCCTTTAATCATTTTAGTAAGCCGGAACTTATACATTGGAGCTCTTCAATTCTCATAACCGGTCTCCTGCATTGAATTTTATGATAAATACATGAAATCCGCAGTCTAATTAATAGTTATAGAAATATTTTTGAATTTTGCGTTTCACGGTGCTGATTTTCTAGATTCTAGACGATGGACTTGCATAAATCACTGAAACACAATTATTCATAGGTCTTTTTAAACAAAAACAAATTCGTTTAGTCACTTCAATAGTGCGGTGAAATGTCCCTATAATTGCAGAAAATAAATTCAGAAAATTTCGTTGATTTGCATCAACCCCAGTAGCATTTATGGTTGGCCAACGGTTGATGGTTTTGACTGCAAATCCCCAACATATTTATCTGTACCTACAATGAAAATTTCGAACATTTATTTCGTAAATCTAAGTTAGTTGCATAAAGATCCGCTGTCTAATTATAATTTCGAAAGAAGCAGGAATAAAATAAAAATCGATTTCATCCCTTAAGGACACATATTGTTACGTTCAAAACAACATTACAATATTCTAGAATTGCTTTAATCTATTACTGTTTTATATTCCACCCAACTAATCTCTTCATAAATGCATAAAGATCCTAACATTTATAACGCTTGGCCAACGAATATTGCATCCAAGGCCCAACAAACAGTCAACCATAAATGCTACTAGGGAGGCAATGCCGTTCAATTGTAAAATAATTACCCTGCTAAATGATTGCCTCGCCGAACAAGAACGTGTCTATGAATCTATTACTGTTTTATATCAGATGATTGCATAAGTTCGTACCCGATTTTCATAGATATCGCAAACTGTACTTCACGACGAAATGTAAAAAGGAAGAAATTATATAGTCACCATTGTTTTGTACAATTAGAAAAGAATAGCGACTATATAATTGATTGATAAAGCTGTATTCTTTAAAATTTAACCATTGCATTTTATTTTAAATGGGGCACGGACTTATGCAATCATCTAATATTTCATCCAACTAATTTCTTCATAAAGATCCGCAGTCTAATTAATGACGTTGGCCCACCTGCTTGAAAAGGCGACATTTCTACCAGTTGACCAACGAATAATGCACCCAAGGCCCAAAAGACAGCCAACCATAAATGCTACTGGGGAGGCAATGCCATTCAGTTGTAAAATAATTACCCTGCCAAATGATTGCCTCGCCGAACAAGAGCGTCTGTTAGTCTACACCATTTTATATTTCACTCAACTAATTTCGTCATAAATGTATAAAGATCCGCAGTCTAATTAATGACGTTGGCCTACCTACATCGATAGGCGACATTTCTAACGGTTGGGCAACGAATATTGCACCAAAGGCCCAAAAGACAGCCAACCATAAATGCTACAGGGGAGGCAATGCTATCCAATTGTAAAATAATTACCCTGCCGAATAATTGCCTCGCCGAGCAAGAACGTGACTGGAAACATTGCGTCGAATATGTCTGAACGTTCGTTCTCATCTAAATGAGCGAAAAGAACGTTCTTAGCGATGGCCTTGCTCAGAGCAGCCATCGTCTTGTAATCCTTAGGCACGACCTTCTTGACATAACTGGTGGCATCCTCTTCGGAGACCGGCTCCGCAGAGATGCCACCTCTACGTCTTGGTACTTGTGGCCCTTGCTGTCCCGCGGGTATGTCCTCCGTGTCTTCTGGACTGGTCGCGATCTGTTGCTTGGCATCGTGGGCCTGTTCCTGGAAACGTAGTGAAAATTAACAGGTTAATCGTTGCTATCTAACAAGCTACATCATTCTTCAGTAAATTCTTCGTTCAACCCCTTGCCCTACAATATTTTGGACAGAGTCTAATAAATATGTAAATTATTAATTTTCTTTAAACCGAGAAGAAATTCTATTTTGGTTTTGTTAGTGTATAGTTATTGGAGAACACGTAGGCATACAATAGATATAAATTTTCACCTTTTTTAGCAAATTACGAATTACAAAAAAGAAGTTCTACTCACTGGAACCGTAAAATAAATCGTAGGGCAAGGGTTAAATGAGGCAATCGCTGCTTACAGTGGGTGTACAAAGTATTCCTACACCATTTAAAAATGAATAAATTTTCCAAAATTGTACTCGACAAGCTTGTGTTTTGCCGACACGTTAGAACAGGCCTGGCCAACCCAAATAGTTTCACGGGACACTTTGATGACGCGTAACGTTACAGCGGGCCGGACTTTAGGTAAACATTCTTTTAAAAAATGTGATACAAATACAAAATGAATAAAACTTTATTTTATACGTCGCATTATAACAATGACACGTGTCAATTTTCATT
This sequence comes from Lasioglossum oenotherae, assembly GCA_028455765.1. Lineage (NCBI taxonomy): Eukaryota > Metazoa > Arthropoda > Insecta > Hymenoptera > Halictidae > Lasioglossum > Lasioglossum oenotherae. Next base: position 4,239,320 of record CM052281.1, on the reverse strand, counting down.
TACTTAATATTTTTGTATACATACAACGAGAAACAAAAGATTCAACAGAAACAGAAACATAAAATCGCCTGGCGGGCCGCACAATTTAACGTTGCGGGACGCCTGTTGGCCAGGCCTGCGTTAGAAGGATCAGTTTACTAGCTAATGTGTGAATGATTTCTTTTTTAATTGTTATTGGTCGAAATACCAATGCAAATAAAATTCCAATGAACTCACTCTTTCAAATTACAGCTACAATGGGAGTGTACAAAGTATTTGTACACCATTTAAAAACGAATGACATTTTCAAAATTGAAGAAAAAATTTTTCTGAAACGTTAGAAGCATTAATTTACTAACTAATGTGTAAATAATTTTTTTTTAATTGTTAATTGTATAATGTATATTGTATGTATTGTTGTATGTATAATGTATATTGTCAGTATAATGTACATGTATAAAGTTAAATTGTATAATTGTATAATGTTAATTGTATAATGTTAATTTTATAATTTTATGATTGTATAATGTATATTGTATGTATGTATTGTTGTATGTGTAACGTATATGTATAATTGTTAATTGTATAATTGTATAATGTATATTGTACATATAACGTTTTTTTTTTAATTCGCGATTTTTTAAATTTTTACCTGTGCCTGTAACGAAAATTTCAAACATGTATTTTGTAAATCTAAGCGAGTTGCACAAAGAGATCCGCTGTCTAGTTATAATTCCGAAATAAATCGTGGGAAATATGTTTTACAAGCCTCGTGTGGTTGTGAAACAGAATTGCTTTTTATTTCAAGGTTTCTTTGAGATCACCTTCGCAACGGGGGAATCCCTATAACCCATCTCGCCTGACACTTGAGACATCCTGTATATGTACTCAGGAAATTTCAAGATGCATGTGATTTCATTAGGAGAAGGGCAGGCTGTTACTCCGCGCATGTGTAAACAAAATTGACTTATAAAAGCGTGGTATATATTTCTCTCTCGTTCTCCCTCTCCTTCTGCCTCTGTCGAGGGCTCTTGTCGTGATCGTTTTTGTTGAAGAAAAATCAAATGAAAAAGACGATATTGATCCCCGTGTGTATGATCACGGTTAGTGTGCTACAAAACGACTAGGAGCACTGTATCGCCACGTTCCAGCAAACGAATAAAACGATACAAAATATACAGTGGGTGTACAAAGTATTTGTACACCTTTGAAACACGAATAACTTTTTCTAAATTGAAGGATTAGTTTACTGGCCCATGTGTAAACAATTTTTTGTCCAGTTGTCATTGGTTCCAATTGTGTCTACAATGAAAGTATTATTAGACTGTGGATCTTTATGCAAAATAAAAAATGTTTGCATTGATTGCAAGACACAGGAGCCAAATAAAAATTTGTTATCAAGCTTAATTTTCGACGAAAATTTTTCGCATTAAGGTGAAAGTAATATTATATACTGATGTCCTCAAATATTTTTAATGTGTCCACCACTTTCAATTGTACGTACCCAGTTTTATCATAAATTCATAAAATCCGCAGTCTAATTACAATTAAGTAGGTACTAGATACTATAATTATGAAAGTGGTCCAAGTCGTATATTTCTTGTTTCGAGATATTTAATGAGGAGAATGATATTAACACTAAATGAATTCCATATAATGTTGAAATAACGAGCACTATCTAACGGTTCATTTTTTACAATATCGTACAATATTACATTGAATTAATTAGTTTAAAACAATCTGATATTTTTCAGTTTCTTTGAAATTTTCACTTAGACCACTTTCATAATGAAGGGCACATATAATGACTGAAATTTGAATTTGAATTTAGGTTTAAATATCACGATTGAATTTAATTTGAATTTAGATTTAAATACCCATGTGCCCATAATTATGAAAGTGGTCTAACAATAAGTCACATATTTCTTGTTTTGAGATATTTAATAAGGAATTTAATATATCTAATAATAATGTTGAAATAACGAGCACTACATAACGGTTCATTTTTCACAATATCGTACACAATTACATTGAATTAATTAGTATAAAATAATGTGATATGAAATATCTGACGAACTCGTTCTTTTTGAAATATTCACTTAGACCACTTTCTTAATTAAGGGCACAAATATAAATGACTATTGATCGAGTCTTCCCTCTTTTTATCAATGGATTAGATTTGGTACATTTGAAACAAGGGGAAGTGATCGTTTCTATTTGATCACCGTTTCCTGTCCGTCGGAAGTTCAACAACGCCCGTTGTAAAATTATGCTCGCGGAGAAAATGTTACACGGCGTACAAACGACGAGTACGGCTGAAGAAGGTTGACAAATAATGCCATAGGTCACTTGGCGTTCTCACGGATGAACGGTGAATCTGGTGGAGCAAACGCCTTCGTAAAAAACGTCGAAACGATCACTAAGTTTCATGCGACTCGAGAGATCTTCTCGTTTCGTTTCCATTGTTTTGATCAGTCTCGTTCCATTCGCAGCGAGTGTCATTCTTCGCTCGTACTTTATTTGAATATTATTCCTACTTTATCGTGAAATAATAATATGCGTCAGCATTTTGTGGGAGAATTATTGCACGAAATTAATCAGAAATAATACATGTCTTCACTTGAGGGGATATTCCCATTCAGAGAATTATATAAATAAATATAAATATAAAATAAAATATAAATTCCCAATAGAATTTTTTTTTTACATAAAAAAGTTGTAAAATGCAATTTTAAAGCATATCCCACGTTTCGCGCAGCTTAGAAGATGGTGGAGGGGCGCAGCGAGCCTATCATGTCTCACTCCACTACCCACTCTCCACTTTCTTAAACCAATTAGAAGCGAAGATGCGCAGCGAAGAACGAAAACTGGTCGTTACACAACCAGAAGGATATAAGTCCGTTCTCTCATTAGATTTACAAAATACATGTTTGAAATTTTCTTTACAAGCACAGATTAAAAAGTTAAAAGTCGTGACCTTTATTTTTTCCTTCGCAATTGCGACCAATAAAAATTTGAAAGAAAAAAATGATTTACGCATTAGCTACTAAACTAATCCTTCTAATCTCTAAAAAAAATTCAAGCTGAAGGGTCCAATTTTGAAAAAGTTATTCGCCTTTGAAAGGTGTACGAATACTTTGCACACCCACTGTATATCCTTAATTATTCTGATTTCTACAAAACACACAAAATTTACATTCTTTCTGGATTTTTAACCATTCCTTGAGAAGTTCTACCTTTTCTTTTCAAGTTTGTGCAACTCTACATTAATTACCATTATTGATCCAGTCGTTTGTACATTTTTTACAGAAGTCTTAATAATTTCTAAAAATAGCATTATATTGGAAGAATATTGAATTTTTGTCAATTCTTTCAATTTTTCAATTTTAAATATTATTGCCGAAAATAATGGTTCGAATTGAATATTCAATATTAAATATAAATTCTGTACCATTAAGAAAATATTGTTTACACATTAGCTAATAAACTAATCCTTCCAACGTCTCAAAATTTTCATTCAAAATAGTCATTCATCAAAAGTAGTTCTCGTTCGACGTTTCATTTAATTTGACGAATCTGTGAATCAAAGTGAAATCTACATAGTACAGGTGCGGACGTGTACACCCTGTATGTGCATATACGGAAACGTTAAAATAACACTATCTCGTGACGAACAGTCGAACTGCACTCTAACAATAGCATCGAATTAAAAGGACAGTGTCAAGTCTAGTCGGTCAATGGTCTTAGCACGTGGTGGTATAGTATTGTACCCTTAGCCAATTCGGTTCAAAAACAATCACAAGATTTCCGTGACATTATTACACGATACAATTTCAACGGTTGATTCTACAATCAAAATATATGCAGTTTCTTCTTCCGAACAGTCTTTCAAAATTCTAAGACGTTACGAAATTCTTTTCGCTGAGGATAACTTCGAGAAACCAACAAGTTACGTAAATAATACAGTGGGTGTACAAGGTACTCGTACAGCAGAGTTGGGCAAAAATTTAATCAACGATTGACGAATAAATTACTACTTGAATCGTTAATCGCAATTAATGATAATGATTCAACTGCTGAAATTTCGAAATGAAATACGGAATCAAAACTGTATGCATACTGAAAAAAATGTAAACTGAATATTTGTTGAGATATATTTCTGTCAATTCTCCATTTCCGCTCTCTGTCTCCCTCTCCCTCCTTATTACAATTTATGGATAGAGCGTGTGGCAATTAACTTCAACATATGATTAAATCAGTCTCCGATTTTTTGATGATTTCTTCTTTTAAACAACGATTCGCAATTAACTTCATCAATCGATTGAATCAATCGTCCATTTTTCAATGATTACCATTTTTAATCGTACACATCAATGAATCAATCTTGACCAATAGCGATCAATAACAATTCTATATCGTTTCAGTTTGTTGCAATTTAGATAGAAAATTTTAAATCGAATTAATTCAATGTAATTTTTACGATAGTGTCAAAAATGAACCATTTATATGGATCATTTTACTATAAATATCTTGAAACAAGAAATATATAACTTGAAGCACTTTCATAATTTTGAGCACAATTGCGACCAATAACAATCTCGAAAAAAAATTATTTACACATTAGCTATTAAATTAATCTAACTAGTCGAATTTTGAATTCGTTTTTAAAAGGTGTACGAACACTTTGCACAACCACTATACCATGAACGAAGAAGACCTGTTTGAAAGTGGTTGGAAAATATTTCTCTCGGTTGGAATAAAAATGGTAGCGTTGCCAAGGATTTTTCAATCAAGCGCGAACTTTCAGAGCCCACGTAATAAGACGAATCTACAATTCTACTGACCTTAGCGGTACGGTCTATTAAAAGAACGAACCGAGAAAGAAAATACGAAAACATTCCAACGGAGTTTCGCAATCTAAACGAAGTACTCTAATCTCTGGATCTCTTGTCATCAATAATAATAAGATCCACATGTGCGGTCATACCTCGTCCATTATTTATCAAAATACGACCCGCTGGTGCACAATAATTTTCTGTAGAATATATCCTTCACTGGCAGCACGTGACACAAACACACGGACACGCACACACACGAAATTTCGGAAGCGGAAGTTACGTTACGGGGAAGAAAGTTTTTCCGAATCAAAAGTTGCGGACGGAACCGACCGACAGCACGAGGCACGCGCGAGAGAACGATCGTGTCTGATCGCGACGTCCCGCCGCGGCGCTTCGGAATTTTCTAAGGCCTCGCCAAATTCGATTAATACGACAACGATCTTTCGCGGCACGGCGCTCTCTGCGTGACAACAGAGGGTAGGGAGGGACGACTGTTGTCGTTAAACGAAAACATTACGGTTGCAGATCACCGAAAAATCAAAACAACTTTTTCCAGTTACCGTGAACCAGAATATTATGTGCCCATAATTGTGAGTGGTCTAAATCATATACAGTGAGTGTAAAAAGTATTCGTACGCCCTTCAACAAAGGCGATTAAAATGTTTAGGTTACAAAAATGACAAGGCTCTATTTATTTAGATTTTGTGCAACTTTAAATTTATTGCATTATATTTATTACAATATTATTATATTTATTACAATATGTGCTTGGATAAAGAAATTTATCGAATCAATTTCCATGTAAGCAACTTCATAATTTCAATAACTGTAAGACGAAAAATATAAGACCGGTCATTTGACCGGCAGTGGTAGGTTTAGTGTCAAAATAGAATAACTTTTTTATTATTGTACCAAACGACCTGATTTTTTATAATTAATTAGAAGTTTACGAAATGATATGCTAAAAAGATTTTTCAAGATTTACAAGGTTACATGTAAAAATAAAAATGGTATTTTTTAAAAGTTTCCTATTTGGGCCCGTAATGAAAATTAAAAATTTTATAGATCTGTGTTAGTTACACACAAACTGAAAATTTCATCGAAATCGGTTGACGCAGGAAAAAACGACACGCATTGAAATTCTTCAAGCAAAACCTTATTTTTAAATGTGTAATAATGCTACTGAATAATAAATATAATTGCATACCACTTGTACTGTCATCTCGAAAAAAATGACGAACATCTATAGGAAATCTTGAAACATTGAAATAAATAAATCATATAGTAAATAAATTGTGTAAAACTAACGGCTCTGAATAGAAATATCCCCTCAAATCTAGTTAATACTAGTTATCAATTATTTCTAATGAATTTCGTCCATAAAATGCTTACACATTTAAATAATATTTAAATAACGTACGACCGAAGCATGGTACCGCAGTAATCGATACAATTAGCCTAGACAAATACGGAACCTCAGGATGGAATGTACTTCCGATGTTGTCGAAAATTTCCGTCGCAACACGTCCCGTTTGCACATGTTTCGAGGACGACGCGACGGAACGCGTTACACATGGACTTTCGTGGCTGTTGGCTAAGGTTGCGCGCCTCGTTATATTTCGAGCGTACTTCTATATTTAGAGCGTGCCCTATACACAGTGTTCGTCGTGACGGTCTCCGTGGTTTTCTTAAGTTTTCGCGATCATTGGATAAAAGATAACCATCGGGTAAATTATACTTCGAAATCATCTGGTGACCAGATGATTTCTAGCCATCAAACGGACATGTGTAAACAGAATCAGGAATTAATAAAGTAGAGCAGATGCTACGGATGGAATTAGACAAGAGTATCTGATAGAGAACTCTTTCATTAAAAGGAGTGCCTTTCGATTAATAATAATTTCTGCATTATTGATTAATTTTGCAGCATCAATTAATTTCTTTTATGCCGTAGCATAATAAAATCGTTATTTTATTATCCTCTGGTGTATCACAGTTTCTTAGCATTCTCAAAAACTATTGTAACACTTTTGATTTATACACGAAGGGGAAACTTCAATTTTATTTCTAAAAATAAAGTAATACTAGGTACTTCGTGTTATTTTTAGTAATTTCGAAAAAGTTTGTTTTGTGTAACTGGTACCTTCACCTTCATACGAGTAAATACTTAGGTTCTTCAAAGTTTCCGGATAATGGTAACACTCTTACTATTTAAACTAGAAGAATCAATTGGTCAAAATGAATTATAATTCCTATTGTATTATATATAATCGTATAGGCACTTTATACGAGTAACTGGAGACCCTTCAATTAAATTAAATATTGAATGATCGATCGATAGACTGTCACGTATTCAACTGTGGGCGAATACGGTTTCCATGACTTTCTCAAATGTTTGCTATAAAACTCCCATAAAATCTTAACAATAGAAATGGTGTATAATGATTAATATAATGTGCAGTTTGTATTCTGAACAGCATTCATTCTTCTCCACGATTTTCTTATCTCATTGAATTAATACTAGTTTAAAATTAATATTAGACTGACATAACCTCATATTTCCATGTTTAATGTAAGATCAAATTTTGGACGAACAAGTAAGGAAATGGAAAATAGTGGAACGATTGTATGTACATGGATAAATTCAAACGATGAGCTAACTCGTGTTCAATAGTCAATAGATTAATAATTATTACGAACATCCGGTATATCGCGCGTATTAACCGAACCCTTGACCGTGTGTTATGGCGTGCCCCTGATTTCTTAAGATTTAAATCCCACCGTTTGCGTGGTTCGCTAGAAAATGGCAAATGGTATCGATCATTCGTTCGCGATGTACCTCTCAACCGTCTAGACTGCAAGGAAACGGGCCACCTAAATCTCTCCGTTGTTTTCGAAGATACGAAAATCTTGTCAAGGTCGGTGTTGTACAGTTCGGATGAAAAATAAGGATGTAATGACGCATGAATTTATGATCAATACACGATGTCGTGTAACAAGCGAAGAGAAACGTTAGGGGCAAGTGGATCACCCTAAACTGCTAATCGTTTAGTCAGAAAACATTAGGGGGTTGTTTTACACAAAATTTTGCGTTGTAGTATTTTGAATACTGAATATGTATTTTCTATCAAAATATTTGTCTTACCAAGCACATCCTAAAAGATGCCAGTGTATAATTTTAGGTTGTTAGACATTTGATATTTTTATTTTATGTTGATTTTGAGAAAGAACAAGATAAACAAACATTTTAGAAATAAACAAAAATAACATGAAGTACCTATTACATATTATTTTATTTTTAAAAATAAAATTGAAGTTTCCGCTTCGTGTATAAATCAAAAGTATTATAATTATTCTTGTTTAAGAAAGTCTTATAATTAATGTCTTAAAGTCTTATAATCTTTTCACCGTCTTCAAATTGTAGCTACTCATTTTTGTCATAAATGCACAAAGTCCGGAGTCTAGTTACCAAAAGTTTGTTAATATTTCTTTTGCTCTTTTAACAAAATCGTCCAGAAAAATTTGACGATACAGAAAAAGGGTTGAAAATATAATCGATCGTTCGTCACAAGTTATGCGAAATAAATTATAGAATGCCTTTGAATTAATAAAAAACTTTCGAGTTGTCTCTAAATATCCGACAACTGGTACTTTTATCCTATATTAGAGTACGATAAATTAGCATAAGATGTTTTGAAGATTTGTATTTATAGTATAATACTATGTATAAATAAATAAATAAATAAAATACTAGATGCCAGTAGTGATCAACTTAAAAGAGAAACCGTTGTATACCGACCCCCCACCACAATCCATTTACTCCCCCTCAATTACTATCAGATGTGCGTGCAGAAACACTTCTCGCGCGAAATTTGAAAGAACTTATGAAACGAACGATTTTCTACTGCACAATAGACAATGTCAAAGCTTTAATGCGACTTATAATGCAATAAATGTGTTCTCTGTGACAATTTAAACGAACATAAATATTACAAAATAAAAATTTTCTGTACTATAAATTAAAATTACAATTATGAACGAACACTTTAAAAAACAAAAAACATAATGTATTATCCTAATAAGTATTTAGACGTTCACAACTCCATTCGAAATTGAAGATCTCGGAAAATTTTCTAAGAATTGTTATTTCGCATTAAAAATACTCGGGAATGTCGGACGCTTGTCACAATGTTAAAAATTGTGCGCACGTTAAACGCAAAATAGTTTTGTCAGCTGAAACTGTCACGAGCTCGGCTTGAAAAATTATTCGAGTGAAATAAAACTCGTAAGAAAGTAGATAAGCCAAGTAGAAGCCAATTATGACTTCTGAAAATTTGCAAAAAATGCTTGGATATAAAATGTGACAGAATTTAGTACGATTTTAATTTATTTCAGAAAATGAGATTCTGTTCTATTCCACTTTCTTAGAATTCGTCTACAAAAATTAAAAAATGCAAAAACATCCGAAGTCCAGTAATTAATGAACATCTATGTTTGATTCCATCTTGTGTTCAAAAAGTCTTCGCGAAACGAATTAGTCTAAAAGACAAATAATTTTAAGTAAATGTTCTGTAATCTTTTCTCAATGATTTATCAAAATCAGACTCTACTTGTTCCTTTTATTAATATTTTGTCAATGTACCTTTTAATTGAAAAATTATCGTAAAAAATATGTGCCATCCTTATCTGTCATCGAGCAGGCATGTATTATGACCTCAAGATTAAAGTTTCTTTTTCAATTTATATATAAATGCTATACAGAGTACTTTACTACAATTCTTTTGCAATCGCATCAGCTATTGTTAAATGATAATTAGACTGCGGATCTTTATGCATTTATGGTGTATAAAAATTTTCAAAAAATGCTGAAGTATCAAATTCGACAGAATTTAGTACGATTTGTATTTATTTTGGACCTACAAATGTTATTACTATACTGTGGACTTTATGCATTCATGACAAAAATAGGTAGGTACAGTTTAAAGCAGTGTACATATTAAAAAGATTTAAGGACATCAGTGTATGTATTAGTTTCAGCTGAATAAGAAAATCAAGTTTAATAAAAATTGTTTATTTGGCTCCTGTGTCTTGCAATCAACGCAAACATCTTTTATTTTGCTTAAACTAAATCTGCAGTCCAATTATTACCAATGAAAATCGGATTTTACATGGTACCACCTTCTTAAAATTTGTCTACAAATATTGAAAATTGCATAAACATCCATAGTCTATTGATTATTATTGATGATATTATTTTACTATGGATTACTATACTATTAACGACTCCGACAAAGTCATATTTTACGAAAAACTTGTATTCTTCACAAAATAATCTAACGGAAATCGTTTTTGATTTATACTAATCTATTAAAAATATATTAGAAATAGTCGTGGCAATCGAACGTAAGATTCGTCGGTGCAGAATTTTTGTTACCCACTGTATATTACTCACACTTGTCAATCTCGACGTATACATATAAATAGTACGATACTGAGAAGTCTGTTTGTATATGTATAGATGAGTATTTGTATACGGAATAGATAGAATTTACGTTGTACATTGATTTGTTGTTCTTCCATCTAATCGTTGACATATACTGCATTGTTCAACGAACGAACAGATAAATGCATAATCGTCTAGCAGAAGTGAAACAAGAGGGCAAAATGAAATCCGAGGTTATTTACAGGCGTTGCGATTCAATACGTACCCGTTCTAGTTTTTGAAAATACTCCCTTAAGAAAGATATGGGATTTTCAGGGCGTCCCACACACAGTTGCACTATACAGTCTTTCAAAACTTGTTGAATATTGTGTCTTTGCACGTATTCCTCGCACTCTCTTAAACTTTGCTCTTCCTCAAGATTCGCCGCCATATTGATGCACAAAACCAAATACCTTCTCAACGATTCCGCTCACAACAGGGATCGCTGGACGCAATTTTTCGTGTCTGCAGCTCGATTTCTTAATGTAAACAATATTAGCACGTTTTATACGAGCGTAATCATGCATTGTTTGGTACACCGTCAGCAGCTGAGAACTATACGATTCGAAGCAATGATTATTAATCAAATATAAGGCCATCGATGTTAGCGCGCCTATATACAGTACGTCACGAAACTATTAACCGAATCAAATTTCATCGACTCTCGTTTAATTTATGTGTATACGCATATTATGTCGAATATTTCAAACTTTTCGATTAAATCATTTTGAAAAATACGTAATTGCGCACCATAAATAGTTTATATAGGTTCCGCACTCCAAATTTAAAAGAAATCAATTCTGCGCTCCAAATTCAAAAAAATCAATTTCACCTTTTTGTAAATCATTTCCTCCCTTTTGCAAATTAATTTCACCCATTAAGAATTCACCCATTATTTAGATTAAATTATGTATTTATTTAGACATACTCAATACTCTTCAAGAACTGTACATATGTATACTTTCGTTTTTAAAATTGATTGATCAGAAAATGGCTACAATGAATATATATGTATACATATATCTATACACAGTTTTCATACATTACAAAGTTAATGAATTGGTAAGTACTTTTAAATAAGTATTTCGAGTACATCTTTGCAATAAATAAAATTTTGACACTAGATTTGATTTGTTTTTACAAAAACTTCCTTAAACATACTTTATTTGTGAAAGATTGAAATTGATTTGCAAAAAGATAAATTTTGTTTTGTATGAATTCAGAAACAAATTAATTGACTCTTTAATTTACAATGGAGCTCGTTATCTTTAATAGAAGTTCGATACTGCTCGTCCTGTACTGATTGCATTCTATCAACCTAGTAACATTTCAATCTAAAGCCTAATCTTGGAATAAATCCTTTTTATTTCCGACCTATGAAGAAATTGTACTGAGACACGATTTGTTTATACTAACCTAACGTATACAAATCGCGTGATAGCAAAAGTCACAATACTGCACATCCACATGTTATATTTTTAAAAAATATATAAATCAGTATATGAATGAATACTCTGTTTATCTAACAAAGAAAATTTATTCAATAAATTGCTGAAAGATAAGTTGGCATGATTTATACAATGCTGGTAAATATACACGCGACAGACATACCATGGGAACAGGCATTTTAAAAAATATTTGAATTGTCTCTTTTTTAACTTCTAACAATAATATATTTTAAAACATATTGTCAATGGGAGGATAGACATTATAACACATAAACTATATTTTAAAATATAAGGTAAGAATGTTTTGTGTTCTTTTTATACTTTTAGCAATCAGTAATTCTGTAATCCTGTATCGATCTGAAACTAATTATGAAATCAATTTTTTTTTATAGCAGCTTATGGTATACAGAAAGACACAGGACTTCAGAATAACAAGTCGTTTTTGAACTTAAAGCTTATTATTTAGAAAACGCATGGCCATGTTCTCCTATTTACATTAATATTGCTGAACAACATAGAATGACTCGATATACCTATATATATATGTATATATATAATTGTTCACACATTGTAGAATCCATTAAAATATCGTTACGTTATGAAATTCTACCGAATTATAAAAACAGTTGTTTTGCGATAAAAAAAAACGTTGCAATGATAATAATTTTCCTAACGATGAAACGTCATTATCAAAGTTTTTAGAATCTCTTTTATTAGATTAGAAATCGTCAAATGGATTCTTCAATGATTAAGCTTCGAGAAAAGAAAGATTAATGTTAAACGACTATATCGAATAGCATTATATTCAACTTCTGCAGATCAGCTCTTCACATTCTCTGGCTTATATTTACCTATACACTGTAATTGTGCAATTTTTTAATTATAATCTAAATTTAACTATAGAATGCATGCGATGCACATATATATAATAAAAAACAGCAATGCCATTATGGAACATTGTAACATATTTTGCGCTTAATAAATATAACACACAGTTATAATTGCTTTCCAAGTGTATTGACACGAGTCGATACTCGTATACTCATGGATACAGTTTTATTGTGTTTGCAAATCTAACGAGTGGACGCCTATAAATAGTATTTCTCGGTACTTGCATACTGAACTATTTTGGCCCTTTGCTAACAATATTATAGTTTATAAAAACCCACCGCGATGCATCTGTAATTAAATTCAGTAGTGAGTTTCATTTAACCTTTCTTCTGTTTTACCGTACACGTACGATCGTTCCCTAAATAAATAACATAAATGACCCGTTGGTTCACGCAGGATATTAGCAAAACATTGCAATACAATGGAGTGATGCTTGTCTTCCTAGAGTGCCTTTCGCTTACAATGAAATTACGATAATCATTTCTGCATACCTCCACAGAGTAAAGGTACCAGTTACCGGATATTTAGTGACTAATTAATCATTTATTTTGCATTTTTTGTGATGATTATGAACCTTTCTTCTGTACCATCAAATTTTTCCGAACGATTTTGTTGAAAAACAAACGAAATATTAACGAAGTTTTGGTCCTGTTTTAGCATAGTCATTTGGATTGAAAAAAAGAGGTTACCTAGAAAGTTTTCCGGGACTTTTAAAAATGTGTAATTTTATAGATTTCGATATGCTCTTCCCGAATTTCAACTTTACCACCTCGTATCTTTGCCGCTCGCGCCGCCATATTGGAAATTTCCAATATGGCGGCGCGAGCGGCAAAGATACGAGGTGGTAAAGTTGAAATTCGGGAAGAGCATATCGAAATCTATAAAATTACACATTTTTAAAAGTCCCGGAAAACTTTTCAAGTAAAACTACCAAATGACTGTATTATTTACCGGATACACACACAAGAAATTTGTAATAACGAATTGATTAATTTCCTTTTTATACCGTAGCGCAGTAAAATCATTATTTTATTATCCTCTGGTGTATCACAATTTCTTAGCATTCTCTATAATCTTTAACTAATGTTTTCTATATCTTTAACAAAAATTATTGTAACACTTTTGATTTATACACGAAGGGGAAACTTCAATTTTATTTTTAAGAATCAAGTACTAGGTACTCCGTGTTATTTTCATTAATTCCAAAAAAGTTTGTTTTGTGTAACTGGTACCTTCACCCTGGTAATTACCAGTGAGTTCTTCAAAGTTTTCGGACAATGGTAACGCTCTTACTATTTAGACTAGGAGAATTAATTGGTGAAAATGAATTGTAATTCCTATTGTATTATATATAATCGTATAGGCACTTTCTACGAGTAACTGGAGACCCTTAAAATGTGCAATGCAAATTAAACATCTGTCAATCTCCTTACAATTCAATTAAATATCGAGTGATCGATCGATAGACTGTATACACGTATTCAACACTGGGCGAATACAGTTTCCATTACTTTCTCAGATGATTATGATAAAACTCCCATAAAATCTTAACAATATAGAAATCGTGTGTTATGATTAATATAAAGTGCAGTTTGTGATCTAAACAGCATTCTTTTTTTCTTTTCTTTCCGTTTTTTGCTTCATCCAATGTACATTTATTGCTCTAAATATAATTGTAAATTGGTAGATTAATTGCACAGAGTGTGGGTATTAGTTCTGAAAATTACCTCGCATAATTAGTAACGTTAGAACTTTTATAGAGAAAGAGAAGAATAGATTTCTTGTAACGCAATAACAAAGACTTTCGTGTATGAAAATTTTTCGGCGCGAGAACGATTAAAAACGATATAAAAGCATAATTGATCCGTAGATTGTACGATTTAGAATATCTTTTTAACTTAACGTTATTGGATACAAACAGGAGTTTTTTTTTTGTAAAATGCACTGCTAACTTCTACGAAAGAAAAAACAATGAACAAACGAATTATTCGTGATATCATTTGTATGTTTGCTCCCTGTGATCTATTCGTTCTTATTCACGCATTAATAAATAAATTTGTTTTTAAATAGATGGCCACCATGGTCTAATGATACTACTTATTGCTATTAGGTTTTTTCCTCCACGATTTTTTTTATCTCATTGAATTAATACTGATTTAAAATTAATATTAGACTAATATAATCTCATATTTCCATGTTTAACGTAAGATAAAATTTTCTAGTAAAATGTATACCGCGGCATTAGATGCATAAAATTTGCTGTTCTAATGAACTATACAACTTCGATGCACTTTTGTAACTTATTATTTAATTACACCTTGTTCATGGTTTTTAAGGCACCAGATACACGTGAAAAGTAACTCAACGCATGAATATATGAATCATTGTTTAAAGAAGATCGCCTTATCTTTGGAACTTAAAAATCATGAACGAGCGCTTTGATAAGTTTTTAATACCGACTTAACGGGAATAGACTCTCGGTTCCAGGACTACAAGGGTGCGGGATACGCCTTCTCATTTCTCGATAATGTTGCTGAATAATGCAAATTACGCCTCGTAAACGTAAAAATAGGACTTGTGAGAGTGATCGCGGCCTGGATTGATCTTTTACCTTGCGCTTTTGACTACTGAAAAACCCCATCTTTACATTATCGAGAAACAAGAAGGCGCATCCCGCACCCTTGCAATCCTCGAAACGAGTCTACCGCCATAATATTTCCATTTTTTATATAATAAATGCATGTTTCTCACATTATATAAGAATATCATATAAAACAATAGGCTTTAAAAAGTAAAGCAGTTACGCTCTCAAAGTCGGCTTGAAATGTCACAATGAAATATCAATTTCCTATCGACCTCTAATTCATCAGTGTAAAAAAATAAATAGCAGTGCTTAATTAATCGCGAAGTACATAACGATATTTATATATATATATATGCATATATACATAAACAAAATAATATCTAGCAATTGATATTACTATCTACACAATAGTTCACCAGTATCCGTCAGAAATAAAAACGGAAGCATTGAAATAAACAATATTTCATGTAATCATTCCAAAAACATAAGAGATATTTCCACTGGGGAATTGACTAGTATTTGACATGTCTTTGTTCTAGTTTATTAATTATTATTATTTCTGTACCGTCTATGTAATTATATGAATATTAAACAATGATCCATGTTTTGCATTATTGGCGATAATACTTACTTCGATCTTACGGTGTAGTTGACGTTAAAAAGGTTGGGTCTACCGCGGCAACTTTTGCGGTCAAGAACGCGTGCATACAGAACAATAAATTCTGTAGCTGAGAACATTCCAATTCCTACAAAATGAAAAAGAGAATTAACGAACGAACATCGTTGCTTCGTGTACGGCGCCAGATACGAATACCTTTGTCTCAATTGCAATACTATCTGGCTCTTGAAAGTGTAACTTCAACCTGCTCTTCCCATCATCACTGGATCCCCTCAACTGGGAAAACTTATAACGCCACACGATCTCTCCGATATCCTCGTAAGAAAGCGTGAAGCCTTGAGTCCACTCTAATGTTAATCCTGCACTTCTTCCGTTGAACGTGACGGGAAATGTTTTACTCTGTAACGCGTAACAAAACAATTCGAAACATTACTTTCGCAGTCGAATACGAAAAAAAAGAATACGACACAAACCTTTAAATGTGTAACAGCTGAACACACTGCAGTATGCCACGCTGCTTCGACTCTCAACAGTTCTTGTCTAGTTTCAACACTTAAATATCGCGGCGGTTTTCCGGGGCTCTGAGCTAGGAAACAGTGCTGTCTCTCGTCTACGTTTTCAGATTCTCTCATCATACGGAACATCGTTTGGTAGACTTTAAAAGTTAATGCACATCGAGACCAATCACCTATGTTGCACTAGAAACATAAATCACATACACTTTAAGTACCTTGTTCCATTAAATGATACATTGCAATCCCGCAATCCCTAAATATTCTAAAATATTTTAATATTATTCCTAATAATATCTTGCGTAAAAAATAGTAGTTAACGAGATATTATCTATAATTTCCCATATGCAGCTATTACCTGGAAGCTAGTAGACAGAGTTGGGCAAACATTTAATCAACGATTGACGAATAAATTTCTACTTCAATCCTTAATTGTAATTAACAACTGCTGAAATTTCGAAATGAACTGAATGCTGAAATTGTATGCATACTGAAAAAAATATAAACTGAATTTTTGTTGAGATATATTTCTGTCAATTCTCCATCTCTCTCTCCGTCCTTATTACAATTCATGGATAGACCGTGTGGCGATTAACTTCATCAATTGATTGAATCTATCGTCCATTTTTCAATGACTACCTTTTTTAATCGTACACATCAATCAATCTTGATTCAAATTATAATTGATTAATGCCCAACTCTGCTAGTAGGTGCTCGAACTGATATCCCTCAACTTGAATAACTGCACATGGAAAAGTATTTCTATAATATCTCGTTTCATGGGTTCAATTGTGCTCCTTGCTATATCTTAGTTTGTACTTACGGGAGGTGTTTCAAATAACAATAAATCAGGTCCTTTCAGCGCTAAAAATCTTGGTCTGTAGCTTTGCCATGGCTGATTACTATTACTCACTGCTTCATTTACCCATCCCATGTACTCTATACGTTCACCCACGCCGAAATTCCGATTGTACAATTTCATCTAATAAAAACATATGAATATACATCATTTTCCGAGTTAATCTAATGAAACTGCTAGATTGATTAATATGAAATTCCCTTTACCTGTAAATGCGTTAAGCCAGTAATATTATCGGTAATGTATTTCAACCATTGACTTAGAATCGCACTATCGTCGCAGTGTATGACACCAGTACGTGCACCATTTAATCCTCTTACTTCAAATGCATTTCTTCTTAGTTTATCCGTTCCGAAGATGTATCTTGTTACGTACGCCATCATTAGTGGAACTGGAAATTTGTTGACATCATGTTTCTCGTCACAATTGGATACGAACAAGCAAGAACAAAGATTTGATAGAGCTATCGCAACCTGTTATAACATCCACCCATTTCTTAGATTGTATCGAGGTTACAGATGCGTTTGAACTTTGTCGACTGTGACCGCACCTAGGACTGCCACCCTGTCTGTTCGGTGAAAGCCATTCATCTTCCGAACCACCGTTCGGAACGTTATCCAACTTTTCTTCTTTTTCTAAAAGTAACATTGAATTAGTATTACAAAGTCGTGAAACGTTTATGTTTCTAACATGAAACTACGCTCACCATTCTTTTGTAGAAATGGTTTAGCTGCTCTGTAATGTTTGACAGTTAAAACAATTATGTCGCCAGCATTCCTCAGGATGTTTACAGCATCGTCGTGATTACACGCAGTTATATATTCTCCATTCACTGTATCAGAATTAAAATGTTAATCAAATTGTTGTACAATGTTACATATTGATTTCGTTATTTCATCCAATTTTACTTGGAAAGAAGAGCATACCTTTAATAATTGCATCTCCTACAAACAATTGGCCACACTGATCAGCAGCTTGACCTTTATAAATTCTAGATATAAGAACAGGAAGCTTGTGTTCCGCTCCTCCTTTTATACTTAATCCTAAGCCTCCAACTTTCTGTCTGGTGATTTGCACCATTCGTTCTTTAGCGTCCAACGGTGGCTTGTTATGATTCACAGCCTGCTGGAAATCAGTGTCACTCGTTAGAAATCATTCAATTCTCGCAGCTAGAGACAGCAGATTTTATGCATTTATAACAAAGATGAGTAGGTGTGATTTAAAACGTTTACAATTTAATGTTGTTATATAACTCTCAACCTCTTAAACATATTAAGAAAGGAAATAAATTTCTATTTCACTCCAGTTTGTTGCAAATCAGATAGAAAGTTTTTATTTTGCATAAAGATCAGCTGTCTACTAATCAATTACTAAACATTTAGATATTGTACAAGGTATTCCACCAATATCGCATCCATAAAATTGAACAAAATCATTGCGAAAGGAAAATATACTAGGTCAGAAGAAATGTTTCATTTTCGAGTTAACATAGCTCCGAGTGCAAAGTATTAAAATACAATAAATTATACTGTAAGGTCGATTAAATAGTTTAACCTTTAGTTACTCGCACCTCGATTTGTGTAAAATTGCTCGCATCGGGTCTTGTAGGACCCCAATATAATAATTGGCATTTATGGATTCCAAAAAACTTCAAAAAATGCTAGACTCTAAAAATTCCAGGAAATTTAGAATGATTTATATTTATTCCAAAACTGCAAAGACTACTATAACTGAGAATAAGACTTTATGTGAATCCACTTCCTTAAAGTTTGCCTACAAAAATTGAAAACTACATAAACATCCGCAGTCTAATAATGTTTCAATCCAAATAAAACAACTATTCTAGTTCTAATGATTTGTTTACATTAGTTAAGTCCCTGCACAGAAGTAAATAGAATTGCGCATTTATGAAGACATTGAAATTACTGTGATCCCATGCGAGTAACTAAAGAATAAAGAAAAATGTAGATGCATTAAACATTACCTCTAAATCTTCTCTCTGAAGTTTTAAAACTTCCATGGACAAATGTAAACGCATTGGTACCGGCTTGCTTTTCCCATCACTAACGCTTACCATTCCGCTCCTCACCTTTTTCAAAACAGTAATAATTTTAATTCTAAGTTTCTGTTTGTGAGAAAAGTGTTGTTCTATGTATTCGAATCTTCTATACCTTCTCAAGTAAGACTCCTAAAGAATATTTACTAATGGTAGTTGAATAGAAATGGAAATATTTCCATGTACTATATGTTAATTATCTACATTTATTAATTATAGTTTGCCTTAACTTTGTTTAATTAATCGACATTCCGTGCTTAACATTTAATTCTGAAATTCACGTGAAATTCCCGATCAAATAAAATCGATTTCCATGTTCATTCTGACGCTGAAACGAGCACAGAGTTAAATTGGAACACGTTTCCACGATAATATAAAAAGACGTACTAATATTAGGACTCGAAATGTCAATAATCCCATCTCGAAAGACCTAATTCCGCGCGACATAATTCTCCCCATCTATCTCTGCATATCATCAGCAGAATTCTACAATTTATAATTGTACGATCGAAAACGGGAATCATCAAACAAAATCAGTACCGTACGTCATTACTTCGCCCGGCTGTCGTTCGAGTCTATCCAGATTTTAAATAATTATAATGTATAATGATTTTTCAAAAATTCTGTTTACTTATTAATTAACCACGCTACTGACAATGAAACCGAATCATTTACAAAGCATACAATTCCCTTTTGTTTTCAATTCTCGTCAATTCATCGACGAAATGCATTTGCAATATACGGATTACATTGTCGAGGGGAATTTATCGTTATTTTCAATTGACGGTCGTTACTCAAAAATCTACAGACATCAAGAGCGGTGTGCATAATCGTTATGCAGTAAAATAGCATCGGAGCGAATTGTTTATGCACCATTGTCTCTCGCTTTCGGTTGACAATGCGATCTTTTAATACGTCGTTTGCGGTAAAAATGATTTATAGCTTCTAACATAACAGATAATCGAATTCTCGCGTAGCGGACTGACGTGAATAATTGTTGACGGAGAGAATATATGAAGAATTTAAAGGGAAAGGTGAAAAGTGTCCGCGAACATTTCTGTTCTGTTACTAAATATATATGCGAGTTGACGGTTTTTCGATGGAACCACTTGAATTTCCTAAAGATTCGTGGGGACTCGATTACGGTCGCTGAAAACTAACGAAAGTGAAGACTGCATTCGATTTCTCACCTTCAGCTTCTGGTCAATCTTCTCCTCGATCGGAGTGCTCATTTTCGTTGCGTTGATTCTCATTATTCGATCCGATTATGCGGTCCGCGGAAACAGCTCCCCGTATTGCCAGCCGCGAATCACCGGGACCGAGAGAATTTCGGTTCTGTCCGACACCACGAGTCGCATGTTAATTTCATACGGGTTGCCCGACACGACTGCGGCGGCTGCTGTACGAAGACAGTAAGATCATAGCCACGGTCGGTCCCTTTTCCGAAAAAAAAGAAAAAGAAAAACGCACCGACTTACGCCGGACTTCGATATAGATATTCGACGACGCGGCGGCACGCTCATGCGGAATTAAAGCCGTGGGATACAGTGCATCGTGACGCTTCGAGACGTTCCGGGGGGAAACGAAAAGCTTGAACCGGGATGCAGAAGAATTGGAGTGGGCTAAAAGTAGCTAAAAGCCCGCGGCTGAGGCGCATCGATTTGCGGGATATGTCGCGCACCGATGCCGCTTCGTTTCCTCTCCGTTCGCGGGAAACATAAACGGAATTCCTTGCCCTTCGACATGCAATCCGCTTTTTAGTCCTGATTGAATCGAATTAGGAGGAGCTATCAATTTCCCAGTCAGCAAAATTATGTGACTATATTCCAGTCTCGAGAAAATTATGAACAAATGTTTGCAATCGTACTTTGCGAGTAAAAGGCGGTCGTTTTGGTGCCAGACCACGCTTGAGCAGGATTTGGTCCTTATTTGCTGCGAATTTGTCGATCGAAACCTGTTGGCAAATTCTGAGTCTAATGCGGAAACAAATGATTCGGTATTTGCTTGCAAAGTTTCGAGGCAAAATTCCATGGCAAAACGAGGGCAGACTGTACCCTCGTCCGTTTAGAAGTTTCGTGTATTTTCAATTATAAAATATAGTTACAAATCTTCAAATAATGACCATAACGATTTTGCCCGATATATTTCTAGGTTCGTTCGTAGTGCGACCGACCTGCCCTCTGTAACGAGGTCAGGCTCCGCCTTCGTTTTGCCCTCGATTTGCCTCCAAACTGCTCCAAACTTTGCAAGCAGATGCCGAGGCTAATGCGGAAACAGATGGGTCGGAATTGTAGACAAGTTTTGGTGGCAAATTCAGAGCAGATTACTTACTGGGTCCTTTACGAATTCATTTCAATGCTGAGTATTTTGCAAGTAGACTATGTAGTAGGATACGTTCATACAAATACACAACTTTATTAGTTGCACTGTTTTTGTACAATAAAATATTACAATCGTCATAAAAACTCCAAATCATATAAAAACTCCAAACATATAGCCATTATAGAAAATATAAATTTCAATGTTTATCACTTGTGTTTGAAGCCACATTACATTCATTTTCTACTGACCAGATATATCTGATACACAAATGCTGTATTAAATTTCGATTGTAGATCAAGCATTACCAATATAATGTTTCATTTATATTAAATGCATAATTATACAGAAAGGAGATTATTCTCTCACTATGTAGTAATAAAAAACAAAATTTTATAACATACGTTTATAAAACATTATATATTTTAGATATATCTAAAATATATATTTAAAACATTAATTACATGTTCTATTGGCCATAATTTATAAATTTATTTATTCACAATAAAAAATATAATATTTTCACAATGATTGCAAGAATATGATTACGGAACTTACTATTGTTTTACTTTGATCATGTCGATTTGTTGCAGAAGAAGTGTGCGATCATGAACTTCAACAATTAAAATGTAGCTAGTTGTCATAAATACATTCCTTTAAAAATAAATAATCATTTTTATATCCTAATTGCAGTTATTGTTAAAAGATGATTTCTTTGAACAAATCGTAAGATGCATTTATTACTCCCCAACTAATAAACGATCTTACGCAATTTAACTGTACTCCTTTATAAAATGACATTACACTTTTATTTCTCGCTGTATATATTTCGCGAGTAACAGTCAAGAATTTTTCAAAGTTACCGCCTATCTTCGATTGCATATGTATTTTTATTACGTTCATTGGATAAAATATAGTACTTGTAAAACCACCGATTAATGCGCCGTTAATGAAACTTGTTACCAATGATTCCTGCTCGCCCATTAACAGTTTCGATTGTTCTTTCAAAACAAAGAACATAAGATTAGAACAGCTATTCCTATATACAATTGGCATTAAACCACGATAACATTCCGATAGACCATAGTTCTTCAATAAATATTTAAATGCATGAGAGGTATTCTTAAATTTATTATGATACCGCCAATCTTGTAGCAGCGTTTGTACCCTTTCGAGCGGCATAAGTATAGCCTCAGCAGTACCAGCAATGTGTGCTGCTAATATTCTAACTAACACATCGTGATGCGTTAACATATACAGACGTTCTTTACATCCTTCGTACATACTAAACATTACGCTAAGAGATAGAGTCTTTTGGCAAAGGGGTGGTAAAATTCCACGGTATAACAATCGTATGCCTTCTTTGGATATTTGTTTGAATGCGGCATTGGCTGGTACATCTTCCAAAATCTGTACAATAGTAATTAGGAAATTAAAGGAAATAGAAGTTGAGCGTTCGATTATATACATTGTAAATATCGCTAGAAATATATTAGTAAATATTTTTCTACGTACCTGTCTAAATATAATTTTATTAATAGGAAAGGTAATAGATACGTTAATAACAGCAGACCCCCATCCGCATATAAATTCTTTAAAATCATTATTGTTTAATGCTAACACTGATTTTAACGAAACATCTTGCGAAGTAATGTTACTCATTTTAATATTTTGCAGAATAATTTATTCATACAGCGCTACAATTTAGAACAGTCGATCATGTTTACTTCTCCTCTACATCACATTTGCCGAACTGTTTGGATCGAAAAAATGATTTACCTGTAAGGATTAAAGTATTTATATCGTCTATAAATTACATTGTTAGAAATTTTTACAGCGACCGATAGTAAGTTACCGAAGAAAATTATAAATAAAATATCTATGAGATAGTACTAAAGTATATAAGCGATGAAACGGTGTGAAATAAATTACTTAAGGTAAAAATAAAATTAGTATATACACGAGAGAATTAACTACGATACATTTTGTTAATCATAGATATATATATATATTTATTAAAATAGCATTCGACAAAAATAATTCAAACATTTCAAATAAAATTGCAATTGTTGTGTATACTAAACGGTAAGAAAATAAACGAAGCTCAATATGCAACACATGTTCGCCACATTATAATAAGAACTCATTTACATACACGTTATGAATATGATACAATCTTCGATACACTTTTAGTCACATTGACTCACATCTTGTGCGATTTATGCAGATTTATGAGACGACCCATATTCACCGTTCACATATGTTGTAAACTCAGTTTTAATGTTATATTTTCTGATTTATTTTATAATTTCCATATTCCTTTGTAGATTCACGAAGCATCTTGTTCGGTTATCGAAGTTTTAACAATTATTCTCTTACAATGTCAGATATCAATCAAGCCAATCGAAATCTCACGTATACCGACCAATGAAAATTCGCGAATCTTAGCGAGAGTATTAGTGGTAAGAGATCACAAAATATACCGCATCTCGATAATTCGAACTCGAAAACCTCTATAAGACGAAAATTTAAAATTTTGTTCATTCCCAAACTTCTATAAATCGAAATAAAACTTCCTTGAACTTTACATTATATGATATCGAAGAGTATTCTCAAATTACTTTATCTTTTCTTCAAAGAAAAGTATCTGTGCCGTGTCTATAGGTTTATATGGTCTAAGGTGCTAAATATGATGTAGGTTTTGATCCAGGCTAAAGATAATAGGATTTGTGGATTTGATCACCGGTAACTCGTCGGTGATTTGATCCTAGCATGATCATAGCCACCGACTCGTCGGTGTCATAGCTAAATGCCTAAAACTTACTTACAATTAGACTAGGGGACAGCACGGTACAGGGACATAATCTCCCCGGACGTGAGCACTCTCTGTTCCTCTCTGCTAACAGCTGCTAATAATAATTTCGTTATATTTTTCCATCGATCTCTTCAATTCGAAAATATAAATAAAAATTGATTTCGCATTGACATATCACGTCAAAATATATTCAAAACCAATATGAAGAACAATTGTTGTAATTCTTATCTTCTTGAGAAAGTAATCCTCGTCTGTGGTAATGTTCCTCTTTTTAATACTCCCTCTTGTGTCTGTTTTACCAGGTGAGAATTAATTGGATATGCATGTATCAGTATATATAGAATGATATACCTATTGCACAGTGCACCACATTGGCGAATGACTGAAATTTTACTACATATTATTAGGCAAGGTATATAAGCAAACGTTTAACGAAGCGTCATAACTATTTAGCTGTCGTTTCTTGTTTAAATAATACACGTAACGAAATGCTAACATTTACTGTAAGATCACACACATTCGATTTATTAGCGTTGTTGGCGTGGTATTTTAAATCTATGTCACAGAGTTGTTTGACCTGCGATATCTTAGAATTTGAATATCGTTAATCCTTTAATTTTTATCTTGTATTATCTATTATACATTGTTAAATGGAATCGTTATTTGTCGCGAGTAGTTTTCTTGTTGCTTATAATTACTCAGCAGTGTCTGTAACGTATCGAATTCATTTACAGACATATGTCTTATTTATGTATAATACATATATTCTAACATTATGGCAAATCGGTTAAGTAAGACTTTTAATTTATAAGTCCGTAACGTAATGGTACGAATTTATAAATATTCAGTTGCATTACATATATATATATGTATACACGGACAATATTTCCCCCACGTATTTATATTCAGTATTTAGATGTTTCATTCATTGTAATTCTTTAAAACTTTATCAATGTACAAAAACGTTTTATCATAGAATGTTAAGTATTCGTTAACATTTGCTAAAATTTAGTAATAGGTAATGTATTTAAGCATATGCATTAATACTAATATTTCATATTTTTTTTAGGTTATGTCATTATTTTTTATTTTCATTAATTTAAGTATTCTACAAAGGAGGAGAAGAAAGATCTTATAATGTTCTTGTTTTCCACGAAGTGCACGATATTAGTAAAGAACGAATTCTGTTTAAAAGAAGTATAATCCTTATAAGGTTCCTATTTTCTTTTTTTTTTTTAATGAGAGGAAAACATCTATTATTAATAATCAATGCGTTAATCAAATCTTCCGAATCTCTTTTAGATCTAGCTTTTCCTCTGTTATGGTGGCTGTGCAATTATTTACTCATTGGAATTTAATCAATCTCGACGCAACTATTTCTTTTCGACAAAAACCAATGAAGCGCTTATGAATGTGTACATTAAAGCATGGCAATAATTTATTTTTATGCTTTCATTCTGACGGTTAGTATAATGGTATGTATGTGAAAAATGTTAATCGTTTGAGCTGTGTAATTAAAACTAGTATAAAAATAGTTTTACAATGATTACTGTGCACAAATATATTGATTATTTACATATACATGTAAATTGTGTCAAATAATAATAAGTCATGTCAAATATAGAAGTTTTTGTAGATGTTGAAATACTGGTCAACTTTAGTTGGAAACATTTTTTCCCGAGATTATGCAACTAAATATTACGATGTTTTCTAAATACCACAATATGCAATCCTTCACTTATCCCTAGACAAACAAGCCATATTAATTTGTTTGCTGAACATTGTTTCGTACTTATTAAAATATCTATTTGTCACTCCATAACTAAACTCAAATGACATCGAACTTAGTCTTTTAACACTGTTATTTTTTATTGTTTCTACAAGAGCATATTCTTAACTATAATTTGCTGACAGATAATCATGAATGTAAACGAATTTGACATGCCTGCTGTATACCTAATTTATATATTTATACACATAATTTAAATTGTGACGTTAACGATTTTAGTCATATTATTTCGACTATATTATAATCTTATTCTTCAGGAATTGTAAATAAAAATATACATATGTACATGTACTGAAAGCAGAGGATAAAATAGAAAAATGGATAGCTTAGAATACGAGACTGTAAGAAATATGACACTTCTATTTTTCTTCGAACTTCTTGTGGACAAGGGTGGACCACGTACATTGCACGATTTAAGCTGCCAGTTCGGAGCTAAGGGATTCACGAAAGAAATGCGTCAGATAGCTGGTGGATCTCAAAGTGGTCTTAAAAAATTTTTAGCTCAATACCCGATGCTTTTTGTTATCGACGGCGAACACGTATCTGTAAATACTTTTCAACAAATCGCCGAGGAAGAGAATGGATGTAAATTGGGCAGTAAACGTGATTATGCACGAGAGGCTGTAGAATATTTTACAAATAAATTAATGCAATACGGAGTTGGTACAGAGGTGCCGATCAGTAGTCTTTTGGGACATCGGTCTCAAGCTTCTCCAGAAGTTCGACACATTTCCGGACAACATTATAAGAAATTTAGAGATTTTCTTTTGAAGTATCCGGACGCTTTTATAGTTACCGATGATAATGTGATGTTGAAGCAATACGAAGGCATGAAGCCAGAGCCTGCAATGAAAATCGAACATACGATACCGTTTCATATAACTGCTACTAAAGAATTCTTGGATTTTCTGTGCGAGTGTATCGAACAAAAAGGTCCGGTTCTCCTCGAGCAAATGGTCAATATAATTCAGAACAAATTTCCTAACGAGAATGTGACTTCAATATTTACGGCACCTCACGATGTGCGTTTATTCCTAAAAATGTATCCAGATGCGTTTCACGTTCAAAGCGATTTGGTGACGTTAGTTGGGAGACCAAAGTTTTCCGTAGTAGAAGGAAAAATAAAAACTGAGAACGCTAATTCTGTGCGAAATCAAAATAGTACTTCGAGTCAAATAAATATGCATCAGGCTGTCCAGTCGAACAACACAGAAACGTTACAGCCGTCGGTTGATCCAGAGCCTATTAGCGCTACTCCACTGAGCGAAGCTAACTCTGTACAGAATTCTTATTCCCAATCGAGTGAAAGCAATAATAACTCTCCTCCAGTAAGTTTGCAGCAGCAAACCTTAAAGCAAAGAATAAATACGCTTGTAATGAAAACCTTGGCAGACAATACAGAAAAAGACCGCAGTTTGCAGGTTGCACAAATGGGAGATGCATGGAAATTGAAAGTACTGCAACAGACTAGAGTGATCGTGAATACGAGAGAAAGTCTTCAAATTATCGACGATATAATAAATCCTCGCAAACCTCCGCCAGATGGTAAAATTGTTGTCTCGATGGATTGCGAAGGCATTAACGTAGGAATTAAAGGACAATTAACGCTTATACAAATCGGTACTATGTCTGGACAAGCGTATGTATTTGATTTATTTACATGCCCTAGTCTTGTTCAAGCTGGAGGACTTCAAAAACTTATAGAGCATCCAAATGTTATTAAAGTAGGGAATAATAATAATTTTTCATTCTCTCTTTTGTATCTACCTTCAAAACATATATTTCTGAATGAACACTGTACATTTTGTTTCAGGTAATTCATGATTGTAGAAACGACAGTGTCAATTTGTACAGACAGTTCAACATTATGTTAAACAACGTGTTCGATACACAGGTATTTCTTTCTTATTAAATACCATCCGAATCTTACTGAAAATATAATTGACGAATTTGTTTATAGGCAGCTCATGCTGTACTTCAATTCCAAGAAACTGGCAAACCTGTATATAAAGTTAAAAATGTTAACCTGAATACATTATGTGATCTTTACGGTGCTCCATCTAATCCATTAAAGGAACAACTGAAGAATACTTATCGTAATAATCAAAAGTATTGGTGTCGGCGTCCGTTAACACGTGATATGCTTATTTACGCTAGCAGTGACGTCTCGAACCTGGTTCCACAAATATACGTTTCCATAGCTAAGTATGCGTGTGATTTATTCGCTCGATATTCACAAAGTATTTCTTTTATTACGTTTATATCAGCAGCTTCCAATTTTTTAAATAGATAATAGTTTCGTTACTTTTTTCATAGATATAATAATACAGACACGTTTTAAATAATAAAAAGTTTTATTCATTTATAGACATTATAAATCCTCCCAAGTTGGAAACTGCTGGCTGATATCAATGAATTGAAATCTCTTTGTATTCATAAAACACGTGTTATGTCGATTATAACTTTTTATCGGCAGATTAATAAAGCCTGAAGTACAAGCTCTTTTCGCTGAACTATGCGAAGAGCAAATACAAATATACATTAAACCGGCAGACGTAAAGGTACGCAAAAAGCAACGGAAAGTGGAAACGGA
This sequence comes from Lasioglossum oenotherae, assembly GCA_028455765.1. Lineage (NCBI taxonomy): Eukaryota > Metazoa > Arthropoda > Insecta > Hymenoptera > Halictidae > Lasioglossum > Lasioglossum oenotherae. The sequence continues at coordinate 4,210,536 of CM052281.1, read as the reverse complement.
AGTGGCAGATTTGAAAAAGAGAATGGAAGAAGCGACTACTAAAAATATTGTGCTGAGTAATCGTGAGATAAGGCTTTTACGTTATTTGGATCTTACCGAGGATGAGAAAGAGAAGTTGAGAGGCAGTTATAAAGTTGCTAGAAAGTTGGAGAAACTTGAAAATATGGGTCAAGATAAAGGGGATAGCAGCGATGACGATGACGATGATAAAGCCGATGATGAATATCATAGTATGGAGAGTTACACTTCGGAAAATTCACACTCTGGTATATGTTGCTTGTAATTAATTACACTGTTCCAAAAATTCTAATTTCCTTCTAACTAAAATCACTCTTAGCTTTTGAGAAATTTCATAATGACAGCTGTACAGGGTCGTCCACCTAAATATCTCCTTTTATGACGACAAGATCTTGCGGATCTTTATGTAAAATAAAAAATGTTTGCATCGATTGCAAGACACGGGAGCCAAATAACAATTTCATTCTTCTTTTAATTATCTTATTCACGTGGCCTTAAATCTTTTTAATACCTCCACTGTTTTAAATTGTACGTACCCATTTTTGTCATAAATGTATAAAGATCCACAGTCTAGTCATCACAAATAAAGGAGATACATACGTGTTTAGATGAAAAACCCTTGCTCTCTCAGGTTTTCAGTTCAACATACAAACATTTACAACACCCATGTTTTGATTACGAGAAAATAAAATATGTAACGGGCAGTGTAACCTTTTCGTTAACGTTTTCACGAATACAAATATTCAAATGGACTTATAGGTGGTGTGTTGTCGCCGAGAAATACTGATGCCCGCAGCCTTACAGAATCGATGCAGATAATGGACGAAATACTTTCGGACGAACGGATGGACAGATTTGAAAAAATTGAGAAACTGGAAGCCATTCTTTCGGCAGTGACTGGTTCTGTGACGGATCAGTTTTCTTCGAGCAGCGCAGACGTATTTCCATCGAAATGTACATGTTCATGTCGAGAGAAAACTAAGAGTCCTCGAACAGATAATAACGTGGGAAATAGTGTGGCTTGCCAAACATATAGTACAGGTGATATAGTAATTACCAAAATATTTCTCACCGAGGAAGAAAAGGAACATATAGATTTAATGAATTCGCCAAAAAAATAGATAGCAGGTAGCAGCTGCGCAAGTGGTAGGAATGAAGTTGCCATTACTACAATTTTTTAAATAAAAAGAAGGGAGGGAACGGGTGGCAAGATATATATACAAGGAATAGTTAAAAATTCATCTATTTTACATAATTTGACAACATTGTAATCCTCGATTACAATCAATTGAATTTTATCCATTGATTATTGATTCGTTTTTCCAAATCTGATGCTGTAGAAATCAGAATTTCGGAAAAAGAACAGTTGTTTCTTCATAACAAAGCAGTATTGTAAAATGTTTTATTTTTTAATAGGAGATTGTCTTTCTTGGCGAGAGTATAAGAAAGAACTAATCGAGTTATCTTAGCAATATACAACTGCGAAATAATATTCGTTTGCTAACGAGACTATTTGATAATTGAAATTTCTTCTAGTAGCTTATGTTACTACTCAGGATTAAAACGCTAATACCGTTGTGTCTATGGGACAATAGAACTACTGAAAGTTTTGATGCTATCAAGGCACAAGCTTCAATGGTTTTTTTATGATATTTATAATCGTATAAAACGATGGAATCGGTTATTGAAAGATGCGATTCTTTCTACAAAAAAGTGCTGCATTAAAATCACTGTTTTGCATGACACGAAAATTTATTTTTTACGAGATCTTTTAAACAAAAATATTTAATCAAGTGTATAGAACGAAATTGTTAGTACGAGTACAGCTATATATCGTAAAAGTTCACACACGTAATGAATGTAATTATTTTACAGTCATAACTGGTGCCAAGCCCTGATACAATATATCATGTACTTACGTATTATCGATTTAGTAAGGAAATTTGTACATATCTTATATTCTTTTTAACACGAAATGAATTTAGAAAGCTCTTTTATTAGGAGAATCAATTTTAAAAATGACTACATACATGTATGTATGTATGAACGTATTGTTACTGGTATTATTGTTTACTAATTTCGGTCTTAGCAGTGAGAATAGAAATTTTATTATACATTTTTGCATAACAATATATGCGATGAAAATCAACAGTGAAAAGTCAAAATTGGACAGTGATCGATCATTTTATCATTATTTTTCGTGATCAATTGCAAAAGTAATCGCAACATGTAACGTTGATTTGTATAAACGTAGTAAAATTAACGTTACATGCAACTGATATATACAATATTGAATTAGCATTATTATAACTACCGTAACACCAATTTTTTCGATTATTCATTGTAAAAGAATGTAATTATTTCACGAATCATTAGGCAGATTACTTTTTAGGATAGAATAGACTGCGGATTTTTATGCGAAGTAAAAATTGTCTGCATCAATTGCGAGCAATAGAAACTACATTGAATGTTATTTCTTCCCTGCTTCTACCTATTCACATTCATGGCTTATGAAAATTGTCAAAAAATGCAAATTTTCATTTGTTTTGGATCTTTTTATTTTATGCCACTTTCTTAAAATTTGTCTGTAAAAATTGAAAATTGCATAAACATCCGCAGTCGAATTATAATAGATGAGAAGTCATATATTGACTCTGATTAAAGATTTAATTGTTAATAGTTTGATAACAAAGTTGAAAAACTGCAAGCTTTTAACTCTTGATTTTCATTATTATGAAGAATTATACTCTTCAAATTTGATCCCACTTGTTATTGGGAGATTTTATTGTTATTATATACTGATATACACGATCACATTAAAATGCAGCTGTTTTTAATGCAATACTTTTACTAATTATAATCTTATACATCTGTTGAAATTTGTATGTATGCATTGGCCATATTTTATAATTTTAAATAATCGTTTTGAAATGTTGTATTGTTTCTGTCGACTATAGGTACGAATATAAAAATTGTTTAATTAAAATGTATCATTACTGGCGAAGTAATCGTGTACGGTACATTTTGCTCTGTAACCTGCAGTATATATTCTTTTCTTAACAAAAGTAACCTTACAGATATTATTCTATATTTATTACCACACGTACTGGTATAATATTTTCAGTTAGTTTCTTTTTAAAGATAACATTGATTGATGAAACGTTAGTGCTAAAAAATTAGAGTAAAGTGCCTAATTTATACTAATGCATTTAAGTCATTTTAATTCAAAGTATGTATTCATTTTAAAAATGACACGAACTATTTTATCAGCAATAGTAGAGAATGTTGTTATTAACAGTGACTAATTTATTGCATCAAGAGAAAAAAAAACATTTTAACGATGTGCATAATAAACATTTTATGAAAAATATTTGGTTTCATTGTATAAGATGTGAATTTATATTTTGTTAGCAAATATACTCCTATGTCCTACCCTCTACTTTTTTCATCAGAATAGGAAATAGTTAGACTATAGTTTAAATAATCAGTGGTACGTACAACTTAAAAATTGGTATAATTATAACTATATACATAAGGAATATCGAAATGAAACGTTTACTAATAACAATATTATTCCAGTCCACACTGTACTTTTACATGAAAGTTGTTGGAATTTTTACAGAATATTATACTTCTCTCGTTTTATTTATTTATCGTGTTCGTAAGTTACATATATCGATAAACAAATCTATAATTTAACGATGACGTTCGAAACTAATCTACATGTATAGAAGTAATACATATTGACAATTTTACTAATGTAGCAAATATTTTTGTTGAAAAGTGCGATCTTTAATATCGGCAGAATCAGTTTTATTTAAGAAAACTTTTTGTATACTATATCCATTATAAGCAACAATTCTATTTAGGGTTTCATTCAGTTACTAAAACTGGCTATAATTATAGTTTTTTGAAAATAATTATACTTTTTTAAATGGGCAATTATATATAATAGGATTATTACTTATAGGAATAATTATCCATTATATATTATATTATTATATATTATATAATATTATAATATATATAGTATAAATATATGATACAATGGATAATTATTTCTATAAATGGATAGTTTATTCCTACTATACGTAAAACATATTAACGAAGATTGATGTATAGTAATAATAATTCTCAAGTTTAACTTTCCATAATATGTTTGTGTCGTATTGTTTACAAAGCGTTTTATCTTTTCGAAATGATAACTTTTAACCTCTCAGACCCCCGCAAGTTATACGTTATATGTATTATGTATGTATATATATTTTGAATCTCATTACGTGTATAAAAAACACGTGCTGATTGCTGAGAAATAGTTATTCGCGTGTGTTAGTGTGCAGTGTGCGACTATAATGGGAGTACATGTGTATACATATTACAGTTCAGGGTTGAACACTTGTTGGAATTGGAGCTCTTTTGTGGCGGCTTCGAACCGAGAACGTGACGACCGGCGCAGTTCCTTATAGTACTATCGAAATTAACTTTAATTTACAGAACTTAGTACTCCTTTAAAGTTCCATAATGTCTGCAGGAAATTTAGGTGAGTTATAATTCTAATAATCGTATAAAGTCATGAGAAACAAAGATTTAAACTTGTTATAATATGTGCGTATTAGCCTATTCGAACTCGTGGAGATTTTCTGTTTAAATATAGAATATTTTCAAAACGAAAATGATGTTTACAATATTCTATTTACGTTATAAATTACGAAAAATTTTTTTAATATATTATTATTATTATTATAAGCGCATAAACCAGTATACTTTCAATACGAAAATGATGTTCATAATATTCTATGTTATAAATTATGAAAAAACAGTTAATAAAATCGTGAAGTAGTTGAAGAAACAACTTCTTTATTTGGGCTTGTAAGGAAATTTTAAAAATGTGTTTTCTATACAGATTTGTATAAGTTATACTTACACATGCTGAAAATTTCATCAAAATTGGTTTACAAGTTATAAACGATTAAAAATGGTGAAAAAATAGACGGAAAATTGTATAGAAACTTTAATCTTGAATCCTTACAACTCATAAATCAATTAATAAATTTTTCAAATTTTCGTTACAGACCCAAATAAAAAAGTTGAGAAAGCGACGTCTACGATTTCTTTCATAATTCGGACTAAACGCAATTTTTCAAAAATTTTAATTACAATATCATCTAGTAAATTAATTCATCTAGCTTGGCAGAAAAGCTGAAGTCGTTCGGTCCATTTATGAAAAAGTTATTCTGATTTAAAGTGTGTTCCATCAATTATAAGTCTAACAATATATATAATTAATTTATGTTATTCTGACCATTACATTCGCAGTGCTCTTAAGTGTGTCAGATAAAACAGGCATTTTACCATTTGCCAAAAAACTACACGAATTAGGTTTGACCTTAGTTGCATCAGGTGGTACCGCAAAGTTTTTGAAGGATGCTAGTATTCCTGTAACAGATGTTTCCGCTATTACCGGAGCACCTGAGATGCTCAATGGTAGAGTAAAAACCCTTCATCCCGCTGTACATGCAGGTAAATTGCAAATAATAATTTATCTCTTTGCGTCGCAACTAATTACACAACGTAACAGGTTCTATTGTGTTCTAGGTATATTAGCTAGACTTTCGAAGTCCGACCAAGAAGATCTTCAGAAGCAAAATTATCAGCTCATCAAATTAGTAGTATGCAATTTGTATCCATTCGTAAACACTGTTTCGAAAGCCGATGTTACGATTGAAGATGCAGTAGAAAATATTGATATCGGCGGAGTAACTTTATTAAGAGCTGCAGCTAAAAACCACGATAGAGTAACCGTTGTTTGTGATCCTAACGATTACGAGAAGGTCAAAGAAGAAATGGAAGTGTCAGCCAACAAAGACACTTCTCTGAAAACTAGGTATACAGAGGATATCGTAATAAAGTAAATGTATGTTCATTCCCGAAAATCATTCTAATATTATGTTTACTAATTTCAGACAAGTGTTAGCTCTCAAAGCATTCACCCACACGGCAGAGTATGACAACGCTATCTCAGATTATTTCCGTAAACAGTACAGCGCTGGTGTTTCTCAGCTGACGTTACGATACGGAATGAATCCGCACCAGAAACCGGCACAAATTTATACTACTTTGAACAAGTTACCTCTAACCGTAGTAAATGGTTCTCCAGGTTTTATTAATCTCTGCGATGCGTTAAACGGTTATCAGTTGGTAAAGGAATTGAAAGCAGCTCTGAATTTACCAGCTGCCACCTCTTTCAAACATGTTAGTCCTGCCGGTGCAGCAGTCGGTGTACCGTTAGATGCTGTACAAGCAAAATTATGTCAAGTGGATGATTTATTAAATCAGCTAACACCTTTAGCAAGTGCTTACGCTCGTGCAAGAGGAGCCGATAGAATGTCTAGCTTTGGAGATTTCGTAGCATTGTCTGATCCCTGTGACGAAGTCACAGCTAAGATTATATCTAGGTAATATAAGATGTATTATTGTATTGGATGATTACAAAAGGTTGCATTAAACATGCAACTTTTACAATCATCTAATATCTCTTCCACACAGAAATTAAACTATATTTATAGTTACATGAATATACATGATATTTCAGAGAGGTTTCCGATGGAATTATTGCACCAGGTTATTCAGAGAGCGCATTGCAAATCTTAAAGAAGAAGAAAAATGGCAATTATTGCATTCTTCAGATCGATCCCACCTACGTGCCATCTCCAATGGAACAGAAAGTTTTGTTCGGTCTGACTATGGAGCAAAAGCGTAATGATATTTTCATTAATGAGGAAACGTTCGCCAATGTAGTAACTAAAAATTTGGCTGCTGTACCTGAATCTGCTATGAGAGATTTGATTGTAGCTACTATTGCTGTAAAATATACGCAAAGTAATTCAGTATGTTATGCTAAAGATGGGCAAGTGATAGGAATTGGTGCAGGACAACAATCAAGGATTCATTGCACAAGGCTTGCTGGCGATAAGGCTGATAATTGGTATATCATTTAAACGCTCCTAGTTACAGTAAAGTCCCGATCTATGTCACAGCACAAAATCGAGAGAATCGGCTTAGATTGGGACTTTACTGTATTTTCGTATTCCGAGTGTTTTATTGAATTCAATCACAAATTTAACAATTGTACATCTTGTAGGTGGCTACGTCAGCATCCTAAAGTTACTGGCATGAAGTTTAAGAAGGGTGTAAAAAGAGCAGAGATTTCAAATGCTATTGACAATTATGTGAATGGATCTATTGGAAAGGACATGGAAGAATCCGCTTGGGCAGCTATGTACGAAAAAGTACCGGAAAAACTTTCTGAGAACGATCGATTGGAATGGATCAAAACATTAAATAACGTTGCTTTAAGCAGCGACGCCTTCTTCCCATTTAGAGACAACGTGGATCGAGCAAGATTGGTATATCAGTATTTCTTGCATAATTTATTTCTTTTCATATACACCAATATTCAATAATTTTTGTTTGCAGAGCGGTGTAAAATACATTGCTAGTCCATCGGGTTCTACAAACGATGAAGCCGTAATAAAAGCTTGTGATGAACATAAAATTGCATTAGTGCATACTAATTTAAGACTGTTCCACCACTGATACGAACAAATGTGAAAAACATGTTACTCAACAAACCATGTTTGCTGAGTCATTGATTAACAGGTCTGGTTGCATAGCACCCATGTATTTCATCACTATTTTTATAATGGTTAATAATCGATTAAATAACATATAATTTCTACGTTTCTATATTAAAATATAATGTTTATACAATAGTTTATACAACAGAGAGTTGGAACAAATTTATTACAATGAAAATGACTTGTTTGTTAAGTTTGATCATTTTATCATTTACACACACAAATTATGCAATAACTGGTAGGCTCGGAAGCGAATTTAATGCAAGTCCTTGAGCATGAAAATTCAAATCATCCAGTTTTTTTAATATTTAATTTGAATAATTACGATTTCAAAATCGGTAGGAAGAATTAATTTTTTTCTTTTTTACTGAAATAAGGTACGGAAAAGAAAATTGAATATTTGTTATATTTTTATCATTAAATGAAGTATAAGTATACAGAAAACGTAACATAATTTTAAATTTACGTTAAATGCTGATATTTTTATGCAAGCTAATCGATGTATTTAAAAAAAGAACTAATTTCATTGAGATGAAGAATTAGGATGACAGTGAGCAAATTCAACCTATATAGATTAAAAAATCATGATCACACCGTGATAAATCATCTTCAATCATCTTGCATAGATAGGCTCCATGTCGACGCGTCTAATTCTAAAATGGCGCGCATTTCTGCACGCATGCGCACTGAAAATTCGTTCTGGAAAAACGTCACAGCGTCTCTTGTCAAATACTCTATGGCTCTCAGTCGGCTTAGTGTTGACCGTTTTTGGTTGTAGCTGTCGAACCGTGCATGTTCAAAGAGTATTTCGAGTAAAATAATTTAGTAATTTCACAAAAAGCAATACAAAATGTCGGAAATCTCGATGTCGGAATCGCCACATTTACAACAACTCGATCTGACAACTTTGAACCTCCAACAACTTACGATTTTGAAACAACGACTCGATCAAGAGCTCGGAGTCTTTCAAGACTCGTTGCAAACGTTAAAAATCGCTCAAAGTAAATTTCAGGAGTCGGGATCCTGCCTTGATAAGATTAAACCTGCGCATAAAGGTAAGACTTTGTTAGTTATAACATATTTAACGTATAGTATAACCGTTCTGTCAAATTCCGGGTACCTAACCATTAAGGTTATGACATGTGCAGTTTATTTAACGTAATTTGTTCGAATGATCTCTTTTGCAGGCAATGAAATTCTTGTACCATTAACCGGATCAATGTATGTCACTGGGAAACTAGCTGACACAAATAATGTATTAGTTGACATTGGAACTGGATATTTTGCACAGAAAAGTGTTGCAGACGCCAAAGATTATTTCAATAGACGAGTTGCTTATGTTACAGAACAAATGGAAAAAATACAACAGTTGGGCCTTGACAAAAGTAAAGTTAGAGACGCAACAGCAGACGTCATAGAAATGAAACTACAAAGTCAACAGAAAGATGGTCCAGAGCATGCATAATATAACACGCTTTTCATATTAAGGGCGCAAAATGCAACTTTATTCGTGGTCTATGCTAATGTAGATCGTCAGCATTATTAAATTGTATCACTTTGTATTTTGTTATTAAACTTTAATCACTAATTTTATGCTTTATCTAAGAGAAGTACATTTAGCTTTATAAATGTAAAACATCATTTAGAATATCATCTGTTTCACGAAGTAGAAAACAATACTAGCTATTTACACATCGACGTAATAGTTAATTTTGTACAGTAAAATAAATTTTAAATAAGCTATAATGGAATTTTTCTCGAAAATTTGATCAATAAATGAAAGTTTCATTTGTTAATCATTGTGTGTTTTCAACGATTTCCGATCGATAAAAGTTACGTTTTCTCGATTTTTTCGTTTGTTCGATCCAGTGGACAAAAGTAAAAAACTCGGAAGTGTAAGATTTAAATAGTCTTGAAGCATGAAATATAGTTTTTAGAACTACCCACAGCTTTTGCTGAATATACCAATTTGTTGTTGAAACTTAATATAGAAAATCAATGCATATTTACACATTTTAAATCAATACAATAGTAAGTACAGTGGGTCGATGAGCATAGTTTATAGTCTATAAAGTCTTTAAGGCAGTCTTTAATAGATCTCGTCGGTGCAAATGTGTAGCAGCAGCAGCAGCAGTCTTTCTTTTTACCGACAAAATTAATATTTATTTAAATTACATACTACATACTATCAGGTCGTTCGGAAAGTAATTTCGTTTATCGTGTAGGGATGGTAATGCTTCCGTTTGTCATTACTAGACTGCGGATTTTTCTGCAAAATAAAAATTGACTATATACAAAGGAGAAAACGAAATGACTTTCCGAACGAGCTAATATATTAACATATTACAATAGGAAAGTTGCACAAAGTCTAAATAAAATCAATCTTATCCTTTTCATACAAAGAAACATTTACCAGTTACTTTTAAGGTTCGGTAGGTGTAGAGTGTTGAAACGTCTTCGTGCAAAAAAAATGTGTCGTAGAAGGGAAAAGAAACTTAATTTATAATTTTCGACTCGAGCGCTTCAAGCTACCCGAGTGCTTCGGGCTGATAACTGCCAAGGGGTTTCGAGCTGCCCGGGAGTGACTCGATCTCGTCGAGCGGGTTCGAAAAGAATCGGGCGGGCGAGTTTTCGCGATACTCGAGACACCGGCCAGCCCCTGTGTTATTCAGCGGGACCGGGCGCGACGGGCGCGTGGATAACGTAGAACTTACAGTGATCTGAAATACCACATCGCTAAAAGTTCTACCACCGACGAGATATTCGTCAAGTTGAAGAAGAATGATATAGTAGAATGCTGACATTACCCATTCTGTAATTGCCTTATAATACGGTCACCGACGAGATACTATCTCGTCTCTTTACCTAAATAGAACCAGACGATATATGATATTGTTCACGCCCGGGGCGAACCAGTTTGAATAATACATATGTTTTGATCTGAAGGAAGGTAAAATTGCAAAATGTTGTCAAAGACAATAGGTATAGGAATAGAATTTATTGAAAAATCAACATATTTATTAAATGTGCAGCTATTAGCTCGGTATTATCCTTTATTCATAAGAGACTAGAAGTTCTTACAAATAAAGGATAATACCGATTCCCAGGTCTCACCACGAGGAGGTTGCTGCACGAGAGACCCGAAAGGGAGTCAGAACGAATGCAATATTCCTTCTGGCTCCCTTTCTTACAACGACAGACTTAATACTAAATTACGCAAGTATGTCGAGTAATCATCGCAGAGCAAAAGGTGTGAATCTGAGAAGAAGTCTCCGATCCACGGGGGATCAAAGGCGAATCAGGCAGAAGGCTCTGATTCTTTCAAAGTGAGAAACAAGAGCGAACCGGAGCAGAAGGCTCTGGTTCGAAGGTGACACGGCGCGTACAATGCTTGCAGCCCAACTCCGGCCAGAGCCGATACCCGACGTGTCCTCACCAAGAGAGAAGAACACGAGAAGTGTTCAAACGGGGTACCATTTCTCTGCCAACTACCACTTGACCCCCCCAGGGAACGCAGTCGTTGAGGTGACTCGGGTAGAATGACGAACAGAGAATTTCTCTGCCAACTACCTGCCACCAGGCAACGCAAAGCGCTGTGGTGAATCGGGTAGAATTACGAACAGAGAGAATGGCAATGCGAGTGAACACGTCTCAATGAACCACCCGTCTCAATGTATCGACGCCGAGTACCGGCCCCAACCGGTCTGGTACATGCAAGCAAGGTCCGACACAGCAGAAGGCTGTGTCGGAAACAAGAAAACGAGCAAAGTGAATTTACGGCAATAATTACTCGACATATTTACAATGACGACATACAATCTTAATATATAAACCAAATATAACTAACTTAAAAATACACTGCAGTCTTCTTCTTCGTTGGTGTGTCCTCTTCATTCGATGGTGTCGTCCTCGTTAGCAGCCGGCTGTTGTAATCTAGCTGAAACAGACTAATCGTATTTAGAAACAATGCTGTTGAATACAGAATTAAATCATGCACACAAGTGCGAATGTATCCAGCTCACGAGACCCGCACGTAAGCGCAAACCTAACCATGCACATGAGTGCGAATACGACCACAGAACCAGCTCATGAGAGCTATTGTAACCCCGCACAATAGTGCTAATACAACCAGTTTACAAGAGCAATTGTAACCACCCCCATCCGTGAGTGAGCCCCTGAGGGACCTCCGATTGGAGGAATACCAATTTCAATCAAGAAATATAAATTTGAAGAAGACTCAATATTGAAATTTTCGATGGAAATTCCATTTGGCATATTGAAGATAAAAATTGATGGTATTCTTTGAACGAACAGTTGAAGAACACGTTTGTTGAAGCTGGGTAAACAAAGATTGAACAATGTTGGTAATAGTAATAAAACTTACTGGTGTTGAAGGTAGGTCAGTGGTGGTCACGGTAGGCCAGGGTAGCTGTTGATGACCCCTTGTCCACCCGTGGTCCACCTCTAGTCCTCCTCTGGTCCCTCCGGTCCTCTTGGCGCTCCTGGTCCCGAAGCACGTCCGCTCGCGCCGCTCCCCCCGGCCCGACTGACTGACTGACTGAGAGCTCTCGCCGAGCCGCCGAGCTCGAGCGGCGCCCCCCACTCCGCCGAATATCGATCGATGTCGATCGCCGTGACAATTATTGAAAAATTTATTATTTCCAGCTGGTTAATGTTTATAACAATTCTATTTTACAGCGATGTCCACAAGTAATTCCTTGGCTATCTGACCACCTAATTTTTTAGTCAAAGTGGCTAATAGTTTTCGTGATACGGAATAACTTTTAAACCATAACACTCGCACGCATTAATTTATTCGATACAATTCACAGATAAATTTATTATTTCTGGCTGTTTAATGTTTATAACAATTTCTTTTGCTACTGATATTAACGAGCACTCCCTTGACCACCTTGCCATCTAAATTTTTCGTAAAAATAGACAATAAAACTCGAAATATATAGAATAACTTTCAAACCATGAACATTCGCACGCATTAATTTATTCAAAATAATACTATGAGACATTTATTAATTCTAGCTAATTAATGTTTATAATAATTCCTTTTGCCAACGATGTGGACGAACACTCCCTTGAACACCTTGCCATCTAATTTTTTACAGTAAAGGCTTTTCAAAATATTTCTGTCCAGATCGATTCTTGGAACATTTATGTATAAAAAAGTGAAAGGTAATAATTCTCGTTTATGAAATGTTTTGAAATTACAAACTGAGGTGTCTCGTATAAAATTTGAAATAGGGATTGTTGATTTTCCTAAAATTATGATTCAATAATATATTTCTAGGAATTCTTTGTCCTTGAGTTTTGCTTTTAATATTGAAACCAACATCGTCTGAAATATCTGCTCGGTACAGAATGTAACAATTCATGATGATCAATATATGGTTCCGTGACGATTTGCCTTTTCTCCGACGAGAATCTCCTCAGTAGCCTTCTGCACCGACGAGATCGTGTCGATGGCCTTCTGTTTCTCACTCCAGTCAGAATATATCTTATTGTTAGAGGGCGTAAGAGGACACCGAAATATTCGAGTGACACGAACTCCCATAAGGCTGGCTCTCGTCGGTGGACTTGGTGTCCACAGGAATCTGTAGTACCGATACCTGAAAATACCAGTCTCGTCGGTGGAGGGGGAAATCCGCTCTACTGTCGGTGTAGGATCTGATCCGGGCTAGGATTTAGTGTGGGGGCAGCACTATACCGGTGGCATCAAAGACCCGGGCGTGAGCAGTGAGCACTCTCATTTTACCATTTATTATCTTATTTTTAATTATTATTCATTTATACTTTCTTCATAAATCAGGCTCTAATAATCCTATAGGATCAATAAATAAATATCCTCTCTCTCTACTAGGACCATATGGACATTGAGACGTCCGGTCCTCCGAATGTACGGAATGTCCGAAACGGACGTTCTCTGGACGTACATAGGATATCCCTGTCCTAGTTGAGCCTATAGACACTTGACAATGATCGTACAGACTAGACGATCTAAGATAGTAAACGCGCGATTACTGTATGAATCTAATGCATCATCGATAATATAATGCATATATAATTTCTTGGCTTCTTTGACATGTTTGTAACGTACAGACAATATTTGTGTAATAATATTTCGCGAACTCCGACAAAACCATTAGGATCACAAGCGTCGATGTTTCTTTCTGAGCGGATGTTTTCGTTCACTGTAGGGTTTTCTGGACATCAACGATGGTGGAATCAGTAAATCCATTTCTGAAGTGCTGGTTTTGTTGCAGAGTTGCTGGTCCATCGGGAACATGTACTCCAAATCGATGTCGTACCTTCGCATGAAAAATAGGATAGAATGAAATTCTCTTGTAAGAAGGTCGATTCAATTGTACGGTAGCACCTCGATTTTTCCAACACGCTTCACACCAATAGATAAAAGATATAACTCGATCTAATGCGATCCGTACACAGCACTATTTACTGTACAAATTAATAAAGATTCAGTCCGGCATTGTTAACTATGAAATTGCAAGTAACTGTTCCATTATTCGAGAATCAGACGAGCATTATTAAAATAAACTATTTGCAAAATAATATTTAAAATAATATACTATATCTTACTTGGCTACGTATATTATTTCAAATAATCATTTGTTATTTTATAACAAATAAACAGTATAAACTTGTACACGACAATTAATTTTCCTTTTGATAATTTCGTTATTTGGTGTTTACTCGGAAGTAATTTCTTTTCATTTTATTTATAATCGAGATTCCACTGTATTTAGAAATTTCGTTCTGCTTGATACCTGGGCAATTTCTCGCGGAGGTAGGAGATAACGTTGGTCTCGAGGCTCGACTGTCTGCTCATGATGAAGCTTGATAAATATCGAGGAGTTTTACTCTGTTCCGCGCAATGCATAAGCAATGCCCACGATTTGTAATCCGAGTCTAACACGTACGTATTATACACTCCTTCATCTGTAAAACAGAAATATAGCACAGATTCGACCGAAGAACGTGAAAAATGGGGCTTTTATACTGTAATGGGTATCTTTTCCTATTCTTCTTGCACATTTTTTACAAAAACTCAGTAAAAAAGAAATAATAACATTAACATGAATCTTGTTCCAACATGTTCGTCCTATCTTTAAAGGTAATTAATGTTTTCTTATGTTAAAATTGTGGCTGCAGCACACTAAAATTAGCTCTTCGTAAAAAAACATATATTGGCGACTGTAAGATATGTATTTCGTATATTCCCTTCGTGCAAAAATACCCCCTTAATGAAGCATCAATGGTTTGCAACAACAAGAATATTTGTAATTGAAAGTCGCAGTCGCCGGCACAATTCAAAGGCCCGTGCGTCCTCACAATGTAACACCAATATTTAATCTTTTTTATTATTAGTTACTTTTTTACGAAACTTTCATCAATATATTCGTGTCATTATTCTGATTAAAAAAAGACCAAACACGATATAATTTCAACTGTATTTAGTGGTTTAATTGACGATGAATAATTCGGGCGCAAGGAAGGACAGCGTATGGGGAAGAAAGAGACACGGACAGTCGCAGTCGCCGGCACAGTTGAAAGGCCCGCGCGTGGTCTCTCTTTACAAACGCCTTTGAAGCTAAAAAAAATGGCTACTCGTCTCAGATAAACGCACACAGATTCCCCCGAGGTTTATGCGTTTATGGTGACAATACTGTACTTACATGGATACTCGGCGTGCACCCAGTGTGCAGGTAACTCGGCCGAGGGAACCTTCCAGGTGATGTTACCGACTAGTTGTTCGTTGATTGGATCATCGGTGAAACTGTAAGTGAAATTCATGGTGACTTCGGTATTCTCGGGCGAAATTGAAAGTTCGGCTCGCATGCATCTGTACGCGAGTGCTTCTTCCGAGCTCGCATAATACTGCACTATGTACCATGATCCGAGGAACTGCAAGAAATAGGTGTTATTTGTAGTGTGCGAAGCTGCCTCTGCTAAATACTCTTTTATTATTCGCATTGGAACCTTAATCGATACACCTACTCTAACATCTCTAACATGCTGTAGAAATCGAATTACAGTAATTCTTCGATCGAAGTCCCAACACCCGTGTTTTGAACGGACTTCAATAGTGTAGGGAGGCTATTTTTTTATGACTGCGTCTACCGCGCCGACCGCGCCGAGACTTCAATCGACGAGCGGAACATAGAGAAGGACGGAATGAAATAGGATCGCGTGGCCGAAGCGTGTCGCCGTCGCCGGCACAGTTTAAAGGCCCGTGCGTCATCACAATGAAACACTAAAATCTTAGCTTCTTTATTTTCCATTATTTCTTTATGGAACTTTCACCAACATATTCGTGGCATTTTTCTAATGCGAAATGATACCAAACACGATATATTTCAACTGTATTTTAGTGGTTTAATCGACGATGATAGTTTCGAACGCAACGAAGAAGAGCGTATGGGAAAGAAAGAGACGCGGACAGTCGACGTCGCCGGCACAGTTCAAAGGCCCGCGTTGTCGCTGTCCTTCCTTGCTCCCCAAACTTTCACCGTCGATTAAACCACTAAATACAGTTGAAATTATATCGTGTTTGGTGTCATTTTAATCAGAGAAATGCCAGGAATCTGCTAGTAAAAGTCCCATAAACCGATAATGACAATTAAGAAGTTTGAGAATTCGATTCACTCGAGTCAATATTGTGGTGTTCACGCCGATATACCCGAGCCGAGATCAAAATTAAAGAACTTTCGATAGAAATGAGATAGAGCGATGAAATTTTTTTAAAATGAAAACTGAAACTTTGCAGAATATGGGATAATTATGGAGATTGTGGTACAAACGTTTTTTAACCTTGCAAGAATTCGTTAAACTTGCACAATTTCAAGAAAATTGTGTTTTTTCAATACAACGCGCGGAAAACATTTTTTTGAACACGCGACACATCATTTCCCGTAAATTTTTTCACGCTGATTTTAAGTAAACGTTCAAATACTTCATTATGATTATTTTTAATGTGTTTTATATATGAGAATGCAATATTCCTTCAAACTATTAGGTTACCAAATTATTTCAACGGAAAAATGATTTCATAAGTTGTGTTCACAAAAATCGATTTCTTGCAAAATCCTGAGGTCGTAGACAAATTTTGAAACCAGATTTGAAATCAGCGTGAAAAAATATACTGATTCTACATGCAAAAATAAGTCGAAAAAAAATGTTATTCCTTTTTTTCGACTTAGTTTTGCATGCAGAATCACCGCCTGCCCGGTTTGTACCACGATTTCGCAAACACCCTGTATGGTAACAGACGAATAGACTTTTTATTAAATTAAAGTAAATTGGTGTGCGCGCAGAGACCTCTGACCCAAGAGGAACGAAATTAATTAATTACTAAAAATGATATCGTGCAGGAGATCTAATAAATAGGAATAATTGCATCGTTACCCAATACAAACCTAAATGAAGCATTTCCGATGGCAACGTTCCATACCAGCGCAACGTGAATGTATCAATCTATATTCTATATCTTGCCTCGTTACCGTGCATGAATGTGCAGCAATAATTACTACGAAGCGGTGAATCCGTAATTTTCAAACGGAGCAATTAATACAACCTTTTACATATTTTCGATAGAGTTGTAATTAAACAAATATTCTGTACTTGTGTTATCACGTGAAATTAAACTATATGTATGTATTTATATCAACATTACCTCTAATTCATCATTACCTATAATTTTCTTAAGTATCCCTTCTTTTATTTATTGTTCTGGGTTACGTAATAATTGGACTGCGGATCTTTATGCAAAATAAAAAATGTTCACATTGATTGCAGGACACAGTAGCCAAATAAAAATTGTATTCTTCTTTTAATCATCCTATTAAACTGAAAATAATACATTGATGTCCTTAAATATTTTTAACATGTCCACTGCTTTAAATTGTACGCGGCCATTTATGTCATAAATGCATAAAATCCGCAGTCTAGTAATAACTTAACAATATTACGAGACCCAATAACCTCAAGAGTGAAATATACTCGAGTTATTTTCGGTCGTTTGGATAGAGTAGAATGTCGTGTAACACGTGTACATTACCGCCTCAAGAAGTGGCGACATTATAAAGTAGAAAGCGTTTTAGCCTAGTTTAACAGAAAATTATTAAAAAAGTTCGAAGAAATTCCACGAGAAAAGTATTACGAAATATCTACAATTGTGTAACAAATATAATTTAATGTTACAGTCGAATATTACCAATTTTAGTACACGAGAATGTCGAAGTGCTACAGTTACTCGACAACAGTAGACTTATTCGTGATTGAAAAGAATGAAACCTTTTGGACTAGTGTAAGTTGAGCTAAGTGAATTTGGGGCACTTAAAACATGTTTAAGAAGTGTTTAGAACATATGTGGAGCACGCCATTGGGAGTACATCCATTAACTATTTTCCTAAAGAAAATATGGTCAATGAATAGTTATGCTCCTTACTGTAGTTCCAAGATCACGTTATTCGCCGGAAGCACTCATTCCCAACTCTAACGTAGATAAAGCGTTCTTCACCCCTTTTAGTGACGATCAAGTGTCCCGATAGTTCAGAGCTTTTTTCCTAAGAACCCTTGCGTTCTCATATTCAGGAAATAGTAATGAAACTGGCGCGTATAAATCTTTCACAGTGCAGAAGCGACCTAAAAAATACGTATCGCGCCAGTAACTTTTGGGTTATCAATGGAAACGGTTCGCTTCGTGGCCTATCTGAATGAAGCCGGTCGTGATTGCTCTCCGACGGAGAAGAATCAGTGGCGTGTTACCCTATGGGCCCGTACAAAAACCAAGACCCAACATCCAAATTCTACGTTTTCCTCATAAAGTTATTTAGTTTGGGTT
Source organism: Lasioglossum oenotherae (assembly GCA_028455765.1). NCBI lineage: Eukaryota > Metazoa > Arthropoda > Insecta > Hymenoptera > Halictidae > Lasioglossum > Lasioglossum oenotherae. The sequence goes on along the minus strand of CM052281.1, from coordinate 4,192,005 downwards.
AGGGGCCCCGAAATTCTACTTTGCCCAAGGCCCCAACTAGTTATAACGCGCTACTGAGTGAGAAGAATTACGATTTGATGTTGTCAAAGGTCATTCTAGAGTTCCAGGCGAAAATGAATGTAAAAGTAGTGCAGAGAACTCAATTAGAAAAATCTGCGAGTGAGAAGAATTACTATTTGATGTTGTCAAAGGCCATTCTAGAGTTCTAGATGAAAATGAATGTAAAAGTAGTGCAGAGAACTCAATCAGAAAAATCTGTGAGTGAGAAGAATTACGATTCGATGCTGTCAAAGGTCATTCTAGAGTTCTAGATGAAAATGAATGTAAAAGTAGTGCAGAGAATTCAATTAGAAAAATCTGTGAGTGAGAAGAATTACCATTCGATGCTGTCAAAGGTCATTCTAGAGTTCCAGACGAAAATGAATGAAAAAGTAGTGCAGAGAACTCCATTAGAAAAATCTGTGAGTGAGAAGAATTACGATTTGATGTTGTCAAAGGCCATTCTAGAGTTCTAGATGAAAATGAATGTAAAAGTAGTGCAGAGAACTCAATTAGAAAAATCTGTGAGTGAGAAGAATTACGATTTGATGTTGTCAAAGGTCATTCTAGAGATCCAGACGAAAATGAATGTAAAAGTAGTGCAGAGAACTCAATTAGAAAAATCTTTTCTGATGAAAAAATTTCGAACTAATGTAAGATAACGTTAAAATACACTATGAGACTCGTGGATTGTGTTACACGTATTGCACTACACATTGATTTGTGCGAGTCAAATCGTTCTGTACTTCCGTTGTTCCCAAAAATATAACGTCTTCAGAGAGCGAAGTTTATTTTAACACATTACCGACCGGTGATTATTGCATAATTTTGAAAAATCTATGTTTGCATGGCTAAACACTTTTTAATGGAACCATCAATAGAAACAGCAATTGTTATTGTGAACTAACAAGTCGCCCTCAATGACGTCATCTAGTAGTTCAAAACACAAAAACAAAACAAAATTTATATTTTATTAAATAAAAACAAAATTTCTATGCTTTCTTTTGGTACAGCAGAATTATTGAAAAGTCTATTAATAGGCTTCCGGTAGGTAAACTGTTAATTCTTAATGAACGACGTGTGTCGAGGAACACAAAGGTGCTCGATGGCAGCAAGTAGTTTTATATGCACACAAGGTGAGTCTGAAATAGCCTTCTCTCCCGAAGACGCATAAAGGTCCAAATATAAGCTGCCTGGAGTCTTCCTTTCAAAGAAAGCTCGCGATATTTTATGCAACTCGTTGACAACCGTATGTGCACAGTACACATGTACAATTATATCCTTGGAGAAAGTAATGCTCCGCGAAAGTATTTCATCGCGACGGAATCAATTTTAAACAGGCAAATTTACTTCTCTCCCTTCTTAATTAAAAATCCTTCCGTATTTTAATGTGACTCAAGTCTGCATTGAGATGTCAAAAATATGAAGCGACTAGCGTGCAGGAAAATTTAAATGCTGATTCTTCCTTTAAGACAATGTAAAATAAATAAAACGCCACGATTGTCGCGTAGTAATTGTGCGACCGGTTCTAAATAAATTGCATCAAAGACGCAAAAGGAAACTGGCAGATATTGAACGGGTAATTGTAATTTCTGTGAACGCGGTTGCACGCGCTCGAGAGTATTTGACAACGAATTCGTTTCAATTGTACCCTGCGGAATTATTATTATACACATTCAATGCGCGCATTGATCGGAAGACAGACGTGATCATCTATTTGTGATATGAAAATTTCAACAGGCAAACCGTACAGCTTGATGTCGCATCGAATGGAAATTCAAACACGTTGTGTATCTGCGTGTTTCGTGCAAAAATCAAACACTGACTTTCCATAATAAATTAAACAGCAGGGTTCCGACCAGGAACCCTACTGATTTCCGACCTCACCGATCGATTTTTTTCGCAGTTGAACACTTATTTTAAGACAGCTATTTGGATCTCCCCGATCCTCCTATTCAGAATCCACAGGCACACTCGTTAACTTCGCAAAGAAGATAAACACAGCGGCCGTTCCGAGTAATCGATAAAATAATGGACCAGCGAATATCAAAAAATGCAGTTCCATCTAATCTGACGCACTTCCTCGATGCATACGCACTTGCTTCTAAGCAGATTGTTCAGCGTGGTCTCTGGAACCCCCTATTTTACCAAACACAATGGCCCTTTCCCGCAAACGATTCGTAACTGTACACTGCACACCGTAGGCGAACAGCAGACAATTCTCGCGGTGTCTACGATATTAAAGGTTTCGTCGAAACTGCGAGATGCACAGTGGATGGATGGAGGCTAGACGTCGCGCGTCGCGATCTAACGAGAATATAACGCAGTCCTGCACGTACCTCGGATATGTCAAAATTTCTAATGGCCTTCACTTTCGGGCATTTAGTCTTGTCCTCTCGTCTGTTCCACGTGCCGGCGGTGTCTCCTATTATGCTGGCCACCAGCAGGAGAACTATTATCAGCGGACAGAGTCTCGAATATCTCGTTCCGGGCCGCATTCTCCTAGTCGCATTCAAGTTCTCCTAGCCACTTGGCACACGCGGAACTTCTTGCCTCTTCGGCCGGTCGCGTCGGTGTTCGCCTCGGTGACTAAAGGCCACGGAACCGGGCAGAATGAAGAGCGGACCCGCTCATGACTACTACTATCTGCTACGGCCGAAGAGGGGGTGGTCACTATCACGTTCCTCCCTTTGCATTCTTGGTGTTCTTTCGTTTTCAATCGGCAACTTGTTCCGCGAGAGCCGCGCGTAGAATCCTCATAACTGGCGCCCGAGCTCTCGGCACGGGAGATCGGCTGATCGTAGGCGTGATCGTTGTCACGGCTAAAGAAGGGCATCGACTGTTAGAGACCATTTCATCCCGCTCTCCCTCTCCCTCTATACATGTCCCCGTGTTTGTATGCACCACTCTCGCATCTTGCCAGGTTTTTATAGAGTTACATGCACGCTGGAACGCGAGTTTCGCTCAAGGTAAAAGCAAATGAACACGTGCACGCGCGCGCGGCGCCCGTACCCGGCTCTCCCGGCTGGGTTTATTTTTCTCGACGATGAGTGACGAATGAGAGAGATGAATACCTTCGAAGGTCGACGAATCGGGGATGTTAGGTGATACATTACACCGTGACGGACAAAAGAAGATTTCAAATCCAATTTAGTCCAGTCAACGAAAAGTTGTAGAGGGAAATGGAAAGAACGCAATTTTTAACTTTGGGTCTTTGTTTCGACTAGTTAGGAGATAAACATTTCCGCTTATATCTTGGAAACTATGGGTCCTAGCGATAAGACTATTCTATACAAAATTAAAGCTGACAAAATGTGGCATAAGATTGACTTGATTCAGTTTTTCGCTATTTCGCATAGTTTCCGAGATATCCGCACTCACAGTTCACTAATTGTGCTGAAGAATTCTTTTTCACAATTAGTGAACTTCGAGCTCGGATATCTCGGAAACTATGCGAAATAGCGAAAAACTGAATAGAATCAATCTTTTGGCACATTTTGTCAGCTTTAATTTTGTATGGAATGATCTCATCGCTAGGACGCATAGTTTCCGATTTTTGAACATTTTGCGTAACAGAAATAAAGCAAATGAATCTTGCACATTGAATTTTATTTATTCCATTTTTCTGGGTTGAAGGTCATATTGTGTTACATGGATGAATTCGTTATTTTGTCAGCTACAACATTACGTTAGCGAAGATATATCATTCAATTTAAAAAAAAAGCATCGATGACCTTGAAATCTCATTAAAAAATGACCTTGAAAATTTTTCCCTTACACCGTTACATGTGGCCCTTCAAACAGTGTAACTTTGTCCTAAGAAGATTTTTTGTACAACGAAAAGTAACGGAGATATTTGAGTGTTCTGTTTCTTCGGACTCAACCTGTATTTACCGAAACGAAGATTGAGAAAGTCACGCGTTCCATTGTATTTGTAATAATTCGTAGCGTACAGTAGATATTAATGAACGTATAAAAAAGTCATTAGCGTGCATTGACCGCGCAGACCTTCGTCATGCTGTTGATTACTCAAGGCACTTCGACGACAGTTTAAATCGAGATGTATTTAATTGGTATGCGTTTTTCAAATCAAACGAGACAAGTTGCTCACTCCTTCGTGATTGGTATTCAAGGAACGTTATCGATATACAATTCGGTAACAGTTCCCCGAATACATACCCTTTCACCCTCCGAAAAACGTGTCTAAAATGAGTAATCATGTTCTCGTGATTCACTGTCTGAGGTTGCGTTTCCCAAAATACATAGTACCATATCGTATATCGCTTTTCACAAGGAATACTTCCTTTCGATTCGAGATTAGTGTTGTCGAATGATTCAGAGAAGAAGACAAAGGGTATTGTTTGTTCTCGGATAATCCTAAGCTTTCGAGAATTCTTATTGCCGATGACTAATTTTTCTGCAAAATGCAACGACTTGATCTTACCAACTATAGTTACTACAGGATCCATAACTCTTCATGTAGCGTTACAAGGCAATCTTTATATGGCGATATTTTTTTTACTTCAGCAAAACATTGAATGAGAACATTCAGTGTTCCATTTTCAGTATGTAACATACCAATTATTCTCGGTATTAAACTACATATATTGTAAAGGCAATTAGAAGTAACAGAATTTATTGCAAAGTATTATTCCTTAATTTCTACCCGAAATGTAAAACAACGTGATTGCTGAAAGACTGTATAATGTGTATTATCAATATGACGCAGCACACACGGTGCCTATCACCGTTTCATTATCGAACATCCTGTTCCTTCGTAAAATGAACCAATTAACGCTAGAAATAGTTTTGAAATAATGAGAAACTTAGGTTAACAGAAAAGGAAATAATATTTATTTCCAATTGTTCTATTTTCATATAAAGTTAATTTAATTAGAGTACAAAATCTGTCTGTGTGTGTGTGTATATATATCTTAATTAAGGCTAAGTAAATGCACTGTACGAATATCGTCCACTTCGTCAATACCATAATCAACATTTCCGGAATTGTAAATAATATATCATTTCCATGGTGGTTTATTTTTCTGTTGATCACCCTTTGTACAAAGTTTCTGTGAAATCGGAATGAATTCGGCTGTCTCTTGACTAGCCTGGAAAGCAAAATTGAAATATTAAAGCGATCATGAATTGCAAATTTGATAATGAAATTAATAATATATGTAATCACGTCGGGTGTGGGCTGCCATTTAACGCTATCGTCGTCCTGTATGCTCAATTCTTTCTTCGTATAGTGCTTTCGAGGCACTTCTCTACAAACTAATGGAGGACTTGGGATATTTTCGCGAATTTTCAACAACTCTTCTCTTGATTTCTGCATGTCGACAATCTAGGAATATTTAAATAAGCAATTACTGTTTTAATGGCAAATAGAATGTAGAATGTTCAGATATGATCTACCATTTTTACGTATTTCCGAAGATCATCCTTTGATTCTTTGGTACTCAATGGTGTGTCTTCTATTGGAGTGATTGTACTTAAACTTTCATTTGGATCATGAAAGTTTTTCGCGTCTGCTGTTTGGAATTTCAGTCTTATCGGATCTTGTGAAACCTTCGTAAAACAATTTGGCATTGACTCCGATTTCCTTGTACCCCTGAACAATTTCTCCGCGTGAATTTTCTGAATTGGCGACAAATCCTCCATATTTCCTCCTTCAAGCAGAGGTTATGATGTTACCTTATTTTTTAAACGTAACTCAACCTACGCTTTGCTAATTGTACCTGATATAATTTGCAACGCTTGTTGCCATTGCCTCTGCATCACGGAATGCAACTGTTCGGCAAGCTGAGATTTGGTAGCGCGTTGTGAATTCAGTTGCGTTTCCAAAATGGCCGATTTCTGTAATGTCTGCGCCAACTGAAGTTCGCATAATCGTATCTCTTCTTTATGTTTCTCTTCGAGTAAATTTATTTCTAATCGATGCCTAGATTACATACGCACTCGTGTACAATAATGACATAGTACGACAATTTTGACTTAAATAGTATAGAGATACATTTCAAAAACAAACGGACATACTTATCTATAACATCTTTAATTTTTCTAGCCGCGCATTCAGCGATAACGCGATGTCTGGTTTTCAATTCCTCGAGAAATTCCGACTCCGCCGCGTCGAGTTGCGTCTGAAATTCTTGCAATTTGACTTTTACAACTTCATCGACCTGTTTTTGATAAACTTCTTGCAATTCCAATCGAATCTTTTCTTTCTGTTCAGCAAGAGATTTAGTTTCATTCTTGGCTTCTCTCTGTGAAGGTTAATAAATAAGTATTTCGACGCGCGCAAAGGAAACGGCAATGAACGAAATTACCTCTGCCTTCTTTGCATCATCAATCGATGAAAGTAGTGCAGTATTCTTCCCTTCCAAAATTGCATTTCTATTCATTTCTTCTTTTAATTTTAGCTGTAAATTCTCTTTCTCCTGCCTCAAGACAGTGAGTTCAGCTTCACAAGTATCCAATGCTTTATGAATAACATTCATTTCATTCCTAACTTCTACACCTTTCAATCGTTCTTTAGTTAAATCTTGTTGAACAGCTTTCATCGTTTCTTCGTTCTGTTTATTTTTCTCTAATAATTTATCATAATCTATTTTTAATTGTTCATACCTATTTTCAGCTGCTTGCACAAACGATTTGTAATTCTCTAATTCATCAGCATGGTTTTTCAATAATTCTATTTTCTCTTTTATCACATTCTCACTCTTTTCTTTATAACCAGCCGCAAGATCTAAAGCCTTGGATAGTTCTCCTTCACATCGTTTTATTTGTGACTGAAATTCTGAAATTTCTGATTGATGCTTCTCTGTTACGTTCTTTAGATTCGTTTGTAAAGCACCATATTCATTCTCTAAAACGTGGAGTCGTTGTTTCAGTTTAGACCATGCATTATGAAATTGTGATATCAATTCATTTTTTTCATTATCTACTCTAAGCGCTACGGCAACTTTCTCCTGTTGCTCCAACAATCGTTTCTGAAGTTCTTGAATCAAATGTTCGCAATGCTGCAGAATATTTATTCTATTACTGATTACCGATTTCATTGGTTAATTCATGAATTTTGAGATATTAATACGAGTTATTACATACCTCACGACGAAATTTCTCTTCTTCTAATTTAATTCTACGCATTTCTTCTTGAGATCTGGTACCAGTATTATCCCAAAAGTCAGACAACGATATGAGCCTTTGCGATTTCCTAAAATGAAAGTAAGATTGTACGTAACTATTACTTCAAGATAACGAGTATAAATTATAGAGTCGTAGCAAAAGTACCTTTGGAAAATATCTGTATTAGTCGAAGCATTAACAGTATTTGTACTATGGACAGTAAACAGTGCATTATGCACTTCTTTCGCATGTTGAATATTGCCGTTTTGTTGAGAGTTCTTGTAGATCTCGGAAAGACCTGGTGCACACGGCTCTGTACTTCTCGCAGATGTTGCGGCATTAAATTGTGTTAATTCTGCAGGTAACGAAGACTCTGAACTTTTCTGCACAGGCTGGATTTGCACAGCCGGTGTATTACTTATTCTTGCGCTATTCGTATCGTCAATACTGATAGCAGTTAGTCCCGTAACTGGTTCTATTCTTGTTGCATCGTTTGTTCTGGTCACTGATCGATCAATGTTATTTGCATTCTTTAGAGGACTCTTGACTTCTATCTGTTCAGTCTTTAATATAGGCTGTTTAACGTTTTGCTCCCATATCTTGAACTCTGAGATGATTTTGTCGGTTCGATCAATGTGTAACGAGTCGTCGTATGGAAGGGATATATCAGGAAATATATCAGAACATTGTTTTTGCATTATAAATGGTCGACCATCATGATACGAGTCTTGCAAGTCAAATTCTAATTTACGATTAGTATATACGTTGTTATGAACCTTGCTCCTAAGTGCATCGTTGTTCCGATCAGTTGATAAAGTACTATTTTCTTCCCTGGAAGACTGATGTACCGAAGCTTTATTTATACGCTTTGATAACTCTAGTTCAGTCGCTTCCATTTCCTGGAGTAGCTCGTCCACTTCGAAAAGTTCCATTTCTTGGATTTTGGTTCTAGAGTATAAATTTGTTTGTTCTGCGGCGCTAAGCAAAGTCGAAGTAGATGGCATTGAACTTGGTTGATGATTAGTAGATGATTTATTATACATAGTATTTGTATTTCTACAGTAGTCGAACGGATAGGAGCAAGGTTCCCCCTTAGAAGAAGTACCAGTAGCATGCGGAAAACCCACGCTGCGAGAAGCAGAAGGTACCACCACAGAGGAATCGGAATAGGATATTAGGCGGTCATGCTCATTTTTATCATGATCGTTAATGTTAGTTGCATTAGTACCATTAACCTTAGGAAAATTATTCTCCGAACTCATGTCATCACGGTGGAAATTAATATGGTTCGGCAACGAGTAACCATTAGGTGTCGATGGAACAGACAGGGATCGCCTAGGTTTTATAGGTGTGTTTTGTAAGCTGGAGCTTTGACTTATACAGAATTTAGTTCCAGATAATGTCTGTCTAAGCTTAGCAGCTGTATTACTTTGCAGTTGCGAATCCAACGAATTATTTAGTAAAGTAGCATCCAAGCTATTGTCTTTGGATTCGATAGCGGTAATTCTGTTTTCTAATGACTGCACGTGTCCGACAAGCTCCGATATCACTCCGTTTCTTTTATAATTGTAGTCAGCTTTCCGACGATCAAAACTATCGTCAGATTCTGAAGACGATGTTACAAGGAATAGGTCAGGTGGAATTAGGAGTAGAACATCTGTATCATCAGAATCACTCATCATCCATTAGAGTTTCCTTTCACCAACACAAACCAGATCCCACTATAGTAAATTCTCTAGCAATATACAAATATTTACAAGATATTTACACATCCCTCCAAATTTCTCAGACGAGCAACCAGTGTAAACAAGAGGTTTACGTTCACCACTTTCATTGTATAATATTGAGAGAATAATGTAAACCTTGATTGTGAAAACGACGTACAAGTATTCCTTCGTTGCGATTATGTTCTTTTCGTTCTTCTTTAATACATCTGATCAGAGTATATACAGTTTAAAAAATATGTAAACAAACTAACCAAACAATATTTCTTTTAAAAGTTAGCATCCCGGTAAGACCACCGACAAGATACTGTTAAAGATTGCCAACCTTACGGGATATCGCGACCTCTCAAAATTTCTTCGCTGTTTTCTTACGCCCTCTGTGGCCGGAGTAAGAAACCAGTTCCAATCCAATTAATTTTCATTTTATATTCAATTTGAATTATTTATTTATTATTAATTCGGATTTAGTCCCTGACTGTGTTGGTTGATTAAAATTAATGAATTTGTTCTTTTTGTTAAGATTCCGAGGGAAAATAATCCAACGATCCAAAGATCGTATTGGTTATAGCTGACAATGAGATCGATACTATTCGATAATCGAAATCGAGACGCAACGCCATGTCGTGCTTTCTTCAAAAGAGACCGTTGTGTACCGTGAAGGGTAAGTACCACTTATCTTCCCAATTAAACTATTAAACTGTGTCATTATATAGAATTTATCATATCAAAATTAATAAAACATATAAATATTCAACTTGAATTATATATTTCCGATTAATTTGCATTTACTCTTGTGTCGTGACGATCTATTGTATTTGAATTCGTAACGTGTGATAGAAATAAAGATTATTTAATTTCCGTTCAATAAGTCATTTATTATTAATTCTGATTTAATTTCTGACTGTTTGTCAATTGTAATGAATGAATTTGCTTTTTCTGTTATAGATTTCAAAGGAAAAGAATCCATCGATCGACAAATATATTGCTAACCGAGATCGATACTTTTCGATTATCGAAATCAAGACGCAGCTTCGTGTCGTACTTTCAACAAGCAGGAGAGGACGCAGCGTGAGTACAAATTATCCTTCCAATTAAACTGTGTTATTGAACATCTTTTTTCACAATATTAATGAACAATAAATAAATATCCAATTCTTAAATTGTTTATTACTTATTAATTCAGATTTACTTCGGTGTCGTTACGATCAATTTGAATTCGTGTCATGCAATAGAAATCAAGGTTATTTACATATTTTCCGTTAAAATTTTCTATTTTCTATTCAAATTGAATTATTTATCTATTGTTGATTCGGATTTAGTCTCTGACTGTTGAACGATTGGAACAAATGTATTTGTTTTTTTTGTTACAGATTCAATCTAAAGACGGTATTGCAAGGTCGATATATACTTTTCGATTAATATCGAAATCAAGACACAGCGTTGTGTCGTACTTTCAATTTCAACAAGCAGGAAAGGACGTGAGCGTGAGTACCAATTATCTCCCCAATTAAACTGTGTTAATGAATATCTCTTTGTCCAAATCGTTCATGAACAATTAAGAAATATGCAACTTATTTATTTTGTATTAACTAATTTAGTCTGCGACAGTCGTTCGATTTAAATTAAATGAATCTATCCTTCCTGTTACAGAGCACGAAGGGTATACAATATTTTGAGTGGATTTTACGTGGATACCTAATGGATGCTTATGTAGATCCCTACCTTGATGACCCAAGACGACATCGATAGCTGAGAACGAGGGCAACGTGTCGTACTTTTTTCAAGGGGGAGAGAATGTAAGTACCAAGATATCTTCACAATTAATCTTTATTATTAAACATTTCCTTTCAAAGTATTCATGAAAAATTGTACAGCCTACACTTTTTATTCGAAGATCATTTAAATAGCTTTTTAAATTGAGATCTTCTTATATGCAAATGGATTCTATGAATCGATTGTAATATTTTTTTGTTTTATTTTTTGATTTCAGGACTCTAACGCAGCTTCTCATCCTCCCAACAAGTGGTGAGTAAATAAACAACTGTTTTCTTTATATTCTTTTTCTTTTTCTTTTAATTTTGACGAGTACAGTGACCGTGAGAACTCCAGGCGTTCCCGCGGGTAGTAATCTGTTTCCTAGCTAGGTAGGGTCTTTTTGTACATTGCGTTATTTTTTTAAAATTTCACAAATTCGGTAATTGAATTTCCAATTTGTACGAGGAGATAAAAATCTTCCGTAATTTGTTGCATAATTACTAGAGTCGTTTTTCTCGATCATCAAGATAATCGTTTGTATTTTAAAATACAAATTTATAATTCTGAATTGTTCGGAAGCATTAAGTACCATGTACAAAAGGACGACTCGCGACGGATAGATTCTTTAGACAAAACAAATTAACGTACATATATTACTTTGATAAGTACTTGACATTTAGTGGAGTACTTTTTCCATTATTTCGAAACTTTGCTTTGTCGAAAAGATCGTCCGAGGGTTTTCGAAATATTTCATAAATAAAACAACAGATTGTTGAATATCTTTATTAAAATCTTATTCAATCTCTTTTTGCTCGATAATTAAATTTTTAATTTTTTAGCCTAATAATTCAATTTTGAGTTGAAAGTAGAGTGATTTTGCAAGAATGCAAGAACGTTAGCCCGTACAAACTTTAACGGATTCTTTTAGTTAGGATTTTCAGGATATTGAGGTTCCCTGTTCGTTGCTCGAATCCTCTCGCGTGCCCAGGCGCTACTCGGGAGGGTGAGAGCAACGGACACATGGAATATTGTTTTCTAATCATATGTGTGGCGACTGACAATGGTTAGTGTATCGTGCACAACGTATTTTCCACTTGTGTGTGTGTGTGTGTTGTTAGGCAGTGGAATTGCGTCGATGTCTAGATTCAGTAGCGCACATTCCTGTCGATTCGCGACATGCTACATGGATCGTCGTGGAATGTGCGCGTGCGTAGCTTTCTCAATTCACTAATAACAATATTCAGAATTACGCATAATTTAATTCAGTGTACAATGCAGTTACATTTTTCGATTCACCTCGTAATGATCACTGCCATTGTCAGTCGATTTCAGGAAAACTGGTACGTACCTTAGAGTGTGCTTGTTATTCGAACGTTAGGGTGTCGGAGGCGTCCCGGGACGTTCTCTCTAGGTGTTAGGCTGTTGCACCCTGGCGTCTGTGTGGAGATCGTGTTGCGAATGTGTTGGAGAGCTTGTGTCTTTTGCCATTTTTTAAATATAGAGCTAGGTAGGTAGGTAGCTTACCTTCTTGGTGTGACTGTTCGTTCTAAGTAGGTAGGGACCGGGGTTGGCTACCGCTTTCTCTTTCGGATAGGCCGCGATTCGCACGGTAGTCAGTCACCGGAAGAGCTGGAAGTTTCGTCTCGAAGCTAAATCGAACGAGGCATGACGTTCGAATTGATGCTACGTGCTCGATTCTTCGTGCTCGTGTAGCTTTTCGAAGACGCCAACGCGCGCGAATTAGGGTTTCGAAACGTTGCGCACCTGCTCGATCGCACCAGCGGAACGATCGGCTTCTCTCGAAACTTGTGTATCGTCTCGGAAGTCGTCGATCGTTTTCACTGCGAGCACGTGTAGGGTTTCAGTTGTTTGGTGGACCGCCGAAGAAAAAGAAGAGGCTATATGCCGAATTGGCCTCGACAAACTGTCGCTCAAGAGGGCAACTACAATGGCCTCGCATCTTCGGATGCGAAGTCATTTCATTACTACCTTGTCACTGTACTCGTCTGTAGAAATAGTAATAGTAGAAGTAGTTAGTTGTACATATGGGCAAGGCCTCGCCGCCCCAACGATCAGCGGAGATGGGCACGTCCGCGATTTGCAGTAGCGTTGCGAAAAAACCACGCGTGTTGCATTAATTGTTTCTGAACAGAGATCGAAGTTAGCGTTGCGGAGATGCTCGCGATTTCCGTTCACTTCAATCAAGTATATTCCATTAACTTCATGTTAGGTTATGTTAGAAATCATATGCGTATTTGAATAAGCACTGGTCGTGAAATAGATATAAGAACAATTTGTTTAAACGAACAGAAAGTATATATATATATATATATATATATATATATATATTGCATAAGCATTTGTGATTGCTCAGCGACACAATAATTATCAAATCAAAATACATTTTCACATATTTGAATATTCTTTGTAAAATGACTTTTAAACGACTTGCTACGGCAACGACAACATGGTTGACTACATCGAAAAAACGGTTAGACACGAATGAAGAAGAACGAACGAGAAACGGCGACGGTACTCGACAACTCCCGAATTCGCCTCTTAATATTATATATATAATGTCGTTCTATGACGCAGCAAAAACGAATGTCACCTCTCATACTTCAACTTCCGTTGTATTCAATATGTAGCGTTGCGAATGGAATAGTCGCGAATCCCTGTTCCATTTTTACTGTTACTTGAAGCAATTTTGAGATATTCCAATTTTTTAAGAGTAAAGTTTGCATAGTTGTTTTGCAGAAAATTGACAGTAATCATTTGGATCTCTGTTCGTTGAATTAGCGTTGCGCAGCAGAAGAATCGCGTTTGTGTTCGTATCCTTCGACATTTCAGGCGCCCATGCTCCAGCTGCAACGAGCCACTGCAAAAGCGGTTCACGTAATCGATGCGGCTGTCAGGTGCGGTGTAGGTATTCGCGATTTCGATTAGAGTTACGCGAGAATCATAATTTGTTGTCGCGATTGTCTTAGTGTCGCGAAAAATACCACCGCGTTGTCTATAGGCGGAATTAAAGTGGACGCGATAGTTGAATGATCGTGTCTACACGCATATTGAAAAACGCACCTAGACGATTCGATTTAATTATAAGAGTCGCGACCTCGTATTATAGTAGAGGATCAACATTGCGGAACCAGTAGCGCACGGAGCATACGACCATTAAATTCCAGAGATACTTTATACATATTACTTTAGAGTTTTTGATACCGTCAAAATGTGGAGCATACGCCCACCGGACCACTACGTAGAGGAGAAACGTATTGGTACGTTCTTAGACCAGATTTGCCGTAAGCAGTTAGCGCAAAATCACGGTGCAGGTTACTACGTTCAACTCCCCGCGGTGTGCCATAACACACGACACGTTTGTCGTTCCAGCAATGGAACAAGTGTTTCCGCCGTTGTACGCACGACAATACCATGGTGGCCATTAGCATCTAATGCGAGCCATGGTGTTGGGGCGTGACTTACGATGGCGGAGATCACAGTAGTTTACCCGAACGTAGCGACGCGTGCCTTTGGCCATTTGATGGTGTGTGAGCGCTAAATGCAGGGAACGTACCACTGCGTTTCACCAGCATGTATACTTTTTGGACTAATCCCCCACAACGTAGTGGTTCGATCGCGTTAGCAGACATACACAAGGTGTATGTAAAGCGTATCGAACGCCTCGTCGCCACAGCGGTCTAAAACGCGAAATTTAGTGACATTTTGGTATAACTTCTAAGCTATTAAAGATGTCGACGTGAACTTTGCGGTGTAGGATATTAACGTGTAATCTTTTTTAACAATGTATAATGTGGTATACTTTTCGTTTATTTAATAGCTTTTTTTACTATTTTTTAAACATATTTACAAATTTAACAACTTTCAGCAAATTTTTTTGGAACGAAATACATTCAGCTTAGTCAGTATATTATTCTTCTAAATTTTTGAGAAATCGCTATTTGAATAAAATTTGTTTCTTAATTTTACAAAGCCTCCGGAGAAAATTGATCTGATCCTTATAAATTCACAATCTATGGTACCTGTATAAAGCACAAAGTGAAATGTAAACAATAATAAATATAATAAATTCAGATTTGTACGGAACGCCTCCATTCTTAATAAATGACAACAATATAAGTTTGGAGTAGGCGTGAAATTGACGATCGGGCAAACGAATTCATCGATAGCATTTTTTTCCGAATATTGGTGGGAGAAACGGTCGTATAAGATGATTGTTTAAAACGTATACAACGTTCGGAGAATTATACTTAATTCTCCTTGTATATTAATATACACTGCACTAAACTATGGTAATGCTGAACTAATGCATAAATAAACAAAATTTAAATAAACAGGAAAAAACATAGAATATAACGCTCAATAAATTGTAGCATAGCGTTAAAGATTTGAAGTGTTTAGAGTCTAAAGTGTTTCTTAGTCGTCACGGAGTCCCGGCGATGGATGCGAGAACCAATACGCACAGCCGCCCGGGCGGCTTTAAACAATAATAACTTTTGATATAGGACGAGCTAGGAAATGATTCTTGCATGATTACATGGAGGAAAGTATGCTGAAAATTATCCATTTTGTCAAATTCTATGACCTCTTATGACTCAATAGATATTCCTTGCGAAGTCTTGATAATTTTGCACATTTTCTTCATCACATTTAGCGTAACATTTTTAATGTATTACAAATACTAATTTTCAATTGACAAATGGTAATTTACAGCTTAAAGATAAACCTTTAATTTAAAAAGAAATTGGAAGGAAAATATTAAATAGGATCGTCAGGGCATCTTAAAGAAGAAAAGCAATTTTTTCCATGAGAAAGGCTATCTTCAAAACTTCCAAGTTTAATTGTTTGTTACAGTAATGGTTTTTATTAAATTTTATTAATATTTTCATTTTCGAGGTTGATGGATATTTAGAAGACAATAAACACTCAACAGATATCTATATGATACAGTTGGTTTTTGAGCAAAATGTCACTAAATTTCGCGTTCTAGACCACTGTGCGTCGGCCCGTAAGGTAAAAGACGAGGCATCATTACGTTAAGCGAAGTAGTTTTATCGATGGAATTTAATGTTCATCGCGCCGCTGGTTTTTGCAATTCTGCAATAATATTCGAGGTCGCGAAGTATAGTCCTCTTCTCGTATGTTACCGTGAGAATTTGCAGAATGGAATCAGTTCAATGTGCAAGTTTTCAATAAGTGGTAGAAAACACCGCCTGTTAGAATTGTGATAACTCAAATGCCTCACTGCACCTCGTCTGCTTCTAAAATAAATTTCATCGTTTTACTATATTTTTGTGATTTAAAGGCGCCTCTCCCTTTATTACTGCGATATTTACTGCGTTCGCACAATGGTACACATCTGCGTACAGTATGCAGCGAAATGTCTCAGAATCATGTGCTTTCTCGTATCGCGGGGGTTTATAAAATGAGTATATGGAATAGAGTCTCGGTGTTCAAGAGGGAACTAAAGAGGAGTGGAAAGGAGACGAGCAACGCAAGAACTTTTACGGCGTATGAATATCACATTAGCCTGTATCTTGTATCTATAATAATGACGTAAATCATGACCACGCCGCAGAATAAACACGTACTTGAAAGCAGCGGCGTTTCCGTCTCGAGAAACTAGATTTTCAGCTTTTATTTTCCGGGAAGGCAAATGTCTGGGCCTCTTATCTATTGAGTATACATACATAAAGTATAGAGTATAGAGTATATATAGAATGTTGTGCTGTGCAGTCATACCATTTGAAGAATACCGCTACTAAATAGTAGAGTGTAGGTTGTTCTGGTAATTAGAACGTTATTAGTGCAAATGTAAATTCTACGAGAAGATAGCTTCCAAAAACGAGACTAACAAGCGTAGTTACATTCAGTCTTTTTTCATGCCACGCAATTTAAACTTTAAAGTGAAATACTTTTCACACACAGATTTATTGTTTGCATCGGAGTGTTTTCAATGTAATAAATACTACGTCAGGATAGAGCTTCCGGCTTCAAAGTTGTGGCGAATACGATTAATTTTTTAAATAAATTAGTTTCGTTATTATTCCATGCGAGTGTAAACTCACTTTCTCATAAATCGCGGCGATTGCAAGCACCCTTGCGCGAGTCAAGTGGTAATGCTGGAATATTACGTTTTATAATTGGATTAAGTACTTAGTAACTCGATTTTAATCGCTGTTTCGCTGAACAAAGATAATATTCACTCCTTATATTCGTCATCATTGATGAAGTAAATGGAAATGTTAAGAAATTGTCTTCGGTACGGCAAGAAAGAAACTTTCGGAGGTGAAACATACATTTTGAAACATGTCTAGAATATATGCCATATAGACAAATCTAATCTAGCTTTATGTAATATCGTTCATTGCAATTTGGCAATAAATTATTTCGTTACTTGGTTAATAAGAATACAACATTTTCGGAAGATAGTCGTCTTCCAATTTATGATTACATTCATTCATTCATTTTTTTGGAAACCTTTAATTTAACCTTTAATTTACTTTAATTTACTAATTTACTTTACAATTCATTATTTCACCCCCACCTTTTCATTCAAATTTTTAATTCATAATTTGATGAATTCATTCCAACACACATTTTTAATTCATTGTTTGATGAATTCGTTCCAACACAAATTAATTCGTTGTTTGATGAATTCGTTCCAACACAAATTTTTAATTCATAGTTTGATGAATTCGTTCCAACACAAATTTTTAATTCATTGTTTGTGATGAATTCGTTCCAACACAAATTAATTCATTGTTTGATGAATTCGTTCCAACACAAATTTTTAATTCATAGTTTGATGAATTCGTTCCAACACAAATTGTTAATTCATTGTTTGTGATGAATTCGTTCCAATACAAATTTTCAATTTATTGTTTGATGAATTCGTTCCAACACAAATTTTCAATTCATAATTTGATGAATTCGTTCCAACACAAATTAATTCATAGATTGATGAATTCGTTCCAACACAAATTTTTAATTCATAGTTTGATGAATTCGTTCCAACACAAATTTTTAATTCATTGTTTGTGATGAATTCGTTCCAACACAAATTAATTCATTGTTTGATGAATTCGTTCCAACACAAATTTTTAATTCATTGTTTGGTGAATTCGTTCTAACACAAATTAATTCATAATTTGATGAATTCGTTCTAACACAAATTAATTCATAGTTCGATGAATTCGTTGGAAATTTTTTGTGTCCACTTTGCTCACATTTTGGGGTTCTGGTAAAAAATTTCAAAAAATGTTTAACACAGTCAATTTCGATTTTTATGATTGAAATCGAAAGAAGAAGAGTCAGAGAATGTAGAAATTGAAGGATGATGGTTCTCAAAGCAACTGGATGATATCTATTGAGAATTCAAGCGAAAATTTTCCTTAAATTGTCCACTATTGGTGCTTTTACCTTATGTACCTCTCCGCCTACCTCCCATACTCGTGTTTAACGCGAAAACATAAAAATTCGCAGTCCAGTTAAATATACCGTATCGTCCCCACGACATTATCTTCAATCGGCCCTTAACGAATCGAATCGAACAGAAAAAGCTGTCGTGGTTTTTGTCCTTGCGTGCCGAAGAACAGCATGCGGGCCGGTCGATTGTTCCTGATCAACTGTTCTAAACTTTTACTTCTCTGTAAGGCTCCAAAGTTTTTGAAGTTATCGGTTGCTCCGTCCATGAATCATTGAATCCCGTCCATACGGCGGAGCGGACATAATACAATTAGTTTCCCTTTGAATTTTCGTTAAACTGCGCGTGAAAACTTTCAACGTATGCGCGTGGAAAATGAATTTTCCACACGGATTTTGATTATTTCTTCATAATTTATCTAACTCGTGGATGAATACATTCAATCATGTCTTTTATCAGGCTATTTTGTCCTAAGCATTGTTCTATTAACCTTTGAACGAACCTCAAAGATTTCTTCTGTGCCGCGGGTAGAGGATAGCAACCGGAGCTGCGATCTAATTTCGGGGATCGTCTAATGATCGTTCGGTAAATAAATTCTTGTGAAACACTCCTCGCTACCGATGTCCTGCAGGAAATCGTTCGTTAGGAGAATTATGAACCCGAGCATAGCCAAGGACCATTACCAGCTCATTGTGACGCCAATTTTTATGGCTCCATCTTTTTCAAGAGCTCATTTTAAAGGGGAAACTTCAGGGAATATAACCATATTTTTTTCAAAATTTAAATCACTCTGGCACTCATCGAAAAAAGTAAAAAAAGAATTTGTTTGAATTTTTCGACATTATAAAGTTGATTTTCGAGGTTGAAAAAATTATTTCGTAACAGCCCAATCCTTTCCGAATAAAACAAAAAAAATGTAACTCAACCGGACAAACAGTTCCTGAGATAAAAATTCGTAAGCGAGGCCCGTTTTCGCCAGAAAGGGCAAGAATTGAAAACTTTGAAGGCCTGCCATTTCTAAAAAAATTCGAAACCGGCAAAATGATGACTTAAACCCCCCCCCCCCCTAAGCATTGTTCTATTAACCTTTGGCGGATAAACGAACCTCAAAGATTTCTTCTGTGCCGCGGGTAGAGGATAGCAACCGGGAGCTCCGATCTAATTTCGGTGATCGTCTAATGATCGTTCGGTAAATAAATTCTTGCTGGATGCTTTCATTTTAATCATTCGAAGTCGGGCTCGATCCGTCGCGTCGCGTCGTTCTAGAATTTCCCCGGGGAATATTCAGCATTTCCGCGCGGAATAACCTGTACAAACAAATAAAAAACGATAAGTGATGAAACGAGGACTCCCGGGGTATCAGCAGACGCGACGTTTGACGAGGATCACGCGGTTGGAGCACTATTGCGCCGCGACAAGACGACGCGACGGTGTGCAACAGTCAGCAGAGACTCCCGGTGTTACGAACAGGGCGAAACCAGTTCGAAAGTATAATCAATAAGTTCGTTGGCCGATCTTCTTTCGGGGGATGACTACCACTCTGCTTCCTGCTAGACGAGCAGTCTACCAGAAGTGACCTCGGTGCCAGGAATCTTCCGAACGGTCGATCAATAACCCGAACCCCGAGGAGAGAGAACATTGACAACGCCGTGGAAACCAGCTGATAACTAATAACTCGGGCTTAACGGGGTCGACGAAGGCAAATCAGGAACGGGGATGAGCGGGGGTGAGCTGGACAACGTCGAAGAAAGCAAATTTAACCCTTAGCGCTATCTACCAACCCCCGCTGCCGCTGCAGCCGGCTGCCCGATTACACTCGTACGATCAACTTTCGGTCACTGGAACTGAATGCGTGTTGTGCTCATTTGCATTGTTCCTGATCGACCACCGCCGTCATAAAGAACGGCGGATTGTTGTTTCTTCTTTTTAATTCTGCATATCCGCCGACCATTACCACCGGACAGAAGATATTTACTCTGGTCGGTAATCGGAGCGTGCTAACAAAAATATTTCTCCTTGAGCGCCAACAAAACCTCGGGTAAAATAAAACAAACCGACTCACAGTGGGGTATTTGGCTGAAAAACGGGAATACATTATTGCAGCATTATTTATGGGATCAGGGTCATAAAAGAGTAGGTCGTTGGATTCGTCTTGACGCTAGCTATCACATTATGAGATAAAAATGTATTTTGACGTTTAAAAAATCAAAATATTTTTTAGTTTTTGTAGAAAAAAGGTTTTTCTCGAAATTTTAAATATATTGAATTTTGTACATGGTTAAGTACTGTTCAACTTTTATTCGAAACATTTTGTCGTCAGATTATCCGAAACTCTTCAAAAGTGGTGATAATGAAACGTCTTTGAGTACGATGTACAGAGTTCAGGTAGGTGTACAGGGCACTCACAGATTTCATTCTGTTATCATCTAAATTAATATTGTTATTAATCCTTTGCACTCGAAGGAATTTGAATTCCAAAATCGAGATATTTGTTTCAACTTAGATCATTTTTGTTCTATGTAATCTTTTTCACATTGTGCACATCAAATTGAACCTGTTTTCTTATATAACAGTTGAGCTTTTTACAATTTATAGAATACAGACAAGTACAGGGACAAGTCCGTCTCTGAGAGTCAAAAATGCTGTCGAACACCTTGTTTCAAGTGCTACTGGACAAGAAAAGAATGATTAACAAGCTTGCTTCAAAATGCTTTTTATTGCATTAAATTATATTGGTTAGTTTTATAGTTACACATACAGTACGGACTTACCCCACCGTGATAGTACGCACTTGCCCCGTGTAGTAATATTTACGGGGCAAGATCATCTTAGTGTTTTTCTCAATAAATTAAAAAAAAATACAATAAAAACGGTTTATTTAAAGTAAACCTACATCAATATTTGTTGTACTTACCTAAAATAACAACACAGAATGTATTAATAACTTGTAAACTATTGCACGTTCAGGGTAACCTCAAAGTTGTACGTGTACCTCGCACGTGACTGTTTAGCATTGGGCGACATCTATGTCGAATAGTTCATACGAACTTATACTACATGAATAAATACAAGCTAGAGAAATCATATTATAATAAAAATAACCAATTAACGCACTTGCCCCGTTGACGGACTTACCCCACCCCACCTTATAGTAATATTTTGAAGAGGGTTATCTAGTCCTTGAGTTTTTCCTTCGTTTTACGAATAAGATAAGCTGAAAATTCAGATAGAAAATTATACATTTGAATTCAAATAGCTGTAATTTTTAAAAATTCCTTTAGCAGCATAAAACGCGTTTCTATTAACAAACTACAACGTTCTTTGAAAAAGTACAATAACGAAAGGTGAAATTTGTCTAGAATATGCAATGTTTCTACCGGTTCTATTGTTTGAATGCGCGAAGGAATGTTTTATTTATAACGTCCAACCGACTTAATTGAGTTGAATGTTTGAGGTTTGAGGTATAGTAAAATAGCGCGCGAAGCAAATTGCGATCAATATATTAAGTTGGACGAAACGCGAAACCCCAGATATTCGTTCACAGTAAACTTGCATTTTTAAACCGTTCGTGTCGAACGTAGTTATATTTATGTGTATGTATTATGGTCAGCATTACTATCATACTCGATATTGTACGATACGATATTGGTTTTGGATCAAGAAATATGGTTCTATCGTTGAGATCAATGTAAAGTGCAAAGCTTTATTTAAATCGGGGTACATATACGGGAATACGTCAAACAAGATCAACTTACGCATACAATAGATTCCTTTCAACAGTTTTGGCAACACGCTTCCTGTTTTTCTGAGAAATGGTATAATAAGGATTATTTTAACAGAACAAGAAACATATATTTCTGCGAATCCTAAGAATTCCCATGACTAATTACTAAGCTCCTATATTTTGCACATAATGCAGACAATTTTGATTTTGCATGAAAATCTGCAGTAGATCGATTACTAATCTGCCGACTTTATTCATTTGTGACAAAAATGGTGAGACGGGTGGCCGAATGCACACTAGGGTGGACCTTATTTTTCCACCATGACATTTTGGGCACCCCTGCCCCCAATATTGTTCCATTTCATGAAAAAAATGATATATCCAGAGGTTTTAGATCAATCGCGGACGTCGGGAAGGTGTTCCACAATTTTTTTGCGAGACTTTTTTCACGTCCCCTCCTAGAATTGTGCCATTGGGTAAGAAAATAATTCCTGCAAAAGATGAGCTTGATCGGATAAGGGGAAGACGTGCCACATTGACGTTGAAGTTGCGAAAAACATGAAATTCTATAGGAATGGGAATATTTGAAGGAATTTGATTATGACCAAATAGTTCTTCTTGTTTAGTCATAATCAAAAGTCTTTCCTTCAAATATTCCCATTTCTATAAAATTTCATGTTTCTCGCAACTTCATCGTCAATGCGGCACGTCTTCCCCTTATCCGATCAAGTTCATCTTTTGCAGGAATTATTTTCTTGCCCAATGGCACAATTCTAGGGGGGGGGGGTGTATAGCTAAGGTCCACCCTAATGCACACGTGCAAGAAGTCGAAGGGATGTTTTAAATTATTTAAATAAAAATAAATTTTTTACATCGGGAAGTTAGTTTAAAATGAATTGCAAAATTTGCCACCGAACAGACAGACAGACAAACAAACAAACAAGAAAGCGAGCTAATAAAAACGTGGTAAAAAAATGAAAACTTCTTGGGAAAGATTGATGAATCATTTAAGCTGCAGCAGTATAGTTTATCTTTACGCATAACATGAAACGATCGTCAAATGATTGTTATATCAAGTAACCAGTGCCGAAATGAACTGCATAGGTTGCAGTGTATGTCGAGGATTTGATTATCTAGTAACTGGCAAATGTTATTCGTGTTTAGCATCGCGAGAAGGTGCACACTTACACACCTAATTCCGTGGCTATTATGGAGGATACAAAGTACATTTCTGATAGCATGATAGATCGACGTGTAGCTACGCGAATAGGATGTTATCGAGGGCTGTGTTAGGCAAGGTTCTTGACACCACTGAAAGATAACCAGCAGCCGAATAGCCCCGAGTCTGACGGTCCGCCAACCGGATGAAACTTAGATCACTTCCCTGCCGTTCGCGAAGATAAACTCGGAGAGATAAACTCGAGGATCTTGGAAAACCGCGGCAAGACCGATGGCTCTGCTGTCTCCGCAGTGCATCGAGTCTCGATTCTCTGTTTCGTTCTCTTCCGACTGCCTCTGTTCCGCGTTTCGGCTCTTGCTCCCTCTTCTTGCCTTCTGCCCTGTTCTCTCGGAATGCATCCGATCTCTTCGGATGCATCCAGCCGGAGCATTTGCGGTATATCGCTCGATTCTGTGTCAGCCTTACCCAGCCGTGGATACCTATAAGCTCTTTTCTCTTCGATTATTTTATTATCTTCGCCGCTGCTGCACGCACAGGTTTACTCGCGCCGATATTGCGCACGATGAAACAGGCACAAGATCATCGCGCGGGAAACGCAAATTCAATTCTCGCCAGAGTCAACGCAGATTCGTTTTTTCGCGAAATCGAAGTCCGTAAGTCCCACAAGCAGACTGCGGATTTTATGCCAAAATTTAATACCGATTTTATACCAAAATAAATGCGAAACAGTAAAAATACTTAAAGAACTTGAGAATACTCTTGCAATCATTGTCATCACTACAAAATTATTGAGAAAAGAATTCTTATACAGTGCCCGAAATTTCCGTAAAACCACCTATATTTTGACTTTTTTTTAAAAATATTGTCAAGTTTACTACTTTTCCCCATCTACAATTATATTTAGTTGATACTAATCATAAAAGCGGTGAACGAAGCATGGGCACCTATCCAAGAAGACACACTTCAAAGTTTGCAATTCTACTAATTATTAATATAGAAGTAAAAAAGAACTTATTGTTAATTCTGAACCTACTTATTTAAAGAATATGTGGCTTTATAGAAATTTCGCAGTTCATTTTATATAAAATTATATATTTACGTTTATTTTTTAAAATAAATATTATTTCGATTATTTCAATCGATATACATGTGTTTTTAATACGCCTGAAATGAAATCATACTCAAAATCGATATTACCAAAAAACGTGGTGGCTTTCTAGAAATGTCGGGCACTATATGTAGCTTTCGTCTAATCGTAAGTAATTCAATATGATTTTTAACGTGAAACATAGAAAATAACTGTCTAAAATCTTGAAAACTACGTCATTTCTATGTGTGTGAGGTGTTTTGGCTGGAAACTATTCTTCCTAACTGTTTTAACTGTTACAAGAATCGAAACCGATATTATCACGGTTTCCAAGCCCTGGTTAAAATACTTGACATATTCCTAAAAAACGATCATTATTTAACGAGAGAATTGAATTTAACGTGTTTCCAGTTTAAAAATTCCACCAATAAATTGGATCGCATTGTGGTTTGTCGACACGTGTAGCGTGGTCGTGCGAAACGGAATGAGAACGGACAACGTTCAAATTTGTCGGACATTTTTCTCCTCTGTCGTTTGGTTTCTCGGTCGGTTTAGTATCTTATCGATATCCACGATTTCGGTCGCGGTGATCGGAAGCCGAACATGATGTTTGGTTTCGCCGCGGCAGTAAACGTTAAACATCGATTACGGTAATTGGCGAGTCGCGTTCGTTGCGGCTATTATGCCGACGCGAACCGCAGCCGCATAAGCGTAGTAAATTCATGACGGTATATACGTTAAATAATCCGTTTAACGATCGGCGCCGCGATACAGCAAGGGCTTACTTTCGATATAAAACTTCGATATAAAACGCGACACCGTTTCAACACCGACGCCTCTTCTCGCCGTTCTATTTCAGGTCGTTATTAATTATTCGACACCGTTGACGATCTAGGAGCGACCTAAAATGACTTATTGTTAATGGGAGGCTCTTGAAAAAAATCGAAAATCGTTTGGAAAAGTTTGATTCTTCGGAAGATCAATTCCGAATCGACGAATCGAACATCCCTAATTCATACGTCGCGCCGCGCTGTGGAAACACGCAACACTTCGCGAGTAAATTCCCAACGAAACGAATTACTTGAACGGGTAACGTACATACATGGCGCCGGCGAATACATATGTAGAACTGAATTCCAATATTACGTTCGGAAAATCGCCCGGGATCCTCGGGAACCGATCGTGCTCTTCTTATTCTGCTTTATTATCGATTCCGGCGTACGCGTGACTATGCGGAGGAATTCCTGCAACTTCACGCACGCGTTTATTCGTCAAGAACTTTTCCTATGCGCGTATCGCGATCGCATTGTTCCCAGACGGCTTCAGACTCGCGTCGGATTTCGTGTGATGTATTGACCATCGATCGAGGATTATGTGTGTAGAACCGACAGAGCTCCGTTGGTTATGGTAAAATACAGTGCCCGAAATTTCCATAAAGCCACCACGTTTTTTGGTAATATCTTATAATTATTCTGTACTTATGATTTTGAGTATGATTTCATTTTAGGCGCATTAAAAGCACCTATATATCGATTCAAATAATAGAAATAATATATATTTAAACAAATAAACGTAAATATATCATTTTATATAAAATAAACCGCGAAATTTCTATAAAGCCACATATTTTTTTAAGTAAGTAGGTTCAAAATGAACAATAAGTTCTTTTTTACTTCTATATCAATAAATAGAAGAACTGCCATTTCTTCGAATAACTTCGAAAATACGATGGGGCATTGACGAAATCAAACTTTGAAGTGTGTCTTCTTGAGTAGATGCTCATGCTACGTTCACCGCTTTCTATAATTCATTAATAGTACTCTATTGCTTGCAATTGCCATAAACTTTCCTTGCGAGTATCCCCCAAAGATTTTCTATTTGTTAGTGGAATTTTTAAACTGGAAACACGTTAAATTCAATTCTCTCGTTAAATAATGATCATTTTTTAGGAATATGTCAAGTATTTTAACCAGGGCTTCAAAACCGTGATAATATCGGCTTCGATTCTTGTAACAGTTAAAACAGTGAGGAGGTATCCCTGTAAGCATGAATAGATGCCTTTTATTCAGTGGTCAACATTTGTCCTCGTGGCATTTTACTAATGAAAAATTAAAATATAAATAACTTCCCTATAAAATCGGGAAGTTAAATATTACGATTTCCATCAATTTACAGATCTATTTTACGCAAATCCTTACTTTTTAATTGCAGTTACACTTCTTTTATTGTACCTAGCTGGACTTATTCACTCGGAATCTAAGCACAAACTAGTGGCTTATAGAAATTTCGCACTTATACTTCGCTTCGTGCAGCAAAAAAATGTATACGCACCCGAAAGGTGAACATTTCCGAGCAGATACCTGAAGATTTACGATTAGTATCAACTAAATATAATTGTAGATGAGGAAAAGTAGTATAAACTTGACAATGTTTAATCTAATTATTGCAATTTCGGGCATTGTAATAACCAGAGCTGGAAAATATTTCATTCCGTTGGTGAATGGTTTGCATTATCCAAGCTGAAACGTGCCGATTGATTTTATAAATTAATTTATCAGCCTTCGAGCGGAAAAGAATGCAAGCTAAATTAAAGATCTTTAAGAAATATTTTCGGGAGAATGATGCTGGTTATCTCGTTGGTGCTCGTTATCTCGGCATTATGAGTTGTTGCAGTTGTTAATGACGTATCAGCTATTAATAGAAGTGGCTTATTATTCGGAAACACAGCATTCGTTGCTGGATGGGGCTTCCACGGAGTTGAAATACGCATCGTTAGCGGCCGATTCTATCATAGTTATTGTTATTATATTTCAAAATGTCAATTAATGGACCTGATTTCGTTACTCGTATTATAACCGAACGCTTCATCCGCACGTACGAGTACCGACGTGATCGAGTATTCTAACAGTGGCCGGATGGTTATTCATCGGCTGGATTATTTATACTTAAAATGCAACCCGCGATCGTTGCTTTTGCACGCGGCGTTTACGCTTTGAAAATCAGCGACGCTATGTTGAAGGAACGGACCGGTTCGAATTATTGATCGGCAGCACGAGCATTTTTTGCAACGCGGCTCCTCTTAAGCGACGATTACACGCAGCTAATTTACCCGTTTCTTGCCGGCGCGGCGGAATAACCCGCGGGCTATTAAATATGCTCATTGTGAACGATAAAGGCGATAAGCTTGCCAGCGAGCGACTGTAGCGATTGTCGCGAGACACAGAAAGGGGCTAGTATACCCGCGATTTGTAACTAGAAAATACCTAGAATCTTACTAGAAAAATGGGTCGAAACATGGGTTTGCGCGGTTTCGCTTAATGTCCTTATTTGAGCAAATTTTGTGCTGATTGAGGGCTCATTCGAAAGAGGAAGGTTCACCGCATGGTGCTCTGGTCATCATAGCAGTCAAAAAGTCTTTTAGAGACAGAAAAATGCATTGAAATCTGCGGGTTTTTTTCCTAGATTTTTACTCTACTTTGGACACTAATATTATTAGATATAAACATAATCTTGTTAACCTCATGACCAGAGCACCATGCGGTGAACCTTCCTCTTTCGAATGAGCCCCCAATCAGCACAAAATTTGCGCGTATAAAGACATTATGCGAAACCGCGCAAACCCATGTTTCGACCCATTTTTCTAGTAAGATTCTAGTTATTTTCTAGTTACAATCCGAGGGTATACTACCCCCTTAAACACATATTTTTCGAAATAAGCTGAAGTGGGGTAAGTCCGTTAATTGGTTATTTTTATTATAATATGAACGAGATTTCTCTAGCTTGTATTTATTCATGTAGCATAAGTTAGTATGAACTACATAGATGTCGCCCAATAATAAATGTGTTTTCCTCGCTTAAATCAACCAATGCCAAACAGTCACCTGCAAGATAGACGTACAACTTTGAGGTTACCATGAACGTGCAATAGTTTAAAAATTATTAATATATTCTGTGTTTGCTATTTCAGGCAAGTACCACAAATATTGCTGTAGGTTTACATTAAATAAACCGTTTTTATCGTAGTTTTTTAAATTTATTGAGATAAACACTAAGTTGATCTTGCCCCGTAAATATTACTACACGGGGCAAGTCCGTGCTATCACGGTGGGGTAAGTCCGTACTGTATGGGTATAGTCAGAAAAAAAGTAGTTACTTCAATAACACGCGTGTTATTGTAATTTTTTACTTCGATGAATATCAATGTATTCTTTTCAATAGTATGAAATTTAGAAGCAAATCGTGATGCATTTGAATTGTCTATCATGAAATGATTGAAAATAGTATTTGATTCAATACCGTATATTATTATTCGTAATATTTCTTTTTTTCCTTCAATCAGATATGTTGTTAAAAAATTTTGAGAAATGTATCGATTTATACTGGAATTGGTTCGAGGCCATATCTTATTTTTTTGAAAACATTGATGGTCAAGCTATTGGCTTATATGATTGGCGGAAATGAGTTTTGCTATTGAAATTCAATAGTATTAAATATTAAAATAAGTTCATATGATATTGGCACTATTCAATAGTACATCTTATCGAATCAACATATATTTTTTTTGTTTCGACAGGATTCTTTTCTCAGTGTAATTATAAAACTATACAATATATTTAATGCAATAAAAATCATTTTTTAGCAGGCTTGATAATCATTCTTTTCTTGCCCCGTAGCACTTGAAACAAGGTTCGAAAGCATTTTTAACTCTCGGAGACGGACTTGCCTCATTTTCTACAATATCCTATCAAAATGATAATTTTCAAGCAAAATTAGAATCCTACATAATAGTAATTCATCAGTAATAACTGTGGCAAGAGTTCGATACCAAGAGCGTTAAGTTTTAACATACCAGATTAAAAATATATCAGTTTAAAGTCGAATTTTGCAAAAACTACAGCGGACTTAGCCCATGCCACCTTAAATACATCTAACTGTTCCAGTCGGCAATAACTCGATCGAAAAATTCAATCGATATCAATGGAACACACACGAAATTTGTAGTGGACATATGAAAATTTCGCTGACTGTATAGAAGTCCGGCATAGGTGCTGCGCGGCGGTGTTGGGGGAGCTCCCCCAACATTTTTCACGAGATCCCCGCATGGAAATGCTCGTCTGGATCGAGAGCTCGATTCTGGTCTGCGAAAACACGTGATGTCGTGTTAGTGGTTCCGGTCTGGTCGGGGTTTTTTCCGGAAGACTGCATTAGGAGCCGGCGAGCGTTCGAAATGCGAGGGCGCGGGCGGGCGGGCGCCAGGAAGAAGAAGAGCCGATTCCGGAGCCACGGCGAACATCAGTCAGCATCACTTATCATCGTTTGAGCGATGAAGACCGCCACTCTCTCGGTTTACGCATTCGCATCCGAGGGATATTATGCGAAACGAGTGGAGGCTCCCTCTTCTGCGATCGCCCTCGTCTAGAGGCGTTTTTCGCCACGGTAGAAATTCGTGCTCCGCCTTGGGAGAAAGATAAGCGCGGAAGTCGTGAATACCGTGCGAAACAAAGGAGGCAGAGACGCTCCGGGGACCGAGCGAAATTTCCTGAATAATTCGCCGTATTAATAATAATTGAGGGCCGGATATACTACTTAATAGAGGCAGCAGGAAGCTGAAACACTCCTCGCTACCGATGTCCTGTAGAAAATCGTTCGTTAGGAGAATTATGAACCCGAGCATAGCCAAGAACCATTACCAGCTCACTGTGACGCCAATTTTTATGGCTCCATCTTTTTCAACGGCTCATTTTAAAGGGGAAACTTCCGGGAATATAACCATATTTTTTCAAAATTTAAATCACTCTGGCCCCTCATCGAAAAAAACGTAGAAAAGTAATTTGTTTGAATTTTTCGACATTTTAAAGTTGATTTTCGAGGTTGAAAACATTATTTTGTAATAGCCCAATCCTTTCCGAATAAAACAAAAAAAAAATGTAACTCAACCGGACAAACAGTTCCTGAGATAAAAATTCGTAAGCGAGGCCCGTTTTCGCCAGAATGGGCAAGAATTGAAAACTTTGAAGGCCTGCCATTTCTAAAAAAATTCGGAACCGGAAAAATGATGACTTAAACCCCCCCTAATTTTACATGGACTACAATATATTTCATTTAGAACAAAATCGACGATGGTGCCTGCAAAGAGTGATCGATTTGGCATGGAATGACCCTATACAAGAAAGTCTTTGGTTTGCAGGGATAGCTTCGCGCATAACAGTGTCTTTTTTCTGGACGTTGGGCCTAACTAGCTGTAATAAAGTTTGAAAGCCTTCTTTCTCCATTCGAAGACAGTTTTTGTAGTCGTCCGGTTGTGCAGAACGCAAGAAATTCAGCGAATGTTCGTGTGTAAAGCGTCTATTTCTTTTTCTCTTTGATTTCTTTTTGTTCACACAGTGAAAGAGTCAATGCTAGAAAACCCGAATTCGAACTGGAAGACATTGCGAAATTCACAACAAAAACACCACTGAAACAGGCCCGACTATGCGGCACGAATATTTTATATATTTTATATTATTTTAGTTTAATATTATTGATCGTGTACAGGAGGCACTTAAAAGTTTGTGAAACTTTGAAATACCAAAAGGATCTTTAGCTGCAGATATTCGAACTCGATACGCGTCGATTAAACAGCTAGTTTCGTTGAAAAGGGGACGACGACTTTTACGTCCGAGGAATTGTAGCAGGAATCGAATTCTCCAGCGATTACTATTTGTTTCCCCTAACTAAGCAATTTCGTCCGCGCATATTTTACCATGTTGCCGGAGCAGCGGAGATTTTCGGAGTAACAGTATTTGGTGTACGGATGAACTTCTAGGGACAATTTCCTCGAAAACGCTGCTCTATATTCGCGAGAAGACGATTCTGAAGTTCCGCAATGGAATTCGCCGAGAAATGTACTGCGCTAATAATGGCCAAGAACTAGTTGCCCGCGGAGACGCTGCTTGATCCAAGAGCCGCAGAAATAAATGTCGGGAAGAAGCGGGAATCTGTTGGAGGAATTGGAAAAGGTACGGCGGGGAAGAAGAAACCGGTGTATAATTTACGACGGATAACGGTGCAAACTAAATTCCACTATTTTCCCTGTCGCGGCGGCGCACAGTGGTCTAAAACGCGAAATTTAGTGACATTTTGCCCAAAAACCAACTGTATCATATAGATATCTGTTGAGTGTTTATTGTTTTCTAAATATCCATCCACCTCGAAAATGAAAATCTTAATAACATTTAATAAAGACCATTACTGTAACAAACAGTTAAAGTTGGAAGTTTTGAAGATAGCCTTTCTCATGGAAAAAATTGCTTTTCTTCTTTAAGATGCCCTGACGATCCTATTTCATATTTTCCTTCCAATTTCTTTTTAAATTAAAGGTTTATCTTTAAGCTGTAAATTACCATTTGTCAATTGAAAATTAGTATTTGTAATGCATTAAAAATGTTACGCTAAATGTGATGAAGAAAATGTGCAAAATTATCAAGACTTCGCAAGGAATATCTTTTGAGTCATAAGAGGTCATAGAATTTGACAAAATGGAATATTTTCAGCATACTTTCCCCTATGTAATCATGCAAGAATCATTTCCTAGCTCGTTCTATATCAAAAGTTATTATTGTTTAAAGCCGTCCGTGCGGCTGTGCGTATTGGTTCTCGCATCCATCGCCGGGACTCCGTGACGACTAAGAAACATTTTAGACTCTAAACACTTCAAATCTTTAACGCTATGCTACAATTTATTGAGCGTTATATTCTATGTTTTTTCCTGTTTATTTAATTTTTGTTTATTTATGCATTAGTTCAGTATTACCATAGTTTAGTGCAGTGTATATTAATATACAAGGAGAATTAAGTATAATTCTCCGAACGTTGTATACGTTTTAAACAATCATCTTATACGACCGTTTCTCCCACCAATATTCGGAAAAAAATGCTATCGATGAATTCGTTTGCCCGATCGTCAATGTCACGCCTACTCCAAACTTATATTGTTGTCATTTATTAAGAATGGAGGCGTTCCGTACAAATCTGAATTTATTACATTTATTATTGTTTACATTTCACTTTGTGCTTTATACAGGTACCATAGATTGTGAATTTATAAGGATCAGATTTTTCTCCGGAGGCTTTGTAAAATCAAGAAACAAATTTTATTCAAATAGCGATTTCTCAAAAATTTAGAAGCATAATATACTGACAAAGCTGAATGTATTCCGTTCCAAGAAAATTTACTAAAAGTTGTTAAATTTGTAAATATGTTTAAAAAATAGTAAAAAAAGCTATTAAATAAACGAAAAATATACCACATTATACATTATTAAAAAAGATTACATGTTAATATCCTACACCCCAAATTTCACGTCGATGTCTTTAATAGCTCAGAAGTTATATCAAAATGTCACTAAATTTCGCCACTGTTTTAGACCACTGTGCGGCGGTGGCGCTGCGTGCGCCCGCTTGTTCGACGTTCCATTATGCTCCTCGATAACGGAAAAGTATATATTGTTGACCCGGATGCCGCACAATGTGATTCTGACGTTCTTTCGACCTATCTTTCCTTCCCTTGTCCTTAGTTCCCTTTCTATTTTTCTCTCGCTCCTGTTTTCCCGTGCCCTCATTCCCGATAGCTTACAGTCGGAGAACCGAGTGAGTGAAAGGAGACAGGGTTCCCTTCTATTATTCCGGGAATCACTTTCGACCGATTATTTCCAATCTTCCAGTGATAGACGCCGTCTTATTTTAGTAGAAAACCAACTGGCTCCGGTCTAGTATGCAATGGTCGTTTTACGGTCTCGTGAATCCGACGTTCAACAGTTTGTCATTCGGCCCGAGAAGCCCGAGTGTCCTTGTCTATTCCAGATTAAAGATCCATTAGAAAGTTAAAGTATAATATGTCCGGATACTTAGGGACGCGGACGGTAGCGAATAAAACAAACAGTAGCGTCGACCAGTACACACGCTCATAACTTTTTTACGGTAAAACCGGGGGGGGGGGGGTGTGTGAATATTGTAGGATTTTTCATGGAAGGGAATGTTTGTTCCGAGTCCAGTGATGCCATAAATCAAAATGTAACTGTAGAAAAATGCCTGTAGCGTAGTTCGGAAAATCTAGCCGCGAATCGGGAGTGTTTTTCGACAGAGCGAACGGTTTCAAGCACACGAACTTCAGTTAACGAGGGTGAATGAGTACCGTGAGGGCGTTTGTGAAAAAATTTGAACGAAATATTTATCAGCGCGAGCCGGCATCGATTCAATGAGATCTCGACGGGTATTTGTACGTGTATATTATAAACGGGAATATTCTGCGCGAAAACAATTCTGAATCAATATTTGAAGATCTTACTGCGAGAACCGGATAATCCCCGATTTTGTACATTCTTGAATTCCTATTTCAAATAGTCAGCAATATGTGTATAGAATTATTAGGCGGTCCGAAAAGCTCGCATCTGTTTCGATCAATACTGTTTTACAGTCTGAACACCTGTTAAGAGGCTTTCGAATGTTTATGGTACAGATTATTTTTTAAACGTAGCAAACTCCAAGAATTTGGGCGACAATTTAATACGTGGACTTTCAACGAGTACAATTTACACGAAAATGTCTAATTGGTCTTTATCCGACGATTCAGTCAGCTGTTAATAATCGAGTGTTTCGTCTATGATGATTTTTATTTGATCGCTTCATTGGTCAGTCGTCGCTCAACCGAACTTTTATTGTCAGTCGAGGAAGGGGAACGTAGAAGGATGAGGGAAAGAATTATTAAGGGGGAGAGAAACTTTTTCAATACTTGCGCTGGGTGACGACTCACGAGTGGAGCGGGAAGAGCTTGAGAAAAAGAGTTCCGCGGATATAAGAGAACACCAGGCTGACTGTGCAATGTTGGCGCATATGGCATACCACACTTGAAACGACAAATGTCTTGATATATATTTTGGTAGAGCTATCTTTCGAAATAATCACAATTGGAAATTCTGTCGCAACGCTTGAACTTCTTCGTGCATCCAGTTCTTTGCTTCCGTGATTGCTTAAATCGTAACATTTCATAAAGCTAGTGTTACAGTAATTCTTCGATCGAAGTCCCAACACCCGTGTTTTGAACGGACTTCAATAGCGTAGGGAGGCTATTTTTTTATGACTGCGTCTACCGCGCCGACCGCGCCGAGACTTCAATCGACGAGCGGAACATAGAGAAGGACAAAATGAAATAGGATCGCGTGGCCGAAGCGTGTCGCCGTCGCCGGCACAGTTTAAAGGCCCGTGCGTCATCACAATGAAACAACAAAATCTTAGCTTCTTTATTTCCCATTATTTCTTTATGGAACTTTCACCAACATATTCGTGGCATTTTTCTAATGCGAAATGATACCAAACACGATATATTTCAACTGTATTTAGTGGTTTAATCGACGATGATAGTTTCGAACGCAACGAAGAAGAGCGTATGGGAAAGAAAGAGACGCGGACAGTCGACATCGCCGGCACAGTTCAAAGGCCCGCGTTGTCGCTGTCCTTCCTTGCTCCCCAAACTTTCACCGTCGATTAAACCACTAAATACAGTTGAAATTATATCGTGTTTGGTGTCATTTTAATCAGAGAAATGCCAGGAATCTGCTAGTAAAAGTCCCATAAACCGATAATGACAATTAAGAAGTTTGAGAATTCGATTCACTCGAGTCAATATTGTGGTGTTCACACCGATATACCCGAGCCGAGATCAAAATCAAAGAATTTTCGATAGAAATGAGATAGAGCGATGAAATTTTTTAAAAATGAAAGCTGAAACTTTGCAGAATATGGGATAATTATGGAGATTGTGGTACGAACGTTTTTAACCTTGAAAGAATTCGTTAAACTTGCACGATTTCAAGAAAATTGTGTTTTTTCAATACAACGCGCGGAAAATTTTTTTTTTAACATGCGACACATCATTTCCCGTAGATTTTTTCACGCTGATTTTAAGTAAACGTTCAAATACATCATTATGATTATTTTTAATGTGTTTTATATATGAGAATACAATATTCCCTCAAACTAGTGGGTTACCAAATCATTGTAACGAAAAAATGATTTTATAAGTTGTGTTCACAAAAATCGATTTCTTGCAAAATCCTGAGGTCGTAGACAAATTTTGGTACCAGATTTGTAGTCAGCGTGAAAAAACTTACGGGGAAATGATGTGTCGCATGTTAAAAAAAATTTTTTCCGCGCGTGGTATTGGAAAAATCACAATTTTCTTGAAATTGTGCAAGTTTAACGAATTCTTTCAAGGTTAAAAAACGTTCGTACCACAATCTCCATAATTATCCCATATTCAGCAAAGTTTCAGCTTTCATTTAAAAAAAATTTCATCGCTCTCTCTCATTTCTATCGAAAGTTCTTTGATTTTGCCACACTGTGCGGCGCGGCGCAGCGTTGGCCGGCAGTGGAGTGAGTAGGCACTGGACTTCGATCGCACAGGCGACCCAGGACTTCGATTGAAGAATTACTGTATCACACCGTTTCCAAACCATGTGTTCGTAGAAAGCGACATTGGAAGAACTGGAAATATGTCCGTGTGTCGAAACTTTGTATATCCCTTATCTTTTGATCAGGACAGAGTTTTACGACCCGCGATAGCATTCGCAGAGCGAGGTAAGGATAACAATGTTCCGCGTAACGTTGTCGAACAGTACAATGTCCCGCGATCGTTGGATCTCTGATATTCGCACAAAACGCTGTCGGATAAATTATTAAGGGAACAAAGCCCCTGGGAGAATCAGTATACACGTTGTGTCATGGTAAAAGTCTTGATATACGTTTCTAACGGATGGTGTTATTCCTGTAACAGTGGGATTGCGTTGAAGAAACAGTGTGTACGTAAATATAATACTTAATCGATTGATTGCAACGTTTTTTGTAAGGGTCGAGCAAATTAAAGATCAATTGAAAATCGTATCAGGAGTTTTGCAATAACCCAAGGCTCTTTACTTTACCGGACTCAGAATTAGTAGCTTTCTCCTACGAATTATGATGTATTTGGTATGTAAT
The DNA here is from genome assembly GCA_028455765.1 of Lasioglossum oenotherae. Lineage (NCBI taxonomy): Eukaryota > Metazoa > Arthropoda > Insecta > Hymenoptera > Halictidae > Lasioglossum > Lasioglossum oenotherae. The sequence goes on along the minus strand of CM052281.1, from coordinate 4,155,915 downwards.
CCAGTAGATTTGTGCCCGGCGCGGATGCAGGTTGAAGTTTCGAACCTCCAGGTTCCATAGTTGAGGAGATATGGTCGCTTAAAGTTGAGCATTTTTGACAGGTAAGAGCGCCGCCATATTGTCAAGAAACTGGAAATATGCTCAACTTTAAGCGACCATATCTCCTCAACTATAGATCCTAGAGGATCGGGCACAAATCTATTGGATTACATACCAAATACATCCTAATTAGTAGTAGAAAGGTACTAATTTTGAGTCGGGTAAAGTAAAGTTTACCCACCCAATACACAATAAACGAGTTTGTAAATATCCGACGGGGTTCGTGTTGCTTTTGAAATCGATCTGTCCTTTCCGATTCAGCCGTAGCTGCCGTATTGGCGGTTCCCTAGGCTTTATATGCGCCTTATCTATCCACGTTGGAATTCGCAACTGCGAAATTTCGCCGGGGAATCAACGATTCTATTCCCGAACATTGAACATCTTCCGGCCGAGGGCTGATTCAGTGGTAAAGTTCGAACCCACAGTCGTGAAAGAAGTACACAAGTAACGAGGATACCCGTTCCGTCCAGGCGGAGCCGACCAGTCTGATCCATGAAAAGGGCCAACTCGTCGAAACGGCTTCTTACGAACTCCCGTTACGTCTCCCACCCTCGCTCCTCCCGAGCAACGGCTTCTTTTACGGTCAGTGAAAAACAATTCGTCTCGTATAAAACCGCCGGCGATTTCTAAAGTAGCCCCACGGTTGGCCCTGGAATAGAAATATCCTTGGACCGTGTTCCCTTTGACACGGTCACGGCTTCGACCCCGCCAGAGAGACATTTACAGTCGGCCCACTGTCTCCTCACAGCTTTCATAGTTTATCAAACATTCAGTGGATTCGATCACTCTTTTCTTATCCGTTCGAGAACATTATTCGTGTCTAGTACGACATGATCGACAGTGCACTATCCGATTCGCAATTATCGATGTCTCCGTCCCTGACACTAGAAAAATGATTAATTCCGCAAGTTCCTTTTGTGACTTGGCCTAAAATCTTCAAACGGTACGATCCCCTCGGAATTTAAGCCACCGCTTTTGATTTCCCTTCTTAAAGTACGTTCATCATAGATGGCATCGTTGGCTTCCATTAAGCGAACCTTTGATCCATGGCTAATTAAAGCTTAAGAAGTGCCCGTGCTGGGTAACCGTTTCTCCGTTTTATCTCTCTCTCTCTCTTTTTCTTTTATCTCGTTTCCTCGATCCTCCGCCCCCACCCCCGCTCTTCTGTACATGGATTCGACCACAAAAAGAGTCGAGATCTATTGTACAGATTGCCTCATGACTCGTAACTCGCAGGATCTAGTTAGGTGGTACATTTAAATGCTTCAACGAATGCAAATTTGAAATGAAAATTTCATGTTAATTTACTAAAAATTAGTCCAGTCAATAAATGGTCATAAGGGGGGTGTAGAGGGAAATGGGAGGAACACAATTTTTAACTTTAGAACTTCGTTTGGACTAGTTAGGAGGTAAACATACTAAAAGTCTCTACCCCTAGGAGGTGAGCGTGGTGCAGGGGGGCATGTAGAAGGTCTCCTTTTTCAGTTTTCCGCTTATATCTCGGAAACTATGTGTCCCAGCGATAAGACCATTTCATACAAAATTGAAGCTGACAAAATGTGCCAAAATATTGATTCTATTCAGTTTTTCGCTATCTCGCATAGATTCCGAGATATCCGCGCTCAAAGTTCACTAATTGTGCTGAAGAGTTCTTTTTCACAATTAGTGAACTTTGAGCGCGGTTATCTCGGAAACTATGCGAGGTAGCGATTTCTACTTTCATACATAAATTTATTTAGAAGTTGTGCCTTGACATTAGGCTACTTCGCCCTGCAATCTCAACGTCTCTCCCGGAAAGTCAAATGCGACTTGCCAATCTGCGAGAGCTCGGTGGAATAGGACTCGGTTTCGGGTGGAACCGATTCGATCTGCAACAAAGGCGATCGTACGCGAAATCTTTTCGCGAGGAGGAACGGGTCCGCGCAAACACTTGGCACGGTAGCGTTTGGAATTCGATGTGGCACGATTGAAACCGCGAGCGTTTCCGCAGGAATGAAGATATTTTTCCCCGGAATTCGTGCGCGGGGGAAAAGCGGATGCATGGAATCGCGTGGCCGGGTTGTTGTAAGTACGTGGACGTGTGCGGACCTTCGCGTCGCTGTCGGGTAACCGCGAGCATGTGTAAATTTACATAGAGGACTCGGAGGAAGACCTATTACGTTCCTTTCCATATGTCCTGCACGGCGGACCGGGCGTGTTCGTGAGATTTGCCCCTGTATTGGGGCTCCTCGGTGGGCAAAGAAGACGGATCCACGTGTAAACTCGATGGTGGTTCGCAGCTACAAAGACAGGTAGAAAAATAGTGGGATCGACGGAGGCGACGGGCTAGTCAAAGAAGAAGTTACGGTCCGATTGCACGGAGAATGTTTGTAATGAGTATTGTCCGTACGAAAGGAGTTTGTAGAAGCTTTCAATTACGCCGGGAACGTGGAAATTCGAAATCGCGGACTGCGGAGCCCGCGATCGCGGTGATCTTAAAATAAAACTTTCTGTCGATCTAAGTTGTTCTTGCTGAATTTTTCAGAATATTTCTTAGCGATCGGTAAAACAAACAACGACTCCGGAGTTCTACCTATTTGATCTTATAGGCCACTGCTCGGATTTACTTACTCGCGACGGCCGAGTTTCGAAGGCTACGCCCCCTCGATCCGGCCCCGCGTCTCGCTCCCCCTGGCGGTCCTAGTTCGCAGCTCCTCAGGCGCGTTCCATACAGTGATGAGAGGTAAGGCGCTTTTTTCGCGCATGCGCGAGTTTCGTCAGGACCGTCTCTACGTCCGAAGTGTGTGGGGAACTGTGGTGGCCTCGGCGGCGCCCTACGGCAGGGTCCAAAAATTAGCGGGGCGGCCAAGGTACCCGATCTTCGTACATGACTGAGGCCGTTTGAGGTTAGAAAAGTCGCGCATGCGCGAAAAAAAAGCGCCTTACCTCTCATCACTGGTTCCATACTCGCTATTCGTAGCGCCTACGAGAACTATGGCCGCCGCGGGGAGCGGGACGCGCGGCCGGGTCGAGGGGGCGTAGCCTTCGAAACTCGGCCGTCGCGAGCAAGTAATTCCGGGCGCTGTTACAGGCAGATTGCATTAACATAGAATAGACGAAGAAAATCATTTAAATTCTGTAATTAAATAAAGCGCTGCATGCAGAAGCAGAAAGTTTAACGGCAAGGTACTTTTTTCGATTGATTTTTTCAGAACATCCAGAATGTCTGCTTGAAAACGAGTTAGCAGGAATAATAAAATTCCGGTACGTCGATAAACGAGATTTCCCGGAACTTTCGAAAGTTTTAACCGTTTTACGCAACATGTTGTACTATGTACACTGCCCGCGTCAGGTTCTGACGTATTTCACGCTACTCCGTGAACCGTTCGCCGGCCACCGCTCGGCTGCGGCGCTTAATGGTGAAAGAAAACTAATCCAATCATCGTGACGTTTCATTTAAGCAAGAAAGTAACTTAAACGCAATTTTGGTATTCAGAAGTTGTTCGCGGGCGGAGAGCGTTCAAGTCCAAAACTCCTGGCCCGTTTAAATTCCTCAAAGCGATCGAGTCATCAGAGTTTCGCCTCTCTCTCTCTCTCTCTCCCTCTCCAGTTCACCTCCAGTATATTTAAATTCAAACAATACTCGAAGTGATTCGACCCCTTTGTGCGATTAAATTGCTCCGGCGGAGAAGGGTGAGGTCCTCCAGCGAAAGGCGAAGAAAAGAAAGCAGAGGGTGGGCGGTTGGTATACTTTGCAACCAATATAAATTCATTCTATTATACGGCGCGTACTTCAGACCTGTCTGTAACAGGCGGCGGCTCGATGAATTACAAATGTAACACGCCGGCAAAGTGTGGCGTTAAATTTCCATAGGCAGGTACTTAACTCGAGTGCCTGGCAGTCCTGCAGCCGACTGGTTGGCTCGTTCGACTCTGCTATTTTGTTATCGGGACACGGTTACGTGCTCGTTGCCGCGAGGCGGCGCGGCGTTGTGACGCGAACGATTTACGATCGTAGAAAGAAAGAGAAACTGGCCGAAGAGCAAATAAGCCGCGAACCTACCCGCAAAATCAAAGTCGCGATTTATGGAGCGGATTGTTTCAAATTTCTTCTACTCGTTTTTCACATAAATACATAAATAAATCCTCTATCGACGCGAAAAGGTGCTATTACTAATGCGACGCGGAGAGTCGCAGTCGTCGGCACAGCTCACAATGTAACACCAATATTTAATCACTTTTATTATTATTTCTTTTTGTATGAAACTTTCGTCAATATATTCGTGGCATTTTGCTGATTAAAAAAAGACCAAACACGGTATAATTTCAACTGTATTTAGGGGTTTAATTGACGATGAAAGTTTCGGGCGCAAGGAAGGACAGCGTATGGGAAAGAAAGAGACGCGGAGAGTCGCAGTTGCTTCTCGCTGTCCTCCTCTACGTTCGGCTCGGCCTTTGAAGCTTAAAAAAATAGTATCCCTCTACGATCTACGCAAACGAACCTCCCCGAGGCATCTGCGTCGATAGAGGATTTACCGTAACCCGCAAATTATATTGTTAGCTGCGAATAATCAACGTTCTGCGAAAGATTCCACAATGAGTTGAATTAGAAAACTTTGCTAGTTGAAAACACCATTGTTTGCGAGAGCCTTTGACACCAGTAAACAGAATGATAATGAATGTTTCCAACCGGAATGAAGAACGTGCAAGAATCACGAGTTTCACGCAAAATCCATTTTTCCACAGGCCGCGCGATCCACTTAATCTCGCAAGAGTGAAAGCAAAATGAAAATCTTGTGCAATCGACAATACAGCGTTAATTCACAGCATTCCACTGCGGTGTCCGGAGGAATAAAAGCAAACGCCGCGCCGGATGCTTCTGAGAGCGTCGAGAACAATGCGCGGTGATTGATTTTCGAAATTCGCTGGTGTAACTAGTATTTCCGTGTTTCAGGCGTCTAAATCTTCCTCTGTTCTTCTCCCTTTCCGGTTTTCACCAGTATTTATACTACCGGCTTTCATTCGCGCGCTCGTACACGCTGCAGGCAATGCTTTGGAACCAGCATTCTACGGGAATTTAATGACACATTATTTTACGTCGGGCTGCCGTGTATTTGTAACTTTCATACAAGTGGCACAAACGAAAGAAAAATCATTCTGCGCAATTTCTCTTTTTGGAAATTTTCCGATTGCATAGTTTCAGTATAAAACTGTACTTCAGTATACAGGGTGTCTCAGCTGAAGAAGGCCACCTAAATATCCCCTTCATCTTTTATGGCACTAAAAGAATATTTATGGCATAATTTAAATGGTATTTCCAAGGTCATCGTTATTTTTTCTCGGGGAACTTATTTTTTTTTTTTCCATCTTGTGAATTATTTAAGCATGTTCAAATGTATTTTTTCAGCAGCTATAAAAAAATAACGATGACCTCGAAAAAACTATGAAAAAATAACCGGACGAAAGAAATTGTTCTTCTATGATATTCCTCCTTCGATACCACTTAAATTGTGCCAAAATATTTTTTGTGCCATTAAAAATAAAGGAGATATTTAGGTGGCCTCCTTCAGCTGAGACACTCTGTACAGTATTCGATATTCAAGGTAGAATTGTAATTCCTTAATAATCAATATAGAATTGTAATTTTTCCATATTCGCGCTATATGTAGAATTAAGTTTTATCTGCACTTTGAGTTTGGTCTTAAATGGGAACAGTGCCTTTTTTATGCGTCATCTTTAAAACATTTAATAAAACAGGAGCAGAGAGAGTTGTCTGCAGCCGACCTATACCAATAGTATTGTATAACCTGCTAAAAAAAAAAATAAAAATTTTGCGAGGATGATAACTATTTTTTGATATGCAATAACAACGTGCAAAGTAGAAATAATCACTAACGGACATAAGACAAGTAGAGTAAGAGTCATTACGTCGAAAAGTACAAAATAGAAACTAGATAAGGTGGTGTGGGGTAAGTGCGCCCTGGTTTTTGCTAAGTTGGACTTTAAACTGATATATTATCAGTCTGGTATGTAAAAACTTGCTATCAAATTCTTGCCACAGTTATTAGTGATGAATTAGCATTATGTAGGATTCCAATTTTGCTCGAAAATTATCATTTTGATAGGATATTGTACAAAGTATCAATTAGGACGCACTTGCCCCGGAAATGGGGCAAGTCCGTCTCTGGGAGTTAAAAATGCCTTCGAACCTTGTTTCAAATGCTACGGGGCAAGAAAAGAATTATTATCTAGCCTGCTATAAAATGCTTTTTATTGCATTAAACATATTGTTTAGTTTTATAGTTACCCATACAGTACTGACTTACCCCACCGTAATAGTACGGACTTGCCCCGTGTAATAATATTTACGGGGCAAGATCGTCTTAGCGTTTTTCTCAACAAATTTTAAAAATACAATAAAAACGATTTATTTAATGTAAACCTACAGCTATATTTGTGCTATTTACCTAAAATAACAACACAGAATATATTAATAACTGGTAAACTATTGCAGGTTCAGGGTAACCTCAAATTTGTACGTGTACCTCGCACGTGATTGTTTGATTCTTGGGCGACATCTATGTGGAATAGTTCACACTGACTTGTAGTACGTTAATGAATACAAGCTAGAGAAATTTCGTTCATATTATAATGAAAATAACCAATTAACGTTGACGGACTTACCCCACTCCACCTTAATCAAAACTGGAAAGGGAACGTAACTTTAACACATTAGCATATTAGCATATAAGAACAAACCGTATGTAATTAATGCAAAAAGACAAAAGTTTGCTTTGGGCAGATAGAACTCTGGTTCTCCAACGCCGTCTCTACGTAATTGTAGAGTAAAGAATAAACCAAACCAAAGCAACCTGCTTCTTTTCGAAGCCTGTTTAAAGATAGAATTATTATTTTGAACATTAATCGACTAGCTAAGCTCTTATTTGTTTCGTAAGAAATTAGTATAGATATTTGGTACAAGAAAAGCTCTTAAATCGCGGGTTCGTAAAGGACACGCAGAATTCCCCGGTGCAGGAGGTTGTGCACAACTGTGATTTAATCGGAGGGAAGCTTTCCCGCACGACTTTTTCTCGCACAAATAAGCCGAGCAAACGTTTGCTCGGCGGTGGTATCAATTTGCCACGAGAGTTGGTCGTTGCGTCCGCGATGGAGGTATTTTCGGAGTCGTTTCCGAGGGGATCGGTCGCTGTGAAGGAGGCATAAAGTAGCCAGAGTCCATTACTCTGTCTCACTAAATCGGCATCCAGCGTAAAGATCGCGTGCGACCTAATTCCGGTCGTCTTTCTTGCGGCTAATGCGCCGCATTGTGGAAAATAATGCCCATGAAACGCGTCCTTGAACACGGGAAACACTTCCCAGCCGGCGCGCGGCGTATAAAACTTTGTTCGGAATGCGTTTCTGATGTTTTCGCTCGGAAACTGAATCCCGAGATTTCGCCCCTCCTCCCCCACAGCCAGCCGTTATCTTCTTCTATTGTTCCGAGAGCGAAGCGTCTCTAAATAGTTGGAAAATTTTGATTTCATCCGTAACTCGTTGCCCGGCTACTTACGCTCGTGAATCGTTGTGCTGCACGGTTTTTCCGTTATTTGAATAGAGAGGATTCGTGCGGTGTGCGTTTCAACGCGGTTATTTCGGCGAGAGCGCGGCACTGCCGAGCCGCCGCGAAATTATTCGGTGGAATACGATCGTTCTCGAGGTTATTTCATGTTTGAAAATTCCCCGAGAGTTGATGGACCGGAATAATGGTTTTTATAAATTGTTGTAGCAGTTTCCCTCGTCATTTTTTTTGGATAAATGATTTTGTAGCAACGAATAATGATCAATGTTCTGAAGTTACGATTTTATTGGACATTATACGGGGGCATTGCGGGCAATTGCTTTTCTATTAAAGGTTAATGGGAAAAGTTTCTCGAATATCGATATTTTTCCAACGAATTTTTGATTACCCATACTCCCCGCGACAAAACTAATACAAACAGCCACTCACAGTAAGACTTGAACGCTTTTAAAAAGGCGATGACAGTTTAAAAGTTGAATCATACGACTCGAGGGTAAACTTTACTTTACCAGACTCAAAATTTATACCTTTCTCCTACGAATTATGATGTATTTGGTATGTAAACTAGTAGATTTGCACCAGGCGCGGATGCAGATCGAAGTTTCGATCGTCTAGGATCAATAGTTGAGGAGATATGGTCGCTTAAAGTTGAGCAGTTCTGACAGCCAAGGTCGCTGCCATATTGTCAAGAATCTGGAAATATGCTCAAGTTTAAGCGACCATATCTCCGCAACTATTGATCCTAGAGGTTCGAAACTTCGATCTGCAGCTACCCCGGGTACAAATCTACTGGATTACATACCAAATACATAATTCGTAGGAGAAAGGCACAAATTTTGATTCCGGTAAAGTGAAGAGCAGCCCGACTTGAATTTTTGCGAGACGTTACAAGTATTAGTTTACTAGCGGGTGCAAAAATGACTTTATTTTTCGTGAATCGTGAAGACAATTGGTGGTTACTTTTTAAAACTTTTTTATCTGGGGTCCCTGTATTGAAAAGTATTTGAATATACATATTAAAAACATAATTGAAATCGATTGATGCGGGACAACAACGAGCATTGAAAGATGTAGAAATCTTCAGATTTATTTTATAGTTACAGGTCAAAAAACATGAAAAAGTACGATTTTTAACTGTCTGGGGCTTATTGCAACGTTGACTGATTTTTTTTTAATTTTCAAAGTGCATTATATTGTAATTTATACAGATCTACAATACGTATATTTTTAAGTTTCAATAGAGGTCGATACGAAAAAATTGTAAAAACTATCTTTTAGTATTTTCTTCGCAATTAAGACCAATTGCAAAAAATTTCGTTTTCACTCAATCTAATACACTAACTGTTTCAACTTCTCAAAAAGATCCAATGGTATAGTCCAATTTTAAAAAAGTTATCCTGCTTTTTAAAGTGTCCGAATCTATGTTTTTCTTACTGTTGCAACAAATAGAATTTAATTATTAGAGCTGCCTATTTTTTCACAGCGAAGTACGAAAGGATAGTACGTATTTATCAAAAAGATTTAAAAAGAAAGTACATTTTATCGTAATCATAATGGATAATGTATTTAGAAGTAACAATATTCTATTAACACGATGATATCTAAGTTTTGCAACGTGAGCTCGTCTTCAGATATAATTTGTCTCCCATTGTACCTGTACACTGTACACAATGCTATCTGTTACGAAACCACCGTGCTCGGTACTTGAAACTAGCTGCCTTTATGCCAAGTGAAAAATACGCGCGAAAAATGGAGTTGCTTCTTCATTGTTGCAACGACCCTCCGTTATTTTTACCACGCTTATATTAGCTTGCCGAGTTATTCTTGTCTGGGTCAAATCTTATAATCGAATTTTAAACCACTTCCCGATGAGCTAGAGACTTGAAACTTTAAATATAGCTCAGACCTGGATGACAATGTAATATTAAAAAACAAATTTTAGAAAAAGCTGTGCGTCTAGGAGAAAGAAAAATTTTTATATTAACCGTCGCACCTCGTCGTAACGCTCGGTAGTACGTGATCACGTTCAGCTATCCCCACTCCGCGCGCCAGCGCTCCCTACTCCACTACGCGTTTAATATAAATTTAATATAAGCGTGGTTTTTAAACAGTTTTTCAAAATATATTTTTTACTAGCGAAATTCTCCATCCATAATATCTGACAGACGACCTAATGTCAATTTCATTCAGCGTGTCAGCACAATTTTTAAGTAAATGTCGATAGAAATTTGAATCGTTTTGTTGAACACTGTGTGCGCCGCGGTTTTCAGAAATGGAAGACGAAATTTCGAAATGAATTCTCCCGCCGACATATTATTTCACGAAATTAAAGGAACACTGAACTATAACCAGACAATTCTCGATCGTTGAACTTTTGCAACTTTTCGTAAAGACATTGGAGAATACTTTGTCTGCGAAGTTGTTTTCACTCAATTGAAATTCAAATTCGAAATATATTTTTTCAATACCGACGACACGCTTTTCATTTAAAGTCCAGGGTGTTTGAAAATTATATATCGTGGCTACCCTAGCGTGATTCTCCATCTCTGTATCGGTGGAGATTTGTTAAAAAAAACTTGCCGCAATATTGACCTTGACCTTGAATTTCAAGTGTTTGTTGAGGCAACATTAAATAAATAAATTAAAAAACAAAACTTGACCTTGGAAAAATTGATTTCAAGGCCGTTACATAGAAGTTATATACAGAGTGTCCCAGAATTCCTTCAACAGCCGGAAATGGGAGGTTCCTGAGATCCTCCTTTTCCTTTTGCAAAACTGTTATCCGCCATTTTTGCAAAGGAAAATGTCGCTTCAAATGACGTCAGGAACCTCCCGTTTCCGGCTGTTGAAGGAATTTTGGGACACCCTGCAGAAATAGTGAAAAAAGTTAAATTCCCGTGGATAACGCGTTCAAGTTTCGATCGCGATCTCGCCGAATGAATTACTTGAACGCCACGGTTTGCCGATAAAAGCGTTAATCCGGCACACGCGGCAAGTAGAGTCACCGTTCGAATTAATCGCCGCGGCGAAATAAACTAAATCGCAGCGAGACGTACAATTCTTGAATTCAAGTTCGAATCCTCTTCAGCGTGCGCTGCTCCGAAGCTTCCGTTCGCTATTCATCGTTTCCGGCGAACGGCGGCTGAACAGTTTGCGTGAGCACCGTCGCACACCCGAAAGTTAGCTGCCGGTTGGGACAACGCTTGTCGTAGAGCTAAACAAAAATACGCTTTCGGGCATCCACGTGAGAGAGGGAGGTGGGAAGGGTGGAATAGAGAGTGAGAGAAAGGTGGGGATGGTGTGTGCACGCGGAACAATTCTACTTGTCGGTAAATTTCCGGTTGAAAACGTGGAAGTCAACGATGGGTGAGTACGCGCCTCGTCGAGCCGATGCGAAGCGCGGGCCAAGTCGCGTATATATAATTCGTGGGTGGAAACTGAATGTATCAGCCGATGTTATTGAAGGTGTTCATAACAAGACCTGGCGAGCATTGAGAGCTCTGCGGTTTTCCTATTCCCTGGGACCGGGTAGACAAAGAAGAGGATCCACGGGAGGAGCCCCGGCGTTGCGCTGCGCGGCGGTGTGTATGCCGTGGGTGCCGTCGCGTAACCGTGTTTGATGGCTGGAGGGATATTAAGCGAAGCCCGAAACAAAGTTTATTTTGAACCAGTCACCCCGACGAAGTCGCTTCACGCCGAGGCAACTTGCGCCGGGACCAGCACCTGTGCTGTTCTCCACAGCTGCGGGGAAGACAAAGGGAAAGAGACGACCGGATAGGGCACGAACTAAGGTAAAAGGGACAACAGGAGGCAAACGAAACGGTGGAAAATAGATGGATAAATAGGCGGAGAGGGAGAGACCGCCACGGTTCTCTGTTGAATCAACGGGGGACGTAGGAGAAAGGAGAGAGAAACCGAGGGAAAGAGGGAGGGAGCGAAGAAGATAAGTGGTGGAAATGGTTGAAGAGGCGAGAGGACACAGGGGAAGCAGTGGTAATTGTTACGGCGTCGACGTTTCAGCTAACTGAAAGGTCGTTTCCTTTGTCGCATTTGTGTGGGGAGGGAAACCGTTCCCAGCGCATAGGCACACCTACGAGAACAAACACGGCCGTGCCAGCGGTGTACGTACAACTGCAGAGGATATACAATCATCCGAGGAAGCTCGGAGAGTACACGGTATCCCCGAGGTGGTATAGCTGCATCGTATTCGTCGTCCAAACTTTGGGTTTGCAGACGTCGGACTTCCTTCCGAGACTTTGGCAGCTTCGACGCGCCTAGAGAGTTCTACGAGGATCTTGACTCGAATTACTTGCGGCTTTCGCCTGTAAACTGACTTTTCTCGAATCAGTTTTATACTGGCGCGGCGGCTGTCTACCGAGTCGTTCCGCTATCCACACGAAACTGCAGTCTAATCATTCGAATTAAATTGCTTCCGGCAGAATGGAAAAGTGCGACAAGAATCAATACGATTTGATAGTTCTCATTTTTTTTTCCTATAATAGTCCTGCTAAGGAAAATGAATGCATATATATAATGCATACTCTTTACTTTACCAAAAAATTTGTGCCTCTCTCCTACAAATTATGATGTATTTGGTACGTAATCCAGTAGATTTTTACCTGGCGCGGGTACAGATCGAAGTTTCGATCCTCTAGGATCAATAGTTGAGGAGTTATGGTCGCTTAAAGTTGAGCATATTTCCAGTTTCTTGACAATATGGCAGCGCCCTTGGCTGTCAAAAATGCTCAACTTTAAACGACCATATCTCCTCAACTGTTGATCCTAGACGATCGAAACTTCGATCTGCATCCGTGCCGGGTATAAATCTACTAGATTACATACCAAATGCATCATAATTGGTAGGAGAAAGGTACCAATTTTACCCCATATCAGTTCCTTTGCTGGATACTGGTTCATCTGAAATAAAAAACTCGATGTGATTTCAATAACGTACCATATTATCTAGCTCTTAAACGAGAAAGTTCTTAGTTTCGTTGCATATCTTTTTTTATTGACTTAACAACCAAATTATTATACTATTGAAAATCATAACGCTGCCTTTAAAGCTCTGCCATCAATGTTTGCCGGAAATCAATGTTTCGAAAAGTGTTCAGGGAGTGGATAATAATATATTATATTGCAAAAATCTTATTGAATTTCTAATTTTGGATGAACCAGTCCTCAGCAACAATCGTCACCTTTTCTTTCAGCACAATTGCTTAATTAATAATACTTTATGGAAACAATATCTGCGTTATACGTACATGCATAAATTTTGTTTTGTGCATTTTCCAGAATGTAATTATTACAAATCGATGAACACACACAAGTTTGGCAAATGATACACTTGGAGCTACATAAATGATTGATGATCAGGAATATAAACCACCAAACACATCTACTATTATCAGAAAATTAGTTGATGAACCATTTTATGAAAATATCGAAAGAATATGTCCAAGCTGAGTTCCGAATTGAATGAACAAGGACAGGCAAGAAGTATTAACAGTTGTATTTCAATAATTGATAACAATTTCACAAGGTAATAATAGTAATATTGCATCGAGTTTATTTGCGTACTATTGGATCAGAAGTTTTGGTGAGAACAAAGAATAAATTATAAATTTCCAAATTTATTATGATTTATATAATGCGTAGGTTATAAGGAAAAATAAGAAAATATTATATACAATAACAGTGTAGTTACCATGTATTACAGTGTTCAAATTTATATATATATATATATATATATATATATATATATGTGAAACATAATTAGTTGAAATAATCCATTTGAGAAGTTGCTCGTATAAAACGTTCGAAAATAATCGGCAAGTGTCGAGGAACCGATACAATATAGAGATTCAATGAAACAACGTAGGCACGATTAACAAGTTTAAAATTAATTCTCCACTTTAATGCGTACATTGATTACAGTAGTTACTTCATCAAAATTACCATTCTTCCGCTCCGTATTATAATTAGCGTATGTATACTTACATAAATTGCAGTTTTACAATTACGTATGTAAGTACGGCGTGTGTCGGAACGGTCAAAAGTAAATGGGAAACGTACTTACACATGTATGTACTTCTTTGGCATTTCGGGCGAAACTCGTTAATTGAACTCCTGTAGATAATTCTACAAACAATGCGGATCGTCGCTTCGCGTCGTTCTGAGCCGGTCATCTGCCGTACAATTAACCGTTTGAACGTATTAGAAGTTAAATTACGCATCCGTTCACAGCGTTATCTTGCAACTATGTTACACTGGTTTCGTTCCTCAGCGAGAACATTTAAATATAATATTTAGTTCTGTGCCTTGTAATTACAATTTTTTTTTTTTTTCGAAAGCCCATGTCGACGCTCGCTGAAATTCATTCTCCCCTTTTTCCTTGCTTTCTCCTCCATGGAAAAATATCTACATGCGGGCTACGGGCTAGGATCTATCTGAAACCGCGTACAGTCACTGTGCATTTGTAATTCCTACGAACTCGGTGACACAACGGCAGATGAAAGATACAATTGTACAAATAAAAACCGGAATTCACGTAACACGGTGGTGCGATTAGAGCACAGTCCAGGCGTCGTTTTTCTCCTCTGTTCTCATGTAAAAAGGGGGAACAGACAAGTTCCATTTTGTTTTCCGTCTGCTCCTTTTAGGCAACAGGAAACGCAACCTCCGCCGACGAAACCAGTAAATAAATATGGCTGTTCGTTGCTCGGTTCACTACGTAGCAAATCCTTCTCGTTGCGTCTGCCTGCGCGCACAGTGTTCCACAAAGTAATAACAGATTATTCCAGATGAAAATAACTTTCTTGTAATTCGACCAAACGACTTCAGTTTTTTCTGCTTAGCTAGAAGCAGTAGTTTACTACAGACGTGCGATGAAAATTTTGGAAAAAACTGCGTTTAGTTGGAATCACGGGTGCTCTTTACTTTACCGGACTCGAAATTTGTGCCTTTCTCCTACGAATTATGACGTATTTGGTATGTAATCCAATAGATTTACACAGGCGCGGATGCTGACCGAAGTTTCGAATCTCTAGGATCAATAGTTGAGGAGATATGGACGCTTAAAGTTGAGCATTTTTCAGTGTTTTTGACAGGTAAGGGCGCCGCCATATTGGTTTGTACTGACGGTCGCACGACGCTTGCTGAGTTGGTTAGGATTAGGTCGAGGGGGGGGGGGGTGGCAAGGTAAGCGGCTCGCGGTCGTCACTACAAAGCAATATGGCGGCGCCCTTACCTGTCAAAAATGCTCAACTTTAAACGACCATATCTCCTCAACTATTGATCCTACAGGATCGAAACTTCGATCTGCATCCGCGCCGGGTACAAATCTACTAGATTATATACCAAATACATCATAATTCGTAGGAGAAAGGTACCAATTTTGAATCCGATGAAGTAAAGTTTACCCGAAATTACGAAAAAATAGTGAAAATAGTGAACATTAC
Source organism: Lasioglossum oenotherae (assembly GCA_028455765.1). Lineage (NCBI taxonomy): Eukaryota > Metazoa > Arthropoda > Insecta > Hymenoptera > Halictidae > Lasioglossum > Lasioglossum oenotherae. The sequence continues at coordinate 4,140,798 of CM052281.1, read as the reverse complement.
AGGTTTTTCGCGATTTCCTGTCTATTTTTGCCTTTTTATTATATTATTGGGCGATTCTTACAATTTTTAATCGTTTCCAATTCGCATATCAATCAACTAATTTCGATTACACTTTTAGCATGCATGTATACAACTTACAATGCAAGTATGTGAATCTATAAAACATATTCTTTAAATTATCGTTTACAAGTCTGTCTAAGAAAAAAATGGTAAAGAACAACTGTCACTATTTTTGCATAATTTCAAGTAAACACAATGTCTTCCAAAAATTTTGGTAAAAACTGAAGTTATTTGTTCATTTGTAAGAAAAGTGTGGCATAAAAATAGATAGTTGAAACACTAAATTGTAAGGATGATATTCGAAAAATTGAAGAATACTATTGTGCATCGTACAGACTCTAACGAGTGTTTCAATATTCATTGCTAGACTGCGGATTGTATGCAATTATAAGATAAATGAGTAGATTTAAATGAGAACAGAAAGAACATCAGAGAAATTAAAGATTACTGTCCCATTATTTTCGATGTGTATCGTGACTGTTGAGGGTGGAAATACATTTCTATTTATGCAATGCTTCTCGCTATGGATGCAGAACATTTTTACGTTGCCTAAAGATCTGCAGCAGCCTATCAATTACAGGAGGCCAGATTGTTAGGTACGATACGCTTTCATCCATCATTGCTTACTTCCCCGCATTTCAAAACGACTATGACAAATACAAAAAACTCTAATTAATCGGCGTTGTCCCTGAAGAGTTAAAATTACTGAACAGAATGATACGTCTGCCTCCTGTTCTCTTACAATGGAGTCAAACAATCGTTATACATACATAGAGTAGAGTGGAAGGTCGATTATCCGGCGCCATGCCACTTCGGGACGCGTCGCGCGCCATGCCGAGATTTTTCGAATTTCGATTATCCAAATGCAGGCTAAATCATCGATATTACCGTCTTCCGCGATAATATCTATGGATAAAAATATGCATACATGTTTTTTTGAATTTAACGATAACACTGTCCAACAAATTGCAATTCTTTTTACTACGCTTATATGAGCTTGCGGAGTTTGTGGTTGTTGTTGTATGCGTCAAATCTTGTAATCGAATTTTAAACCACTTGCCGATTATCTATAGACTTGAAACTTTAAACATAGCCCAGAACTGGATGACAATGCAATATTAAAAACCAAATTTAAAAGAAAAACGGTGCGTCTAGGACATATAAATTATTAATAAATTTAACCGTTACACGAAGAAACATATTTTTCAACTGTAAACAAATATTTGCGATGTTATTATAAAAGATATTGAATTGTAAACATGTTTCAACAATCATTAAAGACGGAGAGACACCACTTTTGCACCAATTTTCAAGGATATTTTGCAATTTATCTCAAAAAATGAGGATCTAGAACCAAGAACCATCCAACAGTAATTGGGAACGGTGTTGGACAGTGTAATTATTAAATTTATATTTTTTGAAGTATTGGGCTTGCGTTTCGCAGATTTTTTTTATCGAAGCTCTAGACGCATAATACCGAGTTAGGAGGTGCCCAAGAACGTTCGTATTTGGAAAATTTATGGCGTGCTCGCACATTTGATACTCTCAGATCGATTATATCCGAAAAATCACTTATCCGGATCAGCTTGTTCCCTAATTAGTTCGGATAATCGACATTCTACAGTTTTGCACGATGATCCGCGGTCTTGAAGTATCGTCCGGCACAGGACACGTGTTCGTGGCTGCGTATGACTCGCAAAATCGTACAAAAATGTGTCCGTGTAAAAGGAGAACCACATTTCCCCTCGAGGACATTAATGTACCGGTGACGTCGATCTCGCGGGAGCTTTATCGGCCGGTGTTTCTCGATTCGTATGAAGCCGAGGATTTGCATGCTCTCGACGTCAATTCATCATGTTCGACACGGGTTCGGCGGCGTTTGTGTATACCGTATAGCGTAGCCATCGCCGGCGCGGCGTACCTGCTCGGAGAATAAAACCCGCTGCGAAGTGTACCAGTTTCCCTTTTACGTCGGCGCTTCGCGTAAATGGCAGCAAGTTTGCCAAGTATCGTCCGGTTCTCTGTTCCCTTAACGTTCACGAACGGAATAATACCAACTATTTCTCTCTCCCGGCCCTAGAAACACGAGGCACGTGGCTGGTTTATAGACGCGCGATATATTGTTCAGCGGTTTTACAGTAGTTACCTTTAATAAGAGAAGATCCGAGGCTTCGAAGTGGCGGTGATGCAACGGAAAACCGTTGGACGCGCACTCCTCGACAAAATGGTAGCGCATGCGTGCTATTTTTAACCCTTAGGAGAGGCCATTCTTATGGCTGTACGATTGATGATGTTTGGAACCGTTCATTGCTCTGTTTAGCAATTTTTCAAAACATATTTTCGAATGGGAGAGAATTGCCGAACCATTTTTTGAACGAAGCAACACGTCCGTTTTCTCCAAAGCCAGCACACTCTGCGTATACAAATATTATTGATAGTTGTTCGAGTGGGACACCACGAACTGTGTATGCGAATGAAAATCAGTAGATGTGATAATATTCAACAATTAAAACAAGCTTTGTAGCTTGTTATATTATTAGGTTGGAAAGGAAGTTCTTGCGGTTTTTATTATAAAATCAAAATAATAAAAAACGTAAGAACTTTCTTTCCGATCTAATATCATAGTACTACCCTTGGCAAGAATTATTCGATCAAACAAATCAAGAGCCTATCATTGTAATTAATTCATATTTTCAATGTGGGAAATAGTTGTACAATATAAACGATAAAGGAAAATGCAATGTTAATATTCACCATACACATATGCATAAAGAGAAAACTAACATAAAGCTAAATATGTTTATTTTTCATGATATACAGAAGTGCCCAAATCTGTTAGTAGCTTCCTCGGCTGCTCTTTACTTTACCGGACTCAAAATTTGTGCCTTTCTCCTACGAATTTCGTATGTAATCCAGTAGATTTGTACCCGGCGCGGATGCAATCGAAGTTTCGAACCTCTAGGATCAATAGTTGAGGAGATATGGTCGCTTAAAGTTGAGCATTTTTCAGTGTTTTTGACAGGTAAGGGCGCCGCCATATTGGTTTGTAGTACCGCGCGCTGCTTACCGAGCAGAGCCGCTGGGTGGTAGTTGGTTGGCTCGCGGTCGTCACTACAAACCAATATGGCGGCGCCCTTGTCAAAAACACTGCAGATTGCTCAACTTTAAACAAGCATAACTTCTGAACTATTGATCCTAGAGAATCGAAACTTCGATCTGCAGCCGCCTCGGGTACAAATCTACTGGATTACATACCGAATACATCATAATTCGTAGGAGAAAGGTACCAATTTTGAGTCGGGTGAAGTAACATTCAGAAATTCTCTATGTGGTCTCCGAGAAATTAAAGGTATGCATCACACATGCGGTGCCAGTTTGTCCAGGAGTGTAGTTTGTACCTCTGATCTCGCAGCCTCTAGCTTTTTCCTTGTCCATTCTATTCGAATATCAATCTCTCCCTTATCCTCGAACGCGGATGTATTAACTGTAAACGTACGTATTCTGTAAACTGTTTGAGCGCACGAGAAATAAACACCGCGGGAAGGGGCGAGAGGATATGAGAGAGAGAGAGAGAGATCCTGATTGTTGACACAATTCATACGTCGCGCCGGGCCGGCGAGAGGGAAAATGTTCAAGAAAACACACCCGGCGAAGTATGCGTACCATAAGAAAATACCGCCGTCTCGGGGAAAATACGTGCGCTTCTCGACCACCGCTCTTTCTGTTGCATTTTATGCAACGATTCGAGACGTTGCGTTGCGCTTGGCTTGTTTGCAGCGTTGATACGGTAAAACGAAAATTACGGATTATTCTTTTGATTTTTTTCCGAGCCGCTACGCTTATTCATAACTTCGTGGCAGCTATTCATGTAAGGTTACTATTCGTTATATTTTCGTCACGGTCATCGGCAAAGAAAATTGTCCGCGATGATTGGACGAACTCGTTGAATGTCGAGTAACCGATTGGGATAAACTTTACTTTACCGGACTCAAAATTGGTACCTTTCTCCTTCGAATTGTAATGTATTTGGTATGTAATCCAGTAGATTTGTACCCGGCGCGGATGCAGATCGAAGTTTCCATTCTCTAGGATCAATAGTTCAGGAGATATGGTCGCTTAAAGTTGAGCATATTTATAGTTTGTAGTGACCTCCTTACCTGTCAAAAATACTCAACTTTAAGCGACCATATCTCCTCAACTATTGATCCTAGAGGTTCGAAACTTCGATCTGCATCCGCACCGGGTACAAATCTACTGGATTACATACCAAATACATAATTCGTAGGAGAAAGGCACAAATTTTGAGTCACTGATTGAACATGTGGTTTGTGAATTTAGTTGCGTAGTTCGTCGGTTATCAAATCGAACGCATAAGTTGATTCAATACTGTGCTCGAAGTGTTATCGTTAGATTTATGGTAGTGTTATATGTATATTCTAAATAATTATACACGTGCAGTCAACAAACGATTAGGTAACGAGGAACGATTAAGAGAAAATATTTATGTATGTACAGTTACTCACACTGTAAATTATCTGCTACTTTCTTCGTTTGCTACGATTTAGTTCGGCCTCGGTATACCCATTTCGTCGCGCTTCCGAATTTTTGATAGTATACTATGTATATTGTTAGATATCACATGTAGACGGTAATCAATTACGTTTAACATTAGAGTTTATGTTTATTATCTAAATTTAGGATTGCCAACATTCTCCTAGACCTGCACTTTTCTGTTTACAAATTCTCGAAATACGAGTTATCATTATTTCACGATCATTCCATCGTTAAAATGTGTTCAAATTAATTTACTAAAATGAATCCACCAAAAATACAGGGTGGTCCATTTAGCTTTAGAGACAGTCAATTATTACGGAAACCAGCAGGAATATGAAAAAATGTTTCATACAAAATATTCTTCATATGAAGGGGCACATTTAACGGCGCCATGCACATTTTTCCAAAATGGCCATTTAAGGGTCGGATGAAGGGCAACATCATTTTTTCGAATGGAAACCCATATTTTTTATTTCATATTCTCATTCTACATCGAAAAATAATAATAATTGATATAAAATAGTAATTAACCGTAACAATTGACTGTCTCGAGATAAATGGACCACCCTGTATATACATATAGTACACAAGTATCGGCTGAAGATTGATGTAATAAATAGAAGGTAATTTGACAATTAACAGATGGTGAGCGAGTCTCAAAAATGATTTTTGCAATTGAAGCTTATGTAACGGTAATTTTTGTCATTTCAAATGTACACATAGCTAGAATATCAAGAAATTTCTTGTACTAGAATAAACAACGATGTCAATGATTGCACGGAAACTTTATTCATTGTAAAATAGTCGTGTAGAATTGAACGTAAACAAAGTTGCTTTACTTACACGTTGTTATAGATACAATACGTTAATTCCATCATCGACGTTATACAAAATCTTTTATTTATGTCACAAATAAAACTGTACATACATAACATTGAATTTTTCACCGTCGAAAACGATAAAAACAAAAAAGGACAGATAATTTTGAGTGTGAGGCACCGTAAACACGTACAGTGACTCCCGGTAACGTTCGGACACTCTCAAAAACAGAATGCCTAACTTTCCCGAAGTTGAACTGAAAGAAGTCTTTCTTCTTGGTCAATTTCACAACTTTTCCATCTGGCCGTGCGTCGAAATTTTCAAAAGTGCGTTTAACGCCACCGCGAACTATAAATATAATTAAAGATGGCGTAAATGGCAGTTTCCTTAAAGGTTTATCAATAATTGTTAGGCAGTTTTGTTAAAGACTTTTCGCCTTTCGATATATTGCTTTTTTTTTACATCCGATAAGGCTTGGACAGAAGTATTGCAACAAGCAATTTTTCGAATTTCTTCCACCACTTGGAGCAATTGCAATTCTTCCAAGATGAATACGTTCGATCCAATTAAATGAGAAAAGTAGATCTGTTCGAAAGAGTGTCGAAAGATTAACAGTAGCTGCTGTACGTACGCGATCCTTAAGCTACGCAAAATACTATTGCAACGGAGTCCGTCTCGGCCGAACTCGCTTACACAGAAATTCGCGGAGCCCGGCCACTAGAAAAATTATACAATAGACACACGAATCGCCGCGTGGCGTGGGTCGGGCGATAAAAAGAACTTAAGTAGAACCGCTCGTCGAACTGAATTAAACCTAACCGTGTCTTATCGAACTGCTATCGGTAATTACAGGTCGCCGGGGAAAGGAATGCGCTGCGAATTACGAGCGTCGTGACGGACGAGTAAAAGCACGCGTTCTCTTGTCTCCCGCGAGTCGCTGCAGCAAGTAACCTTAATACTCGGACACAAGAAAATTTTTACTTGATCGCATCATAATTTTGTTCGAGCGGAACATTAACCGAAAACCGGTCAAACCCGATTCAGCTGGGATTTCAATCAGATAGCTTGATTTTGCATGAAAAAGATGTTTGCGAGATTTCCTACCTTGAAACAAACAGCGATTTTTGTCACAGCGAAATTCTGATCTGTCTTTTGAAAATGGTAGAACGACCGTCGACTCGGCGACAGGAGCAGCTGCCAAGTGAAAATTCCACGGTGTCCAAACATCGAAGTTACTCTCGCTGTACTCGTTTCGGTGAAGCGTCGTTGCAACGAAGCTATAGGCAATACTCCTCGACTACGTGGGGCACATGACGAGGGCAAAGAGAAGTTCGAAATCCGGCGCGCGTCTCTTGACTAGCTGCTACGCATGAAAGTCGCGTGGAATCGATCCGCGGTCGCCCCGGCCTGACTCGCGAACAATGGCCGAGTGGATATAGAGCGCGCCGTGACACGCATCTTCGCCTGGAACGGTGACAGGACATCCGAGACGTCCGACAGACTCCTCGCGCACGTCGCCAGGACATCGAGAAGGACGTTGGTCGAAGTTGCGGGACACGTTCCTCGATCGTTTCGGGTCCTCGCGTCACGATCTGTCGACGTCGCGTCTTTCCGAAGTTGTTCGCCAACGATCCAGCGCATAGATCCACACGGGGTCTACACGCAACGGGGATCGATGATCTACTAGGAGGCTAGGACGTGTACTGTCCGTGACTCGCAGTCCAAGTCCCCCACTCGCTCCGCCTATCCCCGTCGTCGACGCTTCAGTAATCCCAACGGTTAGACTTTTGTCTAACTACTGTCCGTCCAACACAGTGATGCCAGACTGAGCTCCAAACGGACCTCATGTACTCTCCTCCTTACCCCTTCCACTATTCCATTCCAGCACACTCCACGGTCCCCATCGCGCACGTTCAACGCGTCTCCCATTCGCCCCGCTCATTCCCTGTCATCAGAGAGGGGGTACATCATTTCACCGTGACTCCCCTCATCTGGCATCACTGGTCCAACAAGAGTTGGCACAGGGAAACTCGTAGGTACCACGTGGTGGCTCTACTCCGCGCTACACGTCCTCCGCGATTGGCCGAATCGCTCGACGAAGACAGCAAACGAGCTTCTTGAGTGCGACTGCAATGGAGCGATGTGATGACGCTGAACTCCTATGACGACCAGTAAGTGACCAAACCAGCACTCGAGGGGAATGCAAGGTACCCCCTCTCTGATGACCAGAGTAGAGTAATATGTGACGTAGACTGGACTGGTCATCAGAGAGGGGGTATTTGATTCCCCTCGTTTGCTGGCGACCTGGCTACACTGGTGACGACCGGTCCCGCCAGAACCTAAGCGCAAGAGTGGGGTCCGCAGACCTCCTGCACCCCACTAGCAAAATCTGCGCCAACTCTCGTTGGACGGACAGCATATGTGTGATCGCTTTAGCCGATAGTTCAGCGCCGCATTCCTTTCAAAGGACTCGTTGCGAGGCACGCACGGTACGTGTCGCGATGAAGCGAGAAGAAGAGCCCCAGGTCGTCGCAGCGGCAAGAGGAGTCTATCGTTAGGTGTCCGCGTGTTCCCACCTCGCACACTTCCGTCATCCCAAGATGACTTTTGTCGTCACACGCTGCATAATGTGTGCGATCGCTTTTGCCGATAATTCCGGCGCCAGGGGCCTTCTTCTCGTCCCGGCACGACGCGTACCTACTCGCGCGCAGTCGGCGGGCATGCGTGGGGTCCGACTTCTCCCGTTCGTTCTCAAACGACCAGCCGTTTGTTCGTTTTACTTACCAGACGCGAAATCGCTTGAGCATTGTGATACAGCAATCAAACGCGGCTAATTGCCTCTGTACCGGGAGCAGGTCGCGCGGTATTACGGACCGTAAACCTGTCCGCGCAGTGTTCATTAACGACGCCGAACGTTTAGACGCTGTTGGAGCGTGGTAAGTGTGTGTATATGTATAGCCAATAAACCGATATCCTGCGTCCCGGTCCTGGGCGGACGCGATATCGCGATCGAGGACGCAAGTCGACCGGTTGTTTGGCTGTTTCCGTGACGAACGAACTGAACCTTCATTTCTTTTTCTCTCTTTAGTGTACGCTAAAAAAACACGTAATACTCAATGACGATTCGCAACAAGATTAGTAGTAGTTTTCACGCCGGCAGATCTCCCCGCTGACTCTTGTACTGCCCAGTTTACACCCCTGCTCCGGCTTTTGACTAGTGCGCTGTTTATCGTACGACGCCCATGAGCTCCCTTTCCCGTGACCTCAGGCGTGCCACGACTATCTCAGAAGCAGCTGCAGCATACACAGCATCAGCATCGTCAAATAGGCGGCCGTAGAAGCCTCGCTTCCGTTTTCGGAGGTCACTGCAACATACACACGTTACGTACATTATTACCTTGTCCCGAGGGCTTCGGTTTGTCTTGGCGCCCGCGGACGCTGTCGTCGGGGCTGATCATTACCGAGATTGGAAACCGAATACCGTTATGTCGCGATGCACGAAAACTTCCGGACCGAGACGTCGCTTATATCGCATACAGATATTATGCAGTCTGATCCCTCGCTGTTACCGTTCAACGTGCAAACCGACCACGAGTAGACAAAGCGTCTATTGTATATTGTATATCCAATGATGAAATTCTTTTGTTTTTCATTATTTCTGTGTGAAACTTTTTTACTTGTACCGAAATCATACCAGACGTGGCACAATTTCAAGCATTTGTACACGTTTCATTGTTCGGGGATGCGAGTCTACGGTTAATCAAACAGATACTTGGCCACAGTTTTGGTGAGCGGTTAAAGATCTCGGTAATCCATAATTTCATCGGTGAAAACGCGAGTTAATTATTAGTCCAGTCAATGAGTGCTCAGAGGGAAAGGGCGTAGAGGGAAATGGAGCGAACACAATTTTTAACTTTGGGTCTTTGTTTGGACTAGTGAGCGGCATGCAGGGGGGCACGTACAAGGTCCCCTTTTTCGATTTCCGCGTATATCTCGGAAACTATGCGTTCTAGCGATAAGACCATTCCATACAAAATTAAAGCTGACAAAATGGGTTATAAGATTGATTCAATTCAGTTTTTCGCTATCTTGCATAGTTTCCGAGATATCCGCGCTCAAAGTTCACGAATTGTGAAAAAGAAATTTTTGCATTATTTGACTAGCTAACTCTTCAGCACAATTAGTCAACTTTGAGCGCGGCTATCTCGGAAACTATGCGAGATAGCGAAAAACTGAATCGAATCAATCTTGTGGCACATTCTGTCAGCTTTACTATTGTATGGAATGGTCTTATCGCTAGGACGCATAGTTTTCGAGATATCCGCGCTCAAAGTTCACTAATTGTGAAAAAGAACTCTTCAGCATAATTAATGAACTTTGAACGTGGATATCTCGGAAACTATGCGGCCTAGCGATAATACTATTCCATACAAAATTAAAGCTGACAAAATGGGTTATAAGATTGATTCAATTCAGTTTTTCGCTATCTTGCATAGTTTCCGAGATATCCGCGCTCAAAGTTCACGAATTGTGAAAAAGAAATTTTTGCATTATTTGACTAGCTAACTCTTCAGCACAATTAGTCAACTTTGAGCGCGGCTATCTCGGAAACTATGCGAGGTAGCGAAAATCTGAATTAAATCAATCTTGTGGCACATTTTGTCGGCTTTAATTTTGTATGAAATGGTCTTATCGATAGAAAACATAGTTTCCGAGATATACGCGGAAAATCGAGTGGGGACTTTTAGTATGTTTACCTCCTCACTAGTCCAAACAAAGACCTAAAGTTAAAAATTGTGTTCTTTCCATTTTCCTCTACAAGTTTTCGTTGACTGGACTATATCAGCGGTGAGTCAATTTGAAAAACACATCATCGTCGCGCGCTTCCTCAAACAGCTTAACATAAATTATCATTTATTATTGCCGTATTTACATATTTCGTTTTGTATCGCTAGGCCGATTAAGCCGTTAACTGAATTCTGCTAAGTAAGCACATAACGTGCGATCAAATAAAACAGCATAATAAATGAGGCGCCGCGCCGCAAGCATTGTTAGGTATCCACTCTGGTTCCCAACGTTTCCGTTCAACAACGTTCATCGTGCGGCTTGTTCGCGTTAAAAGGATCCGCTCCGCCCAACTTTGAATCGTGACCGTGCTATACACACGGTAATCCAACAATAACGTGTGCCTATCAGATAGATCTCCAGCCTGATGAGATTATAGAACGCGGATCGATACGCATACACCTACCGGTAATAATTGGTGAATTTTAATCCGAGTCGCGGGACCGGTGTGTGTTATCGATTACGGCTACAGTGCATATGAAAACCACGTATCGCACATGCAGCCGACGTCGACAGACGCTGCTGCAATCGATGCAGAGAATTCAGGCTTACGGTATCATCGGGAGCATCGCTGCCTAGGTGTGTACACGGCTTGATGACGCGTCAAAGTTGCCACGACTAATCCTTTCTCGTAACTACGTTGTTAAAACCGAGTTCATCGAACTATTTCCGAATCTCTAACCGCAGATTCGGGAGATGTTTCCGGATAGACAGACTGACTGAACTAAACATCTTCCCTGCCTTTGGATCAACGATGCATCGATACTGTTTTAGGGTAGCACGGGTTCAAAATGGATGAGGCTTTACGTTATTTTAACAGAACGGTTTATTGAACGTGCGCGTGCCTTGCGGCCATCTTGAGACTCACTGCAAGAAGAAGACGATTCACGTCGGTCTCCCAACCGACGTCGTTGATTTGTACGATTGGCTCGATGGTTTTAAACAACGCTTTTGCTCTTTCGAAATCGTCGACAGAGATTTCACGATATAATGTATTATAAGAAATTTATGATTTCGGCGCCAGGTTCGATCAATTATAAAAATACAGCAAATGTGCGATTATTTAAACATGTGTCTTGACGTTTCGATCCGTATGTGGATCATTTTCACAAAGAACATTTATTGCGTTTGCTGCGACAAGAAAAGGAAAAACACATTTTAAACGAAAAAAATCAGTTACGCAAAGACAATCTTTCATCCATGGTGGCAGATATGTAACGTTTATGTTTATAATGGATCGAACCTGGCGCCGAAATCATAAATTCTTATACTTCAATTCCGATCGAGAAACAAACTTCACCTTTATAATGTATTATGCTTATCGAAAATACGAACCCCTAAAGATAAGGAGAAATCGTTGCATTAACAGATTACTGTCCTGATAGAACCACAAAAACGAGTCATTTCAAAGATAATTAATTTCAGTAGCTGCTTCACCGACTTCAAAACACATATTTTCTTTTTACTTTAGTTCTACGCGCGGTTTTGCTTGTCACACGATTTTACATGAATTTCTATACCATCGATAAATTGCGAATTAATTTTTAAATTGTTTACCATGTTAATCAGTCGCCCTTTGGCCCCGAGTAAAATTCACTTTACGCGAAATTACATCAAAAAATCACGTTGTACTTTAATTACTGCTACATAACTGTACGATGCAACATAATTTTATTAAGCGCGATAATTATATTTCGCATGTGCGCGATCACGAGTCTTTTAAAATTTTAATTATTTTACGAGACCTGACATATTTTGTAAATACAATACCAATTTGTAAATATTATTTCAAGTAAATGTCTTCCTCTTAGCTAGAATGAAAACGAACAGATTTACCAAAATTGATTATCTTTACTGCTCAACGTATCATGTATATTTTATTCATAAATATATTAAAGTCTAAAGGCTATCATAGTCGCACAGTATTCTGTTTGCGTTCTGTTCGTATGGAGTGTGTAAATTACAGTAGAGTATCAGCAGCGTAATATATCTAATTTTCGATAAACGAAGTTCGATGATAAGTTTACCCCTTGGTCCAGTAGCCATAATGCAATGATTGCGTTCCATCTACCTCATAATCGCATCGTCACTCCCACATGAAGGATCAGCTAATAAGAGAACCACAACAGCCTAATCAGATTTATAACCTTTTCTTCGAACCATAACCTTTATAACTTCTTCTATAACTTCAGCTTCTATAACATTCCCAAATTCTAAGTGGTGTCTAACTACTAGCACAACATTACTCGACTAGTTTTCCTAATCTCCTTAAATCCTAATCGAATTTCTCCCGGTTCTAGTCAGTAAAGTGTAGCCTCTAATCTGAAACTTTGGCACCCACATACACGAATATCCTTTTAAATATCCAAATTCGAATGACTGGCTCTGTAATGCAGCGTTTTATCTCACACTGTTTAATCTATACATACCGTGACTTGAACAAAACGCAAGTTTCCTGAATTTTTACCACGTTTTTATTAGCTCGCTTTCTTGTTTGTTTGTTTGTCTGTCTGTTCGGTGGCAAATTTTGCAATTGATTTTAAACTAACTTCCCGATGAGCTAGAGACTTGAAATTTTAAACATAGCTCAGAACTGGGTGACAATGAATTATTCAAAAAAAAAAAATTTCAAAAAAGCCTATGCGTTTAGGAGAAATAAACTATCAGAAATTTAACCGTTACACCTCCCCGCGCGACGATCGGTTCCCACTCGAACTCATCCCCATTCCACTGACCTGCTTCGCACTGAAGGAGCTCAGTGTGCGTTTGAGCTCCGTGCGGTGTTTAAAATGTTACTACGTATTATTATACTGTAATGTTTGTTACCAATCGAAAGGACAGTTACACCGAGATTTTCGGTCGAACCTTATTATCTTTGACATTTTACCACGGCGTTTGTTTTCGATAGGACGCGGTTGGAATACCGTCTGAAATTTACTACATATCTCTGTTATAATCTCATCAAAATGTTCAAAATCGATTGTAAAATTTCACACATACAAAACTAAAAAGCAGAAAATAATTATTTAAATAAAAATAAATTTTTTAAAAACACCACGTTTTTAAAATGGACTAAAAAGTATAATATAATTTTTCCTAGCCCCCTACAGACTCCTAACCACGTACAGATAATCCTGAAAATTTGTGATTGTGAATTTTGAACAGCTACGCAAATACTTGTAAGATTTAAAACGAAAAACGTGATATTCGTCGAAGTAAACAATTACAATAACACGCGTGTTATTGAAGTAACTACTTTTTTTCTCAGTGTGTACTCTCAAAATTATCAGGTGGACATGTTAGACTCATGGACTTATTACGTCGTCGAGGCGAGGACGTAGATTTTTTACCCAAACGAACAGCTAATTGTTCGATCTGGCCGAGTGTGCACCGCGCAGAAACAGTTGGGTCACAGGTCACGGGTCACGGGTCGGGCATTTGCTTCAAGACTTGCACAGATGCGTCGAGCATCTCGAATCGCTCGACGAATGGCACCCGTTATCAGACCTTTGCATACCTGATTATTCGGTGTCCGCCCCCGTGCCGGTGGTAAACTACTCCGCGAAGGAAACTCTGGGGATGGCCGGAGTCTCTCGACCAGTCGACCGACATCGTCCTCGACGATGCCATCGAGCAACGTCGCTTATCGGCTGCACGGGTTCGCGCAGTGGAACACACAGCTATTCGGGACAGCCACGTGCAGTCAGATAGGGAAATATCCTCGGTGCATGGCGTACGAGGACCGCGAACCATCCTTCGAGCCATTCCTCCAAACGGTGCACTCGGCGGACGGTGCTACGGAATCCGGTGATTGATCGGGCACGGTTAGCGTCGTGATTATCACAAAGTGTGTCCACGTCGATTCCGTTGACCGATCGCGACGCCGATATCGATTCACTTTTACGTTTACGGAGCCCATCGAGCAAGAAGGAATGCTCGCCATGGCTCCGCGAAAATCTACAGGGTGTTCGACTACGGTTGAGAGAAAATTTAAGGGGTGGTTCTCCACGACAATGTAACACGAAAATGAAGAATAAAAGAAAACAATTCAGGAAATCCGCCTGAAATACTGCAACCCGAACAACAAAGGTGTAGATTGCGTACGTCGTACGTCGTAGATTATGAATACTGATATTGATCCAAAGTTATAGACAAATCCCGAAGTACAGTAAATTTTCTATAGACGCGAAGGCCTCGGGGGGATTTCTTTGCATCTATCGCATATGGGTACTAGTCCAGTCAATGAATGCTCATAAGGGGGTAGAGGGAAAGGGAAGGAACACAATTTTTAACTTTGGGCCTTTGTTTGGACTAATTAGGAGGTAAACATACTAAAACTCCCTACTCCTAGCAGGTGAGCGAGCTACAGGTGGGCACGTAGAAGTCACCTTTTTCGGTTTTCCGCTTATATCTCGGAAACCATGTGTCCTAGCGATAAGACCATTCCATACAAAACTAAAGCTGATAAAATGTGCCACAAGATTGATTCGATTCAGGTTTTTGCTATCTCGCATAATTTCCGAGATATCCGCGCTCAAAGTTCACGAATTGTGCTGAAGCTCAGTCAAATAAGGCAAAAATTTCTTTTTCACAATTAATGAACTTTGAGCTCGGATATCTCGGAAACTATGCGAGATAGCGAAAAACTGAATCTGATTAATCTTGTGGCACATTTTGTCAGCTTCAATTTTGTATGGAATGGTCTTATCGCTAGAACGCATAGTTTCCGAGATATACGCGAAAATTGAAAAAGGGGACCTAGTACGTGCCCCCCTGCATCTCGCTCACTAGTCCAAACAAAGACCCAAAGTTAAAGGTTGTGTTCTTTCCATTTCCCTCTACAACTTTTCGTTGACTGGACTATATCTATCTTTTGAACTTCAAAGGCCGAGAGAAGCAACTGTCAATGCGACGCCAACTGTCCGTGTCTCTTTCTTTCTGATGCGCTGTTCTTCCTTGCGTTCGAAACTCTCATCATCGATTAAACCACAAAACACAGTTGAAATTATATCGTGTTTGGTACCATTTTGCATTAGAAAAATGCCAGGAATATGTTGCTGACAGTTCCATAAAAAAATAATGAAAAATAAAGAAGATTAAATATTGGTGTTACATTGTGATGACGCACGGGCGACGACTGCGACTCTCTGCGTCGCGTTAGTAGTGGTTCACACCGATATACCGAGCCGAAATCAGATTCCTAAGTTGGGGGGGGGGGGGGGGGATATTTTTTCGCGTCTATCGTACAAAAATTTTTGCATCTATAGAATATTTACTGTATACGTATCGTATGGAACGTAATTGGTGTTTGTCTCTTTGTGTTCGGGAGCGAGAGATATGTGTATGGAACTATCCTCTGGCTATTGCGTATAGACAAAATTACGATGAGGATAGCAAGTAGAGACAATGTTATGGTGGGGATGCATAGCGAGGATGACAGGTTTAGTAAAGCGACCAGTTAATTTTGATCGCGCTACAATCAATGCTTGTTATTGAACCACCTGAAACACCGACAGCGCCATTGTTTTCGCAATGATTATTCGGGACTACAGACAATGCGGATATATCTAATTTCTATTAGTGAATTTACCGAGAATTCGAAACAGTGAATATTACATATTGCTGGAATGAATCAGATAAACGAATATTTGCTAAATTAACTGCGCTTGCCGAACAGAGAGATGCGTTTTGAAATGTATCAAATTCGCATAAAAAATCGGGCACGCAAAGCTATGCGGTGCATGCAAAATAAGCGGAGCATTTCGATTATCTTCTGCCATCGGGAAACGCGCTTGTATTCCGGTCTCGCTTCATTATTTATGTTCTATAAAAAACACCTTCGTGATTCATGAATATTCGTATTTTTTATCTGGACTAAATAATATCAGAATTAAAATTCATCGATATGCAAACAATTGCCTTATTTTCCATCGCATCGCGGAACGATCGCGAAAATTTCGGACGGTGTCGCGAATTTCGAGCAACAGGAAGCTAGGGGTAGTCGGGCCCGACTGTTTCGTGGGTCGTCTGGCAGTCGAATTACCAATTTTCGAAAAGTTCTTCGGTCTCGCAAGGTTTTCCATTAAAATTCTGTCAGCGCTCTGCGAGACCAGTTTAAACGCGAGCGCTCGGAGTCTGCTCAAATGGAAAACTGCAAAGTGAATACGAAGCAAGATACGGCAGTATCTCCGTAACTGTCGTATCGTCTGCCGAGCGACAGTTCCAGTAGAGGTGCTACATTCTTTGTCGAAAAAGATAGAGGGACCGAGGGTTCGAATCTTTGACTCTCTGCTTCTCTTTCTTTTCCGTTCGCTGCGCCGTCCTCCGTCACGTTTCGAATCGCGGCAAGTTGTTCTTGTCATAAATCCACAAAATCCGCAGTCTGTTGATCACTCTTGGAGTGGACGTTTTGATCGCTTCCGGAGGGAAGACTGTAATAGGTGCTTGGGACGTTACACAAGTAAGTAAACGACAGTAATACGACAGTAATGGTGTTTCAGAGTTATTTCAATTGAAATATCTCCTGAACTACTAACTTTTCGACATACATAGGTTAGCACTTTATTATAACGAATGTCCAGCTGCATCGATTGATGTATTAAAAAATACCTCATTCCATTTAAAAAAGTCCTGATATCTCTAAAAAAATAACATAAAAACAAAAATTGTTTGGTGTCCTATGAGCCTCATTGGACCATTCAACTTTGTCCTGTCCATAGTTTACGTATCTTTAGAAACAACATGATATTTGAGATGCAAACGTTAGGTGATTCACCCTGTCTAAACACATATAATATTGTATATGTAATAAATACATATACATAATACATATGTATACGATGAATATGTGTATATTCTATGTAAATCGTTTCTATAAAACTTTGTAGGACTCGTGTCACGAGCTTTCGAATGCCGTCTCATGAAGTTGTCTGGAGAGTTTTTATATCAAGAACTCTCCAGATTTCGCCGCAGCTTAAGCTACATGGACTCCTCAGAGTGCACGGTCACTTGAGTTCCACTGAAAAGCTCTTACTGAAAACCCATAGACGTAACATGCCGTTTCCATCGTCCGCGAATCATGTTTTCGTAACTTTCGCCGCGACCGTTTCACTCGGTTATTTTCGCGCAAGATAATCTGTTCGCGATCTCTCCACTTCTACCTTCTGCCTACTTAAAACGGCTGTCTCTTTTTCTGCAAATCGATATTTTTGCTACAATTTCTATGGTTTACATTATCAACCATCCGCGATCTTTATCGCGAGCAATCCGAAATTATATCGTCTTCCGTGGTTCGATCAATATTTGAATGCCGATTGAATTCATCCACTGGTTCATCTTCATCATCTGAATCGAGGTCGTTTACATATGTCCATTGATAAATCAGAGATTCCGAATCAAACTCACGGGATTAAACGATATTAACTATTTTAAGGTATTACATGATAGACTTGTCGATTTCATATGGCTGGCTTCCCCAGTCGTTCTCGGATTTCAACTTTCGGCTGCCCTTTACTATACCGGACTCAAAATTTGTGCCTCTCTCCTACGAATTATGATGTATTTGGTATGCAATACAGTAGATTTGTACCCAGCGCGAAAGCAGCTCGAAGTTTCCATTCTCTAGGATCAATAGTTCAGGAGATATGGTTGCTTAAAGTTGAGCACTTTTGACAGGCAAGGGCGCCGCCATATTGGTTTGTAGTGGCGGTCGCGCGCTGCTTATTGAGTTGGTTATGATTAGATCGGTGGAGGGCAAGGTTCTGCTCGGCAAGCGGCTCGCGGTCGTCACTACAAACAAATATGGCGGCGCCCTTACCTGTCAAAAACGCTGCAGATTGCTCAACTTTAAACAAGCATAGCTCCTGAACCATTGATCCTACAGGATCGAAACTTCGATCTGCAGCCGCCCCGGGTACAAATCTACTATAGATTACATAGCAAATACATCATAATTTATAGGAGAAATGCACAAATTTCAAGAGTTAAAACGAACATTAATAGTTGTAATAATAATAAAGGAGGGGTTTCTTATCGATCGTAATTAATGTTTAATTAATAGTAATATTTTTCGCGGCGCTACGTTTCGATCAAATCTTTACACTTTTGAATAGCTATGTTTGTAGGGCATAGAACGTTTGCTTCGGATTTGAAACTTTTATAAAACGTTCCCGAGTCGGGTTTGAATCATTGCAAGATGCCAAGCGCTATTCCATTGGAGGAAAACAAAGGTGGTGTGTTTCGTCCTAGTTAATAGTTGTATGTAATTATCGATCGAAAAGCTAGTAAAGTCCATTGAAGACGATCGAGGTCACCTTGAAATCTCCGAGTGGACACCAACAAGAAACGAAACAAGAAGGACCCTCTTTTTCTCTCATGTCCGCAGCGTGTTTACAAGCAAAATGTAAACAAATGGTGGGCCGGGACGGGCTTGCGTTGCCGTAGAGCGTGCAGGAATACAGAAAATTCAATAAATGATTGGCGATAGTTTTTCGCAAATATCTCGAAAACTAAAATCGAGCGGCGCTAACATGTATAGGAAAAAGTTGTTCAGAATGATGAGTTTGACAACATATTAGGTGAAGCACAGAGTTCTGAGCGTTTTTCGCTTCATAAATAAAGCTTTATAAATAAAGCGAAAAACGCTCAGAACTTTTTACTTCGCCTAATATTTAAATTGCATCAAAATCAGTGAGGAAGCCGTGAAAGTAAATAATTACCCACATATTTCGTAGATAATTTTAATGACGGTACATACGGAAGAGTTCCTAGTATCAATTTCAGTCTGCGTCGTCCGATTTTGAACCGGTTGTAGGAAGTATTTTTTCGTAAAATGCACCAAACTTATTTTCACACCTGAAACTCGCGCGGGCGCGTTTACTAGGTTCGTTTTTCAATTTTCAAGAATCGCGTGGTCACTCGACCGGCAAAGTAAAAGGATCGTGCGAAGAAGGTTGATCAGCGTTGAACAGAGAGAGAGAGAGGGGATCTCGAAGGCGGTTTTGTAAAAAGATATAACCGAGGCGAGCCGGTGGATTGATACATCGAAAAATAGTGTGGCTCTCAACTAATTCGAAACCCGTCGCGCCGTGCTCCTTCGTTTTGGTCCCTTTCCCATCAGACCCGTGGCACCGACGTTCCAGGAATTCGTTCGGTTTCCGCGCCCGTAGTAATTTCATTTCGTTCACACCAAGTCTTTCGCAGGCTGCTGCCGGGGCTCCGTTGATTCGTACATATTACTCCCTGGCCCGTGGTCGACAGAATTGTTTTTACGAAATTGACTTTTCCCTCGGCTGAACGAACAGAGAACGCAGGAAGGAAAATCTATTGGCGTTCCGTTTAATGGTGTCCCTTGCGAGACTTTCCGCCCCTAGTGGGAAATTTTATTACGCTTTAGTCTTCCGCCGCGTCTTAGTCTTATTACCCCGGCGAGATGAAGGAAAAACAGGGATTCGCGGGAATGGCTTTTGAATCATCTATGGAACCTATTCAAATATTGTCACACGGAACGATCGAGACGCCGCGCCGGATAATATCGAGAATCAAAGAACGAATTTTGTGTCTGTCAAAACTTCTCTACTCTTACTCGTCGAATAATCCACTTTTCTCTCCTGTTTTTTTTTAGTGATTTATGCAGGATGATCGGTAACTGGTACTATTACCGAAAAGTGGGCGACTCAAACGTAGATTTTTATCGAATTGAGTTTGATGGAAATGTAATGTTCCCGCGATTGATGTGACTTTCGGGTATGCGGATGATGTGACTTTTTTACCCCCACTACTAGGGGGTTCTCTCTAGTTGCTTAATAACCATAGCAGTTGAAAAAGCAACGTAAAACAATCAAATAAAAAAATGGGGGTTCCCCTTGAGCGGTCGATCGCGCTACAAAGAAATTAAGGTATTAGGGTGTTTAAATTGGGGTTTTATGATACCCGATGTATCATTCTCAGGTACGGAATAGCATTAGTATAATACACTGAGAAAAAAAGTAGTTACTTCAATAACACGCGTGTTATTGTAATTTTTTACTTCGATGAATATCACTGAATATCAATCTTTTCAATAGTATGAAATTTAGAAGCAAATCGTGATGTATTTGAATTGTCTATCATGAAATGATTGAAAATATTGTTTGATTCAATACCGTATATTATTATTCGTAATATTTCTTTTTTTTCTATCAATCAGATATGTTGTTAAAAAAATTTCAGAAATGTATTGATTTATACTGGAATTGGTTCGAGGCCATATCTTATTTTTTTGAAAACATTGATGGTCAAGCTATTGGCTTATATGATTGGCGGAAATGAGTTTTGCTATTGAAATTCAATAGTATTAAATATTAAAATAAATTCATATGATATTGGCGCTATTCAATAGTACATCTTATCGAATCAAAATATATTTTTTTGTTTCGACAGGATTTTTTTCTCAGTGTACATTTACATTGTGAGAGACGGCAGCGTATTTTTAATCACAGACGAAAATTAAGCACTGTAATTAGGAATCAAGTATCCTCACTCGTTACCGAAAGATAGATTGCTGTAAAAATGGTCTAGGATATATTCTCGAAGGTAGTTAACCGTAGGTATTAATTATTCATGGTACTCTTCCAAATTTATACCATCAGATTACTCTCGACGTGTGAAATATTTGCTTTAAAGACTTGCAATTAATCTTGCACAATTTCTGACTACAAAAGCGAAACTTTGTTAGTAAGTGTGCAGATGAATGACCTGAAAGATAGTAAATAATGCATTAACGATGCATACGAGCACAAAGAGAAGCAGCATACGTAGAAAATTTGACCGCTGCTTACTTTACCGGACTCAAAAGTTGTGCCTTTCTATAAATTATGATGTATTTGGTATGTAATTCAGTAGATTTGTACCCGGGACGGCTGCAGATCGAAGTTTCGATCCTGTAGGATCAATGGGTCAGGAGATATGGTCGCTTAAAGTTGAGCATTTTCGACAGCGCCCTTACCTGTCAAAAATGCTCAACTTTGAGCGACCATATCTCCTCAACTATTGATCCTAGAGGAACGAAACTTCGTTCTGCATCCTCGCCGGGTACAAATCTACTGGATTACATCCCAAATACACATCATAATTAGACTGCGGACCTTTATGCAAAATAAAAATTGTCTACATCGATTGCAAGAAATAGACCAAATTGAATGTTACTTCTTCCCTTAATGACTTTAATGGAGGAGAAATCATATATTGACATCTTCAATTTTTAAAACGGTTCAACAATTTTGAATTTCATCCACTCAATTGTACTATAAATGCATAAAGATCCGCAGTCTAATCATAATTTATAAGTGAAAGGTACATATTTTAAGTCCGGTAAAGTAAAGTTTACCCGAAAATTGAGAGTGGCATCCTTCGATGAAACGTATTATTTTCGAAGGATATTTAATGCCGAAAATTTGTCATCCGCTTGTAATTTCAAGTTTAGCTGATATTCTCTACCTATTGTTCGTTTTTCATCTACTCGTTTACATACACATACTTACGACAGCAAGTCAGTTATCCGCACTAACCAGTGGCAAGTGGAAGTAACTGGCAATGATCAGACACGCGAGGTAACCAGTGCTAAATTGCGTTCGCAATTAATTTAAATATTCTCTTGACATAGTATGTAAATTTTCATTAGAAAATTTCATCACAAGCCTATTAATAGGATTTTCGATAATTGTGCTGTACCAAAAGAAAGCATAGAAATTTTCTTTTATATTGCAATTTTAAATGAGACTATTAGATGATGTTATTAAGTGTGACTTGTTAGTTCATAATGAAAATTGCTGTTGCTGTTGTAGGTTCCATGAAAAAGTGTTTAGCCATGTACCATAGATTTTTTAAAATTATGCAATAATCACCGGTCGATAATGTGTTAAAAATGGCAAGAATTGTGAGAAAAAAATTGTAAAAAAATTCTTATAAATCACTTGTTGCGACTGTCGTTGCGCGAGGTGCCCCCCGGCAATAAAGAGAAAAGGTTTGCTGCGAGGTTTCTATTGTATAACAAGCTTAACGAACACTTTGAGCGGTTCGATAAAATCAGGGGTCCGATAAGAACGAGGAAGAATTACTGGCAAGGCTGCACGCATTTGTATACAGTTCCGTCGATCCGAAGAACATTAACGATTTATCGCGGAACTCTGCCGGCCGATAGAAACAGATTCGAACGTTTCGTTTCCTCTTTTAGTTCGTCGTTACACACGTGGGATAGTGTCCAGGGAATCCGGAAGAAATTCGCGCAGCCAGAGGAAACGAAGGCCTGCTGCCGGGGTTGGAGGCAGGCGAGGAAGAGAGAAAATAAGACGATGGGAATGGGGGGAAGATGGGTTTTAAAAGGGCCAAGAGAGAAACCGGGTTAGACGAGGAGTTGAAAATTTTCAACGAGAACGAATCTTACGTACCCCTTCATTCTATCGGGAAAGAACGAGCGGAACAAGAAGAGGACTCCACTGTTGCTTGTGTCGCTTGTCGGTGCAACTTCAGCGAGCACGCACGATTTTTCGCGGGATCGCCGACTAGGCGAAACTCGAAGGGATGAGACAAATCTTGATTGCATGCTCGATCGAACGGTCAAATTCTCCGAGGATGACTTTATTTCTTTGTACGGCACCGAACGTTTCAAAAGAAGACCAATTTTCGAATTATGAAACCAACAAAAATTGTTCTGGCAGAACATTCGTAATTGTTTTGTTATTTCACAATCGTAAATGTTTGACAAAAATTAATATATGCTCACAGCGCACAGTTTCGATCACAAGAACAAACAAAGCAAATTTGCAAAAATTAACCTCTCAACGTTTCGATCCGGATTTGGATCATTTTCAAGAGAAATTGCGTCTGAAATTAATATATTAATTCAAGATATATTTTCAGACGCAATTTCTCTTGAAAATCATCCAATTCCGGCTCGAAACGTTGAGAGGTTAATTTTTGCAAATTTGCTTCGTTTGGTCTTGTGATCGAAACTGTGCGCTGTGAGCATATATTAATTTTTATCGAACATTCGTAATGTATAACGTAGTTTGTGATACAAGATGTATGCTCTCGGCGCACTGATTCGATCAATTTTTACTTCAAAGCAATTTTACAATTATGTTCAGATAATTTTCAAGAAAATCAGTAATTGCGTCTGTGAATTATTAAACAAAATAATATTGTATCGACTACTGTAGTTTGTGATAATTAGACTGCGGATCATCATGCATTTATTGAAAAATTGACTAGATGAAATTCAAAATTGTTGGAAAATTTTGATAATAGAAAATGTCAATATACGATTTCTCCTCTATTAAAATCATTAAGGGAAGAAATAATATTCGATTGGATATCTACTTCTTGAAATCGAACCAGACAATTTTTATTTTACATAAAGATCCGCAGTCTAGTGATAATACGCACAAGTTTTACTAAATGTTTGAATGTATTGTTAACACTAGAAAGACTGACTCTTAGTATATACCTGCATTGCCCAAAAGTAGTCAAAATGACTGCATTGTGAAAGAATTACTAATGTGTAAAGAAATTTGTTTAAAATTAATTTTTATTATTTTTTATATTATTTACAGTTATATAATAAGTTATTAATAAATATTAACAACAACAAAAATTTACTTCACTAGGGAACTTGTTCGCGACCATACTAATACTTATTGAGCAACTACAACTTATCAAATATACGCCCAAAATCGACAATGTATCATGCACTGTTATTTCGATACAGAGCCGAATTCTGGTCATATAAGAAATTTACTCAATTCAATAATAAGAGTCATTTGATTATTTAAAATTTCCCAAGCAGTCAAAATGACTGCTTTTGGTCAATATAGGTATAACACACACACACACACACACACACACACACACATATATATATATTGTATATATACAGGAAATGAAGGAAGGGGGGGGGGGGAGTTGTACAAAAGTCACAAAATTCTAAGAAATTGTGTCATTATATACATAACTGTTTTTCTAATTGAAATTAAAAAGCAGTCAAAATGACATCCTTGTTCAATCTAGTGTTAAAACTGCAGTGTGAGTTAATCGAAGATAAAACTCGATATATTTTCTGAGATACAGTCATTGGCAAATAACGAACGACATTAGATCATCGATAATCTAGATTATTGTAGAATTGCTTGACTGGCGTTCACGTATTTGGACTCTTTCAACAATTATAATATTACACACACGAGGCAACGTGATAAAAACGAATTGTTTAATTTGGGGACACGCGGTGTGCTCTATCGTTAGACGTTTTTTTCGAGTTCGTTGTTTCACACGGAATCGTACCTCCATTAAAATGTTCTCCGTGCTAGCGCGCAAGTAGTTCCAGATTTTCAGTATTACACCAGAGACACAATACCACGGGTATTCTGCTATCATTGACCCACATTTGTACTTTCCCTTCGTATCACGTGAGATATCTCGGTTTACCACTGCATAGTTGATTGCCTATCCCAAATAACTCTGGTTCACCGCGGCATAGCTGATTGTCTATCCCGAAACAACACAATTGAATACCAGTCAATGGATTAAAGCTGCACATGCAAAATACGGTCCCATAATTTCTAAATATTCGAAAAATTTACTCTCCCGTTGAATCATGAATTTCGATTAGAGTTTCGAACACTGAAAATTTATTCGACGCATTCTCCATCAACGATCCTCGTTTGTTTTTTTCCATTTTCCAAATCGATCGATTGGAGGACGACACTAAACATTTTTCTTTTTGAATCTTCGAGCTTTTTTTTATTTCTATTGTCAAATGTGGGGAAGATATTGTCACAGAAAAATTATAAACTCCGAATATCTGAATAGCGACAATTAAAGTGATTCATTTCAAACCCTTTCTAAAAATTGCAGGAGCACATTAGATACCACTTTTATCGCAATGCGTGCATAAGGGGGTAGGATACCTTCGGATTGTAACTAGAAAGGGATTAGAATCTACTAGATTTTGGGTCGAAACATGGGTTTGCGATTTTTCGCTTAATGTCTTTGTATGAGCAAATTTTGGGCTGGGTGAGGGCTCATTCGAAAGAGGAAGGTTCGCCGAAGGGTGCTCTGGTCATCCCATCAGTCAAAAAACACTTTCAGAGACAGAAAAATATATTGGGATCTACGGGATTTTTTCTTGATATTTTCCCCTCTTTGGACACTCATATTATTAGATATAAACATAATCTCGTTAACCTTATGACCAGAGCACCCTGCGGTGAATCTTCCTCTTTCGAATGAGCCTTCACCCAGCCCAAAATTTGCTCGTATAAGGACATTAAGCGAAAAATGGTAAACCCATATTTTCGACCTAACATCTAATAAGATTCTAGTCCCTTTCTAGTTACAATCCGAGGGTATCCTACCCCCATAAGAGTATTAATTTATTGAATAATTTTACGGAAATGTATCACTGACATTTCTATTACATATATATGTCTATTACATGTATGTATATGGAGTACAACTCTACAGGAAACTCTATGTTATCATGAAACTGCGGATTTTTATGGAAAACAAAAAACTGTCTGATTTAATTGCAAGATAAATGAGCTACATAGATATTTGTTTCACCTCTCAATCGTTTGAATGTGTTGGGAATAATTGTATTTTTGTATTTGATTTGCACATTTTCACCATAAACGTATAAAATCTGCAGTTTAGTTAGAATGAATAATTTTAATTAACCACGAAGATATAGTGGTGAATACGTGTTTAGCAGACAGCAGGCCAAAAGCGTTGCCAAACAATGATCGATAATGGAGGAAATTGGACCCATTATGCAAAATCGTGCTTGTCATCTATATGAAATTTCATAGAAATATATTAACATTTCCAGTGATATCGCCAGTACGCTTTTCCAGGACAGACACTATAAATAAAGCACGCTCGTACGAGCTGCTACTAGCACGCCTAATGTATCCGAAACGTCATCCGAACGTAGCTGAAGTTAGCATCCACCATATCGAGCATACGCAACGTATATCTGATCAATTGAACAGATTTAGTGCTTCTGATAGGCTTGGCAGAGGTATGATCCCTGTCGGTATCAAGCGTCCGGAATGTCTAAACACATGTTTGGGTCTCGATGTTTCTGGGACAATGGAGCTCGGGGGGTCCGGGACGCAAGCAGTTCACATGGCTTATTTGAAGTGTGGATTGCCATTTGCCAGAGGTATACGTCTCCGGAAAAAGCAAAGGTGGCGTTGGAATTTCACGCAGCCGTCAATTTTGTCTCCTGAGGAAAGGACAGTCCTATTACACCTATTGTACAGGCTGTATAAAAAGTAATGGTCATCCGTCCCAGGGGTGAATCTACACCTCTGGATCGGTGGACATTTGTAAGAGAAACTTGCCGCAGAATTGTTTGTAACAAAGAAAATTGTTGTTAAAGTTTTTTTTTACATCAACGCCTTCTACTCATCGAAAAGAGAAAATGTTTGACAGGTGCCATATGTCGCAAACAAATAGTTATTGATATATTAGCTGTTAAAGTTTTTGAAAAAATTTGATTGTGTGGAATTATACGTATAGACAAAAGCCTACTACTACAGTCCACACGTCCGTGTCGATGAGACAGAACATGATCGTGTGCGTGCCTGGAGAAAAACGAAATTTAAAGGGACAAATAAAATTTTTAATTTAATTTTTATTTTAAATTTTAAGCTCCGTGCCTGGAGCTTGGTACGGGTCTAGCGACGAATGTCCCTTTAAATTTCGTTTGCTCGAGGCACGCACACGATCTTGTTCGACACGGACGTGTGGACTGTAGTAGTAGGCTTTTATCTATACGTATAATTCCACACAATCAAATTTTTTCAAAAACTTTAACAGCTAATATATCAATAACTATTTGTTTGCGACATATGGCTCCTTTCAAACATTTTCTCTTTTCGATGAGTAGAAGGCGTGGATGTAAAAAAAAACTTTAACAACAATTTTCATTGTTATAAACAATTTTGCGGCAAGTTTCTCTTACAAATGTCCACCGATCCAGAGGTGTAGATTCACCCCTAGGACGGATGTCCATTACTTTTTATACACCCTGTACATTAGCTGCTCAAATTACCGTGGCGGACAAAAGAACGTTTAAAATTGGAATTTCTATGTATTATACGATAAGTAGAGGAGCCCGGGGAAAATCCGCAGTTTTTCATTTTTCAATTTTGCAATTTATGTTCGAGTCGATTGCGTAACAAAAAACATGCCCAAAAACATTCTTTAAACCTTCCTCTTCAAGTCAGTCTCGTAATTGATGGTACACAAATTAAATCAGAATAGCCTTTTTATTTATTTTATTCTAGATGGATTAGTTTGCCAGATGGTATTACTGAAAATTTTGGGAAAAGCAGCTTTTCACTACTCTTCATTTCAGTTTGTAACAAGAATGAGAAATTATACAGTAAAACCTCAATAAACGCATAAAAGCTGTAGCAGATTAAAGGCCCGCGCGTCCTCACAATGTAACACTAATATTTAATCTCCTTTATTATTATTTTTCTGATTAAATAATTATTTAAATAAAAATAAATTTTTAAAAACTACCACGTTTTTAAAACGGACTAGAAAGTATAAAATAATTTTTCCTTGCCCCATACAGATTCCTAGCCCCGTAGTCCTGAAAATTGTGAAGAAAAATCTGCACCTATAATGAAAGCTTAAGTATGCAATCAGGAACGTTCAATTATGTATATGTTTTCGCATTTGCAAGGGTAGTTACTGAAACCTGAAAAATCCGCATTGTCTTTTTTGTAAATTCATTTTACGTCGCTTTTCTAACTGCTGTGGTTATCCGCATTTCTGGCTAACCCAAATGCCCGCGGTCGCCCACTCTATTTTCGTCTTCGCTTTCTCAACTTCATTCACGTCAAATATCGCTTAAACGAAGTATAAACACGTCAAAGTGCCCATCCATCTAGCGGGCAGACAAGTTAGCGCCTCGATTCCACTGACTAGAAGCTTCCAAGTGAATTCGAACACGAAACAATACCGAACTAATATACGAAAGTAAAACGATAAGATCGAACGGTGAAAAGACATATCTCGGTTTAATAGAAATACGATTTTCGCAACAGACGGAATCGTTCGGTTTAAACAAACAATGGGATCGATGCAATTTCCTTGACAAAGGGTTAACGAGTCACATTGTATCGCCAGCTAGTTACAGAGCGGCAGCGCGCGGCGAGTCACAAGAAAGAACCGTAAAATTTCGTCGAGTTTTTATCGACGAACCACATCGCGTGATTAAATTGAATTCTGGCGCGTGAAAGTGGAATATGATGGATGGCGTTCAACGGACAGCACCGACCCTCGTTTTAAAACGCGAGGAATTCACTATCCTCTTATGAGGAAATAATTTCACACTCCTCATATATTAATATTCGCGACATTAGAATTGAACCGCGTTATTACACATTCATTTGAATGCTTGAGCGGGCAGCCATTTCGAAGAAATTCCTATATTGCACGCGATTCAAATGACAGGGATTCTTCATCTTTCAGTCAGAGTATTGTATACATATGTGTATACCATTGATTTTCCCGAAATTTGCGTGCACAGGCGGATTCCTTATTAAAACGCCAATTGACGCGAAAATTTTCACGAAATCACAGCCATCCATTTAGTAAAACCGTGACTGAAACGTACATTAGCGACGATTCTTGCTTGACTGATCCATTCAGACCCTAATCAAATTGAGTTTGCGTAAGGATTTCATAATTAAAATTACATTACTGATATTATATATATATATGTGTGTATTATATTGTATGTACGTACAGTATTGTCACCATAAACGCATAAGCCTCGGGCGATCTGTATGCGTCTATCTGGAATGGGTAGCTATTTTTTACCACGTTTTTATTAGCTTCCTTTCTTGTCTGTCTGTCTGTTTGTTCGGTACAAATTTTGCAATTGATTTTAAACTAACTTCCCGATGAGCTAGAGACTTGAAATTTTAAACATAGCTCAGAACTGGATGACAATGTAATATTTTTAAAAAAATTTTAAAAAAGCCTATGCGTTTAGGAGATATAAACTATTAAAAATTTAACCGTTACACCGCCCCGCGCGACGCTCGGTAGTACCCACTCAGTGTGCGTTCGAGCTCCGTGCGGTGTTTACAAAGTTACTACGTATTATTATACTATAATGTTTGTTTACCAAGCTGAAGAACAGTTACACCTCAAGGGGGCACACCCTCAGTAGTGGGGATAGTTCTGGGACATTGACCGGCCAGACATTTGGTACATTTATGGATAAAATACTGTACCTAGTCAACTAATCCTTCTAACATTCCAAAAATCAGTTTGAATCAATTTTTAAAGAGTTATTCGTTTCTAAAGGGTGGCCGGGTACTTTTGCACGGCACTGTACCATATAAAACATTAATTCAAACCAGTGATTTCATGCTCCACAATATAAATTCGTAGAATAATCGATGTCCCCGTGCATATAATTATCTGAAATGGCTGATAATTTGGTTTTCAAAGCTTTGATATTTGATAAAACTTAAATTTTTGCAAAAATTCAATTTTGGCCAGGAAAACCAGGTTTCCAGCGCGCTATGCTACGTGTTTGCTGGCCAGCGCGGGGCGGGGCGGTGGTGTCGCGCTATACACAATAATTCTGTGGGGATAAATTCGAAAAATCGTTCTGCGTTTTGTTTGAACATTGTGGTCCGCGCACCTGCCTCTCGACGAGCCTGCTTGCGGCCAGTTGGTGTACGCTGCGGGTAATAGTTGCACGCTCGGACTACCTAGCCGGGAATTAGCCGGTCGGTCGCACAGGCTAATAAATTTCGAGAGTTAGGGTCCACCCACTCGAATTCGGAAAGGAAGCCTCCGGTGCACGCTGCGCTCGCTTCCTGCACGCGACGTCGACGAGATTTAATTGACCGGCCACGGGTAGAGCCTCGGCCTCTATTACCTTCCGTCAGCCACCCTCTTCCCCCCTCCCCCCCACGATCCCCTATTAACCCCTCGTCGCACCCCCACCAACCACCCTCCTCCACTAGCCCCGTTAACCATTCCCATCCATTCTTTCCATCCCCCATGCGATATCGTTCCCCTCGTTCCCATGTATATGTATATACCGGCCGGAATTCCTGTCGCGGCTCGCTTGACATCTTATGACGACGCATGGCTGCCTCGTCGTGATACGGGGCGGCGGCGTGGTTTAGTTTTCGACGTGAGCCGGAAGCAACCACCTAGGTACGTGTCGTGTAATTAATAACACCAGAGATAATCCATGCACCCGTCCGCGTCCGGGGAAATTACTGGATTTCGGGAAGAATCTCCGGATCGTCGAATATTCTCGATAACTCGGGCGTACCTGGTGCTGCATCTTGCATCACTTTGGACGCGGACACGGCCCGACCCCAAAATGTCTGCCTTTTTGTGTGCGATACGGATGTTGTACTTCAAATTCACCCTATCTTTCTTTTTATTCTTTTAAACAACTCTTGACTTTTAGCCAGTCAATGAATGCTCATAAGGGGGGTGTAAAGGCAAATGGAAGGAACACCATTTTTAACTTTGTGCCTGGACTAGTTAGGAAGTAAACATACTAAAAGACCCTACACCTAGGAGGTCAGCGGGGTGCAGGGGGCACGTAGAAGGACCCCTTTTCCGGTATTCCGCTTATATCTCTGAAACTATGCACCCTAGCGATAAGACCATTCGATACAAAATTAAAGCTGACAAAATGTGCCAAAAGATTGATTCCATTCAGTTTTTCGCTATCTCGCATAGTTTCCAAGATATCCGAACTCAAAGTTCACTAATTGTGAAAAAGAAATTTTTGCATTATTTGACTAGCTTCTTCAGCACAATTAGTGAACTTTGAGCGCGGATATCTCGGTAACTATGCGAGATAGCGAAAAACTGAATAGAATCAATCTTGTGGCACATTTTGTCAGCTTTAATTTTGTATGGAATGGTCTTATCGCTAGAACGCATAGTTTCAGAGATATAAGCGGCAAACCGAAAAAGGGGACCTTCTACGTACTCCGCCCACCTCCTAGGAGTGGGGACTATTAGTATGTTTACCTCCTAACTAGGCCAAACAAAGACCCAAAGTTAAAAATTGTGTTCCTTCCATTTCCCTGTACAACTTTTCGTTGATTGGACTATTTACCGGACTCAAAGTTTGCGCCTTTCTCCTACGAATTATGATGTACTTGGTATGTAATCCAGTAGATTTGTACCTGGCGTAGATGCTGATCGAAGTTTCGATCCTGTAGGATCAATAGTTTAAGAGCTATGGTCGTTTAAAGTTGAGCATTTTTGACATTGCACCTGTCAAGAAACTGCGAATCTGCTCAACTTTAAGTGACCATATCTTCTGAACTATTGATCCTAGAGGTTCGAAACTTCGATCAGCATCCGCGCCGGGTACAAATCTACTGGATCACATACCGAATACATCATAACCCGTAGGAGAAAGGCAGAAATTTTGAGTCCGGTAAAGCAAAGAGCAAGAAAAATGATGGTTACCTCTTTCCGGCACTGGTTCGCGTAGTCCGGGTCCAAGCTGCACCTCGCTCACTGCCGAATATATGCCGGGAATCTGAGCGCTGCATCGCAGGTTCAACTGGCCGTTCGAGAAATGGAACTGTTGAAGGTTCACCGTGATCTCGATCCACTGAAGATTCTCCTGCTGATCGACGTGGGCCGCGCTATCGTTGTGATCCCACTTCTGCTGCGGATACTGCTGCGGCTGATGTTTTGTGTTGGAATCCACCTATAGGAAATCAAGCGTGAATTCATCGAGAAATTTCAGATGGTTGGGCGGGGCGATGCGAGACGGGGTGAGACGAGAATTCAGTCGCGTGAGAGCTGAGTGCACGAATGGTTGGAGAACGTTTCCACGAAAAAGAGAGCGAGAGAGAGGGACCATGGGAATGGGGAGAGAACGAGCAGAACGAGAAATAGTAGTGGAGAGAGAGAGAGAGAGAGATAAAGATTGAGAGAGAAAGGGAGATGCCGTGGAGCTGAGGAAATGTAAATCTGCTTTTAACGAAATCCGTTCATCTGGAATCGGGAACCGAACCCTTCGCCTCGCTCGTTCTACTTCATCCCTTTCCTATCGTCCTTCCCTACCGCATGCTGGCACCCTCCGTTAAGCACAAAGACGACTCCTTCCAGTTCGATGAAAAGTCGAAAGACCACCATTTCCGGTGCCGTGTTCTTCCGATTAACGTTTTCCCTTTTTTCCCCCCCCTCTCTCTCTCTCTCCCTCCCTACCTCCGTCCCACCCACCTGTCTCTCTTTCGATCCTTTCTCTTTTTGTGCTCGCGCTCACGAAAAAGGCGCCGCCCGAGCTAAACCAGTAGTATTCACTGGAATGCTCGAGTTCCGAGTTCCTTAATGGATCATTATCGTTCTAAGAACCGGTGATGGCGTCGAAAGTAAGTTATTCGGTTGAACAGGCCACGGCGAGCTGAATCGCAAGTAGATCGGCTAAGATTTACTTAAAACTTTCCAACGAGGAAAAATACTAACGACTTTCCCGATACTCGCGCCGCGCGCGCACCACTGTTCCCGCAGTTTTTTCACGTTTGCGAGAGCCCCCGGCCACCTAGATACGATTACCCTGCTTATAAATTATTTAGTGTGCGTACGGGGGCGCCGGTGTGTCGGCGCGACCGTGTATTGAAAGGTAAAACAAGCTAAACCGCCCGTGTAATTTGTGGCTGAATAGACGGACGGACACGTGTCGCTGGGAAAGACCCGAACAAGTATACCTCTGACAATGTCATCAATGTCAATGTATCGATACACAATGTAATTTTAATATTAATCCTAGCATGATCGATCGATTGGTCAAATCATCGGTTTTGTACGGGATGTCTCCAGGGACCATCACTGTTATAACCAAAACGAATTAAAATCATAGAATGACAAGTATTTCATCGACTAAAATCGTATTGGTTACAAATAAGGATCATAAGTAAAATTTTTTGCTCTTGTTGGTAAATGTTATCGTTCCGAGAAATTCATTTGATCAACAGTTATCGATAAGAGAAATTCATTTCAATCGCTCATAACAGTTATCAATGGGAGCCGTTTATTTCGGTCGATCGTAACTAGACAGCGGATCTTTATGCAACATGAAAATTTTTTCTGCGAATTACAACAAATTAGAGTGAAATAGAGATTTATTTCCTTCCTTAATAAGTTCATTAGGTTAAAAATAATGTAACAGTATTTTTAAATTTTTATAATAGTTTACGCTTTAAATTACGCCTACTAATTTTTGCCATAAATGCATAAAGATCTACTCATAACAGTTGTCGACGAGAGGAATTTATTTCGATCGGTAATAATAGTTATCAGTGGGAGAAGTTTATTTCGATCACTGATAATATGTAGTTGTCGAAGAAAGAAATTTATTTCGATCATTCATAACAGTTATCGATAAGAGAAATTTATTTCAATCGCTCATAACAGTTATTCGATGAAATAAATTTATTTCAATCGCACATAACAGTTATTCGATGAAATAAATTTATTTCAATCGCTCATAACAGTTATTATTGAGAGAAATTCATTTCGATCGCTCATAATAGTTATTGATGAAGGAAATTTGTAACAGTTATTATTAAATAGTACAACTTTCGAATGGTAGACAATCAATTATTTCATAAATTCGTAAAATTAATTGCTACAATCAAAATTTAATGTGACAAACAAACAGATTATGTGTTGTTCTTATGCTCTGTTGATTCGTCGTGTTGTATGAAACCTTCTTAATGAATTTCACAGGCTTGCTCCATCCGAAAAAGAGTAGACAACTCAATAAATAAGCAACCAAAATGAATTTTCTCATCAATAATTATTATGAACAAGTGAAAAGAAATTCGATCATCGATAACTGTTATGAGCGATCGAAATAGATTTCTCTTGTTTATAACTGTTATGAGCGATAGAAATAAATTTCTCTCGTCGATAACTGTTATGAGTAATCGAAATAAATTTCTCTCATTGCTAACTGTTGTGAGTAGACCGCGGATTTTACGAATTTATGATAAAAATGGGTAGGTCTAATTTCTGACAGTAAAGAATATGGAAGATTTAAATATACTACTATATTAGTTTTAACCTATTAAACATATTCAACAAGAAATTAAATATTTATTTCACCCCAGCGTGTTGCAATTCAGGTAGAAAGTTTTTATTTTGCATGAAGATCCGCAGTCTAGTTATGAGAGATCGAAATAAATTTCTCTTATCGATAACTGTTATGAGTAGACTGTGAATCTGTATACAAAATAAAAAATCTTTGTATTGATTGCAAGAGAGAGAAGCCAAATAAAAATTTCATTCTTCTTTTTTAAAGAATGATTCTGTTTTAAATTGTACGTACCAGTTTTTGTCATAAATGCATAAAATCCGCAGTCTAGTTATGAACGAACGAAATGAACTGCTCTCATCGATAACTGCTTTGAGCAACCGAAGCAGTTTTTCTTCATTGATAACAGTTATCGAGGAGGATCCAATTTTGCGGACACTAATAACTGTTATTTGTGACCAAAAAGTATAAAAATCGATACTTTTAATTAATTTCGTTCTTCGAATTTCCTTCTTTATATTTTAACTAATGATTTTTATCGTAGAAAATTTTAGAACTGTTATTTTTGGTCCCTGGATGTCTCACCAGATTTTGACATTCGCTTTGCCTGACTGTTGTGATAATACATATGTAGGAAAAATGGTTTTAGTGATTTTTTATGACTTTAATGGTAATCGAGGGTGAGGGTGGGGGTGTATTATGATATTTTATGTTCCCTTATGAAATCCTAACACGGTTTTACAATTGACAATAAAGACAATAACGTACATATCTGTATAAGAACATAGTAAAAAGTTAGATTGCATTACAGTTTAGTCAACAGGAAAAAATCGGATTCTTATTTATTAGATGAGCACCCAGTGAAATGATTGTTAGCTCAAAGAGATCCATTCGTTTATAAATTGTTTAAAGTGATTTTTCCTACAAAGAGGAAAATACATTGTACTGTTTCATACATTGTATGTATATTGTACAATATTATCCGTATTTATAGATGGTGCAGTTAATTATAAAATGCTAGAGCTCCGCTTTGCATTTACAAAGATTCGCTTTGACAAAGACGGTGCGTTTTGCAGGATGCTTAATTCCATTACGGTATCATTGTGTTTACCGCTGCGTGTTTTACCCGGGAAGATATATAAAATTATTTTCATCTCGCTCCGGAAACGCTCGGTACTTTTGTGGAAGGTTTTGTATGCAGATAGTTTTGTGTAGAGTTTTTTCAACGACTGAAAAACGGTTAAAGTCCAGCGAGAAATTCTTTTGTGCGAATATTCAGTTTCGACTGTTTTGGAAAAGAATATAGTGAAACGGGTCGTTTGGTTTACTTATGAATGGTTGTAAATCGTTTACAACGGGGTACAATATTCCTAAAGGAAATTATGCTATTAAAATGTATATACAACTTGGGAAAAAACTTGATTTATACATTCGAATCGGGGACTATTGTGTAACGGAAGGTCTACAAGTACTGGAAAAAGTTTTAATAGAAAAGACGGCCGTGTGTCATGAAATTAGATCTGGAGAGTTCTGATGTCATTGGTATAATTGAAAGAAGCCACTCCGTCGAAGCCCCTGAAAAGAATATCGATGTTTGTTGGGAAGAAATCTTATACTCAAAGCAAACGTGACCCTCGTCGCATTTCATTTTATTCATTGTGCTACATCGAATTACTGCGACGACACAACGATCCTACAATGAGTATGTACTAAACAATGTTCGACTTGAAGAATTTTTAACCCAATGGAACGCAATATAAATTATTATGTATTTGGTATTTAATCCAGTAGATTTGTACCCGGGGCGACTGCAGATCGTAGTTTCGATCCTGTAGAATCAATAGTTGAGAAGATATGGTCGCTTAAAGTTGAGCATTTTTGACAGCGCCCTTATCTGTCAAAACTGCTCAACTTTAAACGACCATATCTCCTCAACTATTGATCCTAGAGGATCTGGTACAAATCTACTGGATTACATACCAAATGCATTATAATTTATAGGAGAAAAGCACAAATTTTGAGTCCGGTAAAGTAAAGTTTACCGAAATGTGTGAAATGCGGAATACAAATTCTCTGCATCTGTTGCAAAAGACAGGAGACACTTAGGAATTTCATTTTTGAGAAGCAATATTTGAGAAAAATATTTGTTTCGCATAAAAATCCGCAGTCTACAAATTGTACACGGATCGTTCGAACGAAATTACAGTAACCTCTCCAATTCTGACGAAGCGAGTGTACGCGAAATTCGTTTTCCTCTGCAGAAACTCGGCCGAAATGCGTGTCCATCGAGTACACCCGTATATTTCCCGCATTAAACAATTTGTCAAATCCGTGAGAGTCGGAACAAACATGCGCGCGCGCGCGGATACGTTGAAAGGGCTGGGGCGCATGGATTTTCACGGTTGAAAAATTATGCTGTTCTTCCCACAGTTAAGAGCGCCTAAGAAAAAAAAGAATAGGTGTCGAATGATTAATGGTCTCGTAGATTCGATGCCTATCTCCCTTCCGGGCTGGGAGCTGTGCTTAGTCGATAAATAAATTTCGCTCCTCGAGCTGCCGTTTTTGGAATGTAATCCGATGGGGTGAAAACGAAGATGATTGCGATCGCTCACGGCGAATCCTCTATCGTACATCGACCGTTCGCTATCGGAGGTGTGAATAATACAAGAAACAGATTTTATATCGAGTATTTCTATTGATTAATATGTTTCTTCTATCGATCGTATCTGCTGTTAATAAATTTTTAATTGTTTTCGGCGCAACGCTCCGATCGTTTATTACGAATTTATTTCTATTGATTCTGTGTCACTGTTTTATCGAATTACTTTTAAGCAGAAATAAATTAGTCGGAGGATTTGTATAATGTAGACTATACTGAGAAAAAAATCCTATGTTGATTCGATAAGATGTACTATTGAATAGTGCCAATATCGTATGAACTTATTTTAATATTTAATACTATTGAATTTCAATAGCAAAACTCATTTCCGCCAATCATATAAGCCAATAGCTTGACCATCAATGTTTTCAAAAAAATAAGATATGGCCTCGAACCAATTCCAGTATAAATCAATACATTTCTGAAATTATTTTAACAACATATCTGATTGATAGAAAAAAAAGAAATATTACGAATAATAATATACGGTATTGAATCAAACAATATTTTCAATAATTTCATGATAGACAATTCAAATACATCACGATTTGCTTCTAAATTTCATACTATTGAAAAGAATACATTGATATTCATCGAAGTAAACAATTACAATAACACGCGTATTATTGAAGTAACTACTTTTTTTTCTCAGTGTAGCTATTTTCGATAGAAACGATTCCGTTCGGTAAGACGTGCGTCGAATTTTTCGCCGGACTGTAACAGAAACGATGAAAGTTTAACGGGCCACCGTGTAGGTTGGTGCACGAAGTCATAGCTCGCGGAGCTATAGGTATGTTTACGTACGTACACACTATTGCACTTTGTCGTGTTACGTCGTATACTGCATCGTTCGCCGACAATCGCCGTCCTAGGACGAGGAATGCGCGAGGCTGGTGTCGCCCTTGTCGCTATCTGGTAATCCCGCCGCTGGTTTTCAACGACCTCCCCATGCCTTTGAGCTTCTCATCACCTCTCTCACGTTTCGGCCGCCTTCAACGAGTACGGGGAAGCACCTCTGCGAAACCCCGTTGCCGTCGCGCGCTCCCCCCCCCCCCTCCTGCTCCCCATCCGCCGACGGAACGCGTTTTCTCGGTTTTCTCTAATTGAACGGTGCGCCGAGGATTTAACCTCTCGCGACGACGTGCCTTGTTTGCCCCTCAAGCCCGCACACAGCCGCCTGTATGCTCAAATTTGTGCTCCCGACCAAGTCGGTCATGATCCTCGCTGCTACCACCTACGCTCCCACGAAAATTAACGGCGCGAAGTAGCGACGGCTTCGACCACCGAAAACGAATTCGCTCACGGGCTGGATTTTAGGGTGGCTGCCACTGCATACGTCTGGTCTAGAAATTCTATCGGGGCTTCTTGCTGTTTCTCTGTTTGTACAGTCGCTCGGAAAACCCTGCGTGTCCCCTTCTAAATTCAGCCACTTTATATACATATGTTTGCCATCAAATTATTTTCTACGAAAATTAAACCACTTCCAATTAAGCATGATTAAGCACGATCAACTGACCGTGTCGTTGTTGTATGCGTCTAATCTTGTAATCGCATTTTAAACCACTTCCTGATAAGCTAGAGACTTGAAACTTTAAACACAGCTCAGGACTGGATTACAATGCAATATTAAAAGACTGTGCGTCTAGGAGAAAAGAATATTTAATTATTAACCGTCACATCTCGCTGCGCGACGCTCGGTAGTACGTGATCGCGTTCAGCGATCCCCACTCCGCGCGCCAGCGATCCCTACTCCACTACGCGTTCCCAATCCGACTCATCCCCACTCCATAGACCCACTTCGCTCCGATGGAGCTCACCAGGGAAGGAGCCCAAGTGTCCCACTTCGATTTTGATAATTTTTTGTGAGATGATGGTATATGGATCCCTAATTATGTATGCGAAATATTAGGTGTGGTTACTCGCTACTTTTAAAGGTATAAACAATTAAAGTTTAACAAACAACAAGGTATGAAAATTGAGTAACTACACATAATATTTTGCATACATAATTAGGGATCCATATACCATCATCTCACAAAAAATTATCAAAATCGAAGTCGGACATTCAACGTCCTTCCCTTGTCAGCGTGTATTTTCCTGGTTCTTCCAAAAATTTAATATTAATTTAAATAAAATCACATCACATTAAAGACTATAAAAATAAAAGCGTGCAGTGCTAAACTGCTTGTTTAAACCGATTATTTTTATAGTCACTAATGTCATGATTTTATTTAAGTTTATATGAAATTTTTTTGGGAGAACCATGAAAGAAAGTATTTTCTCCTTTTTAGTGCATTGTAATATAAGCGTGGTTTTTAAAAAGTTTTTTTTATATATTCTTTTATATCTTATAGGTTCACTTTTAAGCAAGTTACTTCGTATAAAATGGCGTTCAACTGTACAGAGACTTTTTTTAGTGACTGTATCTCCGTTATTTTGTGCAACTAACAAAAACTTTAGCCCTGGACTGGTCAGCTGGTTTACGATGTACCCTAATTTCCGGTTTTACGTGTGAACCCTCCGTGGATGGGAATTTTTTATAGTACATATTAAAAATATTTCTCTTAGAAAATTAGACCGTACAGTTACCGCGGAAATTAAGTTGAAGATCATATAGTTTGTGGAAAAACGCGATGACTCTTGTATAATATGCACTAACGTGTATGAAAATACCTTGACGAAAGAATGGAGATTATTAGAACAGGTTTAGATTAGTAGAACGCACAGGTTCGATCCAAAAACAAATTAAAAGATTTTTCTCAACGTTTTGATCCCAGTATGGATCATCTTCAATAATATTGTACTGAGTGATCAATAATAACCACAGAATAATTTTTCTATTTGTCTAAATTTGTTACTGTATTCCATGCTGGCAGGAACTAAACTGAACCATGTGAACGTTAGGAGAGAACCAGTGCCAAAACAAAGGAACGACGTAAAAAAAACTTTTTACTTCACCTAATATTTGACTCAACGATTCTAAAACACTGAGTGTTTCTTTGGTGGATGAGAACAATTCTTAACCCTTTGCACTCGGTTGTCCCCTCTGAGGCACCACTAAAAATTGCTGTACCATTATTCAAAATATTGTTTACACTATTAAATATATCGGTATCTAATCAATTATTAAACATTTAGTTATTGTACGAGGTATTATACCAATTTCATATCCATAAAATTTCAAAAATCATAGGGAATGGAAATATTCTAGATCGGAAAGAAAGTTTAATTTTGCAGTTAAAATAGCTCCGAGTGCAAAGGGGTAAAACTTGTTATATGAAAGGAAAGAGTTATGTTTGAACTAACTAATACGAACAGTTATCTGTATATATTTTTGATTTCGCTTAACATTTTTGTAGATCATCCCGAAGTGAAAATGAAAGTTGCACCACTCCAGAAAATACCACTGCAGCGATGAGGTATTCTCTCGCAGAACGTCTCATGTTTCGACTTCTCGGGAGCAGCGCTAATATCAATAATTAATCGAGATGTATTTTAGCCGCGTCGGCAAATTGTGTTGTTTAGTTCAGCGCAGGAATACAATTACCTAGCACCGGCATCGTCTTCAGCGCTGCAATACATTGTGCGGGAAACCCAAAACTACATCTCGGAGGACTAATTTCCGATGTTCGAATAAACTACAGTATAGAATAACTATAGTATATAATATTAATATTGGGAGTACAACATGATGATGAAATGTACAGTGCATTTAAAAGCGGTCGAGATGTGGTGGAGGATTTGCCTCGCTCTGGTCGACAACGTACCATCTCACAAGGCTATCATTGCGAACGAATTTCTGGCCAAAAACTCAACAAATCTGATCGAGCAGCCACCGTATTCCCCCGATATGGCTCTGGCCGAGTTTTTACCACGTTTTTATTAGCTCGCTTTCTTGTTTGTTTGTTTGTCTGTCTGTTCGGTGGCAAATTTTGCAATTGATTTTAAACTAACTTCCCGATGAGCTAGAGGCTTGAAATTTTAAACATAGCTCAGAACTGGGTGACAATGAATTATTCAAAAAAAAAATTTCAAAAAAGCCTATGCGTTTAGGAGATATAAACTATCAGAAATTTAACCGTTACACCTCCCCGCGCGACGATCGGTTCCCACTCTGACTCATCCCCACTCCAATGACCCGCTTCGCACCGAAGGAGCTCAGTGTGCGTTTGAGCTCCGTGCGGTGTTTACAATGTTACTACGTATTATTATACTGTAATGTTTGTTACCAATCGAAGGGACAGTTACACCGAGATTTTCGGTCGAACCTTATTATCTTTGACATTTTACCACGGCGTTTGTTTTCGATAGGACGCGGTTGGAATACCGTCTGAAATTTACTACATGTCTCTGTTATAATCTCATCAAAATGTTCAAAATCGATTGTAAAATTTCACACATACAAAACTAAAAAGCAGAAAATAATTATTTAAATAAAAATAGATTTTTTAAAAACACCACGTTTTTAAAATGGACTAAAAAGTATAAAATAATTTTTCCTAGCCCCCTACAGACTCCTAACCACGTACAGA
This sequence comes from Lasioglossum oenotherae, assembly GCA_028455765.1. Lineage (NCBI taxonomy): Eukaryota > Metazoa > Arthropoda > Insecta > Hymenoptera > Halictidae > Lasioglossum > Lasioglossum oenotherae. The sequence continues at coordinate 4,099,232 of CM052281.1, read as the reverse complement.
TAATCCTGAAAATTTGTGATTGTGAATTTTTAACAGCTACGCAAATACTTGTATGATTTAAAACGAAAAACGTGGGGCGCATGCAATAGATAATTGATGCATGAATAGTTGACCCAAATTACTAAAAATTTTCTTGCTTCGCAAATGATATGAACTGTTGTGTGAGATTTTTCAACGGCTGCTACTCTCTACACTCCTTACTATTATCTTGCGCCCCACGTTTTTCGTGTTAAATCTTACAAGTATTTGCGTAGCTGTTCAAAATTCACAATCACAAATTTTCAGGATTATCTGTACGTGGTTAGGAGTCTGTAGGGGGCTAGGAAAAATTATTTTATACTTTTTAGTCCATTTTAAAAACTTGGTGTTTTTAAAAAATTTATTTTTATTTAAATAATTATTTCTTTTTCCAAAACTCAAATTACCACTTCGAGGCAGCCGTTTTCAGTCGATAGATGACATAAAAGAGAATTCGCGGCGAGTACTAAAGTTGATTCCAAAAAATGCGTTTGAAAAATGTTTCGATGATTGGGTTATTCTTTGGCGTAAGTGTATTATTTCGAAAGGGGCCTACTTTGAAGGCGATACAATAAATTTATATTTATAATTATATTTATATTTATTGTATTAGATACAATAATTATAGATACTTATATTTATAGATAGATATTTATATTTATAGATACAACATATTTTGTGTTTCATTGATCAATTCCCGGTACTTTCTTGACAGAATGTTTACTTGGACGGTTCCGTCCTCTTTTCGCAGACCTACATATAATTCTTCTGCCGATATTACGCAACACCGCAATCTGTTTAATTCGTGAAGTTGCGAAACAAAAGTCAATACGCAATGTTAACCGTTGCAAAGTATCAACTTTGTGTTTCCCTGCGATTCGGACTAGTTTCCGCGGAACCGGGGAGAACGCCGAACAGTTGTAAACTCACTGTGTGCCCAAATATCAGTTTTACAGTTCGCGATGTAAAATTCATCGAAATTATTACATGCCGTTTGAGCGAATTCGGCGAGATTTCACGCTGAAAATGTAGAACTCGCCCGAATGCCCTCTGTGAACGATTTTACGTTGAATTGCGAGATTAAGAAGTACCAAACGAATCAAATAAACTGATTCGAAAAAGCTACGGTCAAGTTTATTTCACATGGACGAGCAGCGGTAAAGGCATTGTTCATCATGGAATCCCCTAAGCGGAGAAGTATTGCGTTTTAAATCGTGTTACATGTAGTTTCATACAGAACTGCGAAATGAAAAGAAATGAAACGCGCATTTAATAATGCATGCGTTAAAGTGGATTACGCAGCGGCAAGGCAGAAATTTCAAACCTGTTTTGCAGATTCACTTTGTTGTTTGTAAACTGGTTTGTAAACTGCAACTCCCCGCGCGTCTGCAGAACGTAATTAAACGTTTTTAAAAGTGGATTGGGCAGTATTTGTTTTAAATCGAGTTTCGAATGCGTTTAATGCTGGATGTGTATTTTTAAAAGGTATAAATTTACCTTTTTTTTATTTCTAGAAACATTTATAAAAAGGGCCTAGCAGAGTAAGATTGGTCCAGCGCCCCACCCACAATTTTTATTGATATTGTGCGGATAACAACGGTTTTAGGTTGACAGATAACCCCCTAAAATTTTAAGTCGCTAACCCTTCGTATAAGGATGATGTGAGGGTAAATCCCCTTAACTGTACAATTTTTTTTCTCGGTTGTTAATTAAGATATTCAGATAAAACAAAACGAAAATACTCGAACTTACCTCCTTCATATCATACATTTTTTTCACCATCGTGATCAAATTATTAAGGGTGGAAAAAATCATTTAATTTTTTAGGGGTGGGAATTGCAAGCAACCCTTCGAGTGGCCACTAAAAAATTTAATGATTTTCCTACCCTTAATAATTTGATCACGATGGTGAAAAAAATGTATGATATGAAGGAGGTAAGCTCGAGTATTTTCGTTTTTTAAAAATCTGAATATCTTAATTAACAACCGAGAAAAAAATGATACAGTTAAGGGTATTTACCCTCACATCATCCTTATACGAAGGGTTAGCGACTTAAAATTTTAGGGGGTTATCTTTCAACCTAAAACTAACCTAAAACCATTGTTTTCCACATAATATCAATAAAAATGGTGGGTGGGCCGCTGGATCAATCTCAGTCTGCTAGTTCAAATATCGTTTTTCAATTTGGTATATAAAATTGTGTGAAACTGCGTTTGATACGTCACGAAGAACCGGATGCGAAGAATGCCGAGGAAATATTTCTATTATCAATTTTGCTCGCGGAAGAAACAATAGCAGAGTTTTCGGCCGCCCAGTATGTATGTACGCGCCGCATTGTGCGGGCTTACACCTGGAAATGTACTGCAGTCGTGCTATGCATTGCACTTATGGGCGTAGCCATGCGAAACCCCTGCAATGGCAGTTTGTCCCACGAATTTATGCGCGTGGCTGTTGACTGCGAAAACGGGATACTTTTGACCGTTACTTCGCGCGCTAACGTCAAGCCTTTTCGGCACCTTTGAAGTGTTTTCGGTGGTTTCCCGGCAAACCACGGCTATGAAATGCAGCCCTGTGCCATGCCGTCGCACCAACACGACATTCACGCGATATTGTTCTAACGTTATTTGACGGATTATTGCCCAACAATTGTTCCGCCACGACACCGCCTCCGTTGCACAGCGGGGCTTCCACTTTTCACCGTCCGACGCACGAAACGGAAATTTATCTTGCGTTAAACAACACCACTACCGACACTTGTTTTTTCTTCTCTTTCTTATGTGTACCCCAAAACGATCAATGATATTGTTAATATTGACAGAGGGCCATATTGATGGAAATATTGATCGTCTAGGATCGTGTTAAAGCGTCCCACAGTGGTCTAGAAGTTGGAAACACTGATATAGATCGTCAATATTAAGGGGCTAGTATACTCGCGATTTGTAACCAGAAAATACCTAGAATCTTACTAGAAAAATGGCTCGAAATATGGGTCCGCGCCATGTCGTTGTTTGACCTTATACGAGTATATCTTGGGCTGGGTGAGAGCTCATTTTAAAGAGGAAGGTTCATCACACCACGCTCTGGTCATGATTTTAATGAGATTATGTTTATATGTAATAATCTGAGGGCCTAAAGTAGAGTAAAAATTTAGGGAAAAAACCAGCAGATTTCAATGCGTTTTTCTGTCTCCAAAAGACTTTTTGTCTTATATGATGACCAGAGCGTGGTGTGATAAACCTTCCTCTTCAAAATGAGCCCTCACCCAGCTCAAAATATGCTCGTATAAGTTCAAACAACGACATGGCGCAGACCCATTTTTTCGATCGAAAATATAGTGAGATTCTAGTTATTTGCTAGATATTTACTATTTACATAGATACTCGAGAGAGGTCAGGACTAGACAGGATAAAGTAAACAGAGATTTAGATAGCGAGAATGACAATTGAATCGATTAATTTAATAATTAATTACCTCGATAATTCGTGAGAAACGAATTAATGAAATATTAAAGTTCAGAAATCTACAAGTGCAGGTTTCTATAAATAAGATCGTATGTTGAGAGAATATAAGGAAGCACAAACATATAATTGTTGATTCTCTATATTTTTAGGTTAGGTTAGGTTAGGTTAGGTTAGGTTAGGTTAGGTTAGGTTAGTGTGACACGTGGAAAGTATGTAAATATTATTTATTGTGTAATTAATAATGAAACTCTATATTTTTAGACGAATCAACCTTGTGTTTTTGCTTAAGGAGGAGTCCAAAATAATATAATATTATATTACAGTATTATATAACATGTAATGTATTATATTACATTACATATTATATTATATTACTATATTATTGTATCAGTGTACTTTTTACACCAGCGCTGGTAGTTAAAGGTTAAAGCGAATATTGACAATATTATTGATCGTTTAGGGGACACATTAGGAACAAATGACGTATTACACGGTATACAGTGTGTCCCAGGAACTCGGCAAAGCTCATTTCCGTTTCTTTTCTGCACGCCACTAGTTGAGACTGTCGAGAGACCAGCGATAACAGTCTGATTCTGTAAAGCCCGCTTAATCTTTTCCTCCAAATCGATCACGAATTTCCCGCTTGTCCTGGGAAAAGAAGAACGAGTCCAGTGAGTTGCCCGGGATGCAGTTACCTACCACCGTTCGTCAGAATTTCGGAATTTCTTGGATAGATCGTAAACTTGGGTCTTCTTGTGACGATATCTATCTTCGATTCGAGTATTGCCGCTCTTCGGTCGTATTCTCGGTTCATGGCTGACATTCCCCCGCTTGTTCGCTGATTGGTGGCTTATACAGCGAGTTAGCTTATACACAATTGCTTATTTGCGGGACTGCTCGGAGGAATTCCGCATTAATCTCGACGGCCCTGTAGAAATCGGCCTTAAATTGTATCGATCGTGCGCCGCGCGGCAAAACAAGAAACGGGGAAACAAGGAATCGAGCCGCGGCATCTCGAGCGCTTTCCGGTTTTACCCTTTTCCTTTTCCAACGGTTCCTCTCATCCATGATTTTGTAGCCTTGTCGAGATTCAGCAGGTATTTAAGGGCGCTTACGCCCGTTGAAAGAACCGGTACGGCGCGCGGCGGATACCTCTAGCTAGGTGATATCGAGTGAGCATGGACCGGGGCCGGGGCCAGGAAAAAAGCCAGAGATTGTCTAGAAGGCGGCTGGGGTAAACGGGGAGAGGAAACGAAACCGGGGCTGTACGAGAAGAAAGAAACTGAAAGCCGATGCTCGAACACCGAATCGATCTTATAAGATTCCTCCGGTTCGCCCCTTTACAGGGTTAACCAGCTGCTCGGAGCAGTGGATCGACCGACGTGTCCGGACTTCACTTTGCTCGTGGATGGCCGGGCCTCGAAATTCGTGCACCTCTGCAATTTGTCCGACGATTTCGGCGGCGAAGTCTCAATTAGAGCGACTTAAATACTCGGACCGAGCCAGCTACGCGACTGCTCCAACCGAGATCGGATAAAGGAGCCAGTCGAGACTCTATTTCGATCCTTTCTCGCGCACAGCCTCCTCTAGAAATCAGTCTATCGATCACCTGGACCTAGGCGATGTTACGCGTTCTCTGTTGCGTTCGATCTTCCAGCGGGCGCAATATCTGGACCGCCGAGTTCGGGCGCAATGTGCTTGACGGGCACATATTCAAAAAACATGATAAACACCTAATTAAGGATGTTCTGGAGGTATATAAAAACGCAACAAAATTTTTGAAAATTTGACAAGATATAATCCTTACTAAATTAATGCAATTACCAAAGTTTGGGTTCGATTCACTGCACCGTTTAAGAATTATAGGAACTTAAAGTTTGCACGTTTTAACACGTCTTCTGATGGAGAATTCATAAGAATTATAAAAATAATAATAAATAATAATAATAATAATATAATTATATATTATATAATATAATATTATATTAATATATAATATTAGTATAATAATATATTAATAATATATAATATCATATTAATATATAATATTAGTATAATAATATATTAATAATATATAATATTATATAATATAATAATTATAATATATAATTATTATATCCAGTAAGACAGGGTTGGTGTCCTTTATACTATATGCGATTATTCCTTGTTTTCCGTGAAAAATCTTGTTTTCCTTAACTTCGTATACGGTTGAATTTGTTTGATGCGTGCTACAACATTTCACTAGAAACAACACATGTAGATGACCTATAAAATCGAGGGTGGAAACGACCTCGAAAAAAGATTCACAGACCACAATGTGCCTCGTTCTAAACTTAATAACTTTATTCTGACACTATTTTGCGTGTCAGCGAAGGTAACGAAGATATTATCGCAAATTTTATGCAAGGCAATTGGTCTAGAATTACCTCTAGTTTTGATCCCACAGGTTGGAATTTTCCTCTTTTCTCAATGATATTCATGGATTCCTTAAATACGTTTTAAAGAATTTGATTATTGTCCTTTTACACTCAAAGTTGCCAAAAAAGAAGTAGTTTTAATGAAACATTTTGTGACACTGCACATCGAAGTACAAGCACCTATTGCTTGTTATATATACATGTACGTATGTGTTCGTATATAAATCCGTAAGCCATGCGTGCGTGATTCAATAAAACCTCGATGAATATATATAAATATATATATATGATGAATATATTTGGGGCAAACTGTTAATGGAATAAAATTCATTCTCATTAAATGTCTTCGAACGAAATGCGACGCGTAATCGCGTATTCGGCGCGCAAGGGGAAACCTGAAATCGGTGACTGTACAAATTAAGCAATTTATTACCGTGCAGCAGGATAAATTTATTTAATCGGTAACGAAGCTTCAGTTTGCAAAATTTCCGCTACTTTCAAAGGATTCGATATGTCAATGCAATACCGAATTTACATTAACTATTTACGATTTTTTGCTCGCGGTAATCCAACAATTTTATTTCGTTTCAAATAATTCTCTCTCTCACAATGGTGTACATATTGGGTTAACCCATGACTTTGTACGAAGTCATAATGTGGTGGAAATTTTCTCTTTAATTGTTAATCAAGTTTACGAACAAAAGAATATATAAGAGCTTTTTAAAAACTCCACGCTTATATTAAAATGTACTGAAAAGGAGAAAATAATGACTCCGAGAGACGACGTCTCTTTAATATTATTATATTGGTAAATATTGGGTTGGCAAATAAGTTCGTTCGGTTTTTGTGATTTATTCCAGCCTAAAAAACCGAACGAACTTATTTGCCAACCCAATATGATCAATCCCGAAATACAGCAGGTTTATATTCCTCAAAATCCTGAAGGAAAAGGAATATTTATTGGAGTTTAATAAAAATATACGATAAAAGTTACGAACGCGACATTGAAAGTCTACGTGCTCGACGTACCTATCGTGAAACTAGAGCCGTTTGAAGAGATTACTATTAATCAGACTGTAGATACTCGTCAAGTAGCAATGGCAAGCTGTCGCAATCGACTCGAGGATACATTGGAACAATTAAGACTTGATCATCTCAATGAAGAGGAAAAGAAAAATATTTTAAAATTAATTGAGCAAAAGTCAAGATAGGTTTCATATCCCTGGAGAAACCCTCGAAGGCATGTGCTACAATACAAAATTTACACCGCAGATGATGTTCGAATAACTACTAGACAATATCGTTTTCCACCCATTCATAAAGAAGAGATCACTAGACATGTACAAGAATTATGTAATAATATAAGCGTGGTAAAAGGAGTAATAAAAGTGTGATGATATCGGCACACAGGTTCGATCAATGACAAATTACAAGCAATTTTGCAAATAATAAGGATCGAAACGTTGAGTGTTTAATTATTTGCAAAATTGCTTGTAGTTTATCATTGATCGAACCTGTGCGCCGATATCACCACACTTTGATTATCAAAAATACGATCGACAAACATTAAATTTCATAAAAAAAGTAATATTCTGAGAACATACTAGCATGTGCTTTTAACTCTGGAGAAAGCAATCGCTTCACGAATTCGGGTCACTTTTGCAGCGAGTACGCGATATTATCGTTTCAAATAGGATGCAATATCGACGCTCGTCGAAAAATCTGTTCGGAGGATGATCCGTCCAAATGGACAGCGGAGTTAAACGGAGAAAACATTTTCGGAACGAAGAGAATCAAACAGAAATTGCCGTGGGTATCGGCGGAGGGATGATCGTTTGTCTGAGACAGCGAGAAACGCTTCAAAGAGACTCGGGCCACAGCCTTTTGCCAAGAATCAAAGTTACAGCGGCCGGCCGTCAAATCGATCAGATGGAATTCACGTTTGCTCTTTTGAAGAGAGAAAGAATTAGTGTGTGTGAGAAAGATAGAGAGGGGGAGAAGAGAGAAGATAGGATAGCGGATGCCTCTGAAGAGAGTAGCTTCGAAAGGCAGTTCACCAGCTGATCGTTTCGCCGTCCTTTTTCGATCGGTGCGCGGCCATTCATGAGAAGTTTTATCTCCGCTCCGGTGGCACGTTATTCGCCGGGGACCGTTCATCGATAATCTATAAACCCGATCTGATCTCGGCCGTTTGCACGGAGAGTGACGCGTCTACATATGGTCGCGCACGCGAATACAATAAATCATGGCGAATATGACCTCGAAACGCGGCCGGACGCCGTTCGAAACAGGTTGAACGTCCAGCGCGCAAACCGTTCGCAGTTTCTCTCTCGAGCGAGAGCGTCGCGTGTGTCCCTTGTGCCTCTGATCGATGACTCCGCAACGACAACCGTTGTTGCTTCACGGGTTACGGCGGACCCGTGACACTCCCGACAATTAAGAACGCCTCTCGTAAAGCTACCGGGTCCCGCTGCTCGCTTTTTACCTCGTCCCCCCTCCCCCTTTTGCCCTCGAACCCGACTTTATTGTCGCGAAACGGCCGGACTGACCTCCCTTTCGAAATTAAACTTTGAAGCATTGTCTTCTGTCGCGCTCCCGCGATGTACTACCCGCTGGTTGCGTCGACCGGCGCGTTCCGTTCTACATATTCACAGAGTGTAACAATATTTAGTGTCATGGTTTTGGCAGATTGTTGCACACCTACGGATTTGGGGGATTTGTTAAAAGAAATTGCCGCAAAATTGACTTTGACCTTGAAACTCAAGGCCGAATTTTTTATGCTTGCATCGCATTCTACTCACCATGGAGACCAAACTTGTCAAAGGAACTATAGGTCGCAACTCAACCGTTCTCTTATAAAATAATGTTAAATGTTTTAACGTCGTCTTATAACGTCGTCGAATATAATCGAAAACTGACCAACAGTTTTCATTGCTACAAAAAATTTTGCAAGGACGTAGCTTTAGATTTGTCTGTCTAACCTGGTGGGGAGTGTATTATTGCGCGTAGAACGTACGACCATTGCATTCTTGACACCCTGTGCATCCGTGAAAATTCACGTTTTACGCATCGCATTTGCACAGCGTCCCTGAAACGAGTATGGTAAATGGGCTGAATGGTGATGTAGCGTGTGCTTGAAGAACCAAAAGGCCGTTCGTCGAAATTCATTTTGTGAAAAGGACGAAAATGATAAAAACGGTGTACTTCTTCTTTTATATTTTACTACTTAATATATAATATCGTATCTCTTTTCGAATCACAATCGAAACTGTTGAAAACCAGCAGGGAATATTATGAAAAAAATGTGAACAACTTTTCCAGAAATGAATACGGAATTTTCAGTAATATCATGAGTTACTAGGTACGTGCACGGTCGCGTGTGTGGGTAACCACGCAATACTCGAGCGTCGAACACATTTTTCCACAAAATTTCAGCTTCGCTGTGTAATCGGCGACAATTACTCTGATTCGCCAAGGCAAGTTCCTTTCTTTGGGGAATAAGTGTGCATCCCCAGCAACGACTGTTCAAGTCGGAAATGTTTAATTAACTTCGGTAATTGTGAGAACGTCCTTCTTGAACTCGATGCAATTTCCATATGCTATTTTGCCGCTGTATCGTGCGAACAGTCCACTTATTATTCATTTATTATTGCTTATCCTTCAACCAAGTCAGATAAATTGATTTTTACCACGTTTTTATTAGCTCGCTTTCTTGTTTGTTTGTTTGTTTGTTTGTCTGTCTGTCTGTCTGTTCGGTGGCAAATTTTGCAATTGATTTTAAACTAACTTCCCGATGAGCTAGAGGCTTGAAATTTTAAACATAGCTCAGAACTGGATGACAATGCATTATTAAAAAAAAAATTTCAAAAAAGCCTATGCGTTTAGGAGATATAAACTATCAGAAATTTAACCGTTACACCTCCCCGCGCGACGATCGGTTCCCACTCTGACTCATCCCCATTCCACTGACCTGCTTCGCACCGAAGGAGTTCAGTGTGCGTTTGAGCTCCGTGCGGTGTTTACAATGTTACTACGTATTATTATATTGTAATGTTTGTTACCAATCGAAAAGACAGTTATACCGAGATTTTCGGTCGAACCTTATTATCTTTGACATTTTACCACGGCGTTTGTTTTCGATACGACGTGGTTGGAATACCGTCTGAAATTTACTACATGTCTCCGTTATAATCTCATCAAAATGTTCAAAATCGATTGTAAAATTTCACACATACAAGACTAAAAAGCAGAAAATAATTATTTAAATAAAAATGAATTTTTAAAAAACACCACGTTTTTAAAATGGACTAAAAAGTATAAAATAATTTTTCGTAGCCCCCTACACACTCCTAACCACGTACAGATAATCCTGAAAATTTGTGATTGTGAATTTTTAACAGCTACGTAAATACTTGTAAGATTTAAAACGAAAAACGTGGGGCGCATGCAATAGATAATTGATGCATGAATAGTTGACCCAAATTACTAAAAATTTTATTGCTTCGCAAATGATATGAACTGTTGTGTGAGATTTCTCAACGGCTGCTACTCTCTACACTCCTTACTATTATCTTGCGCCCCACGTTTTTCGTTTTAAATCTTACAAGTATTTGCGTAGCTGTTAAAAATTCACAATCAAAAATTTTCAGGATTATCTGTACGTGGTTAGGAGTCTGTAGGGGGCTAGGAAAAATTATTTTATACTTTTTAGTACATTTTAAAAACGTGGTGTTTTTAAAAAATTTATTTTTATTTAAATAATTTATTGTGGTATAGTCGAGCGGTTTAAATTCAATAGATACGAAAGATCGAAAGATTTAGAAGCATTCAAGGAGCAACCGGTATGAGCAATTTTGTCTTTCCAGTTTTGCTTTGATTAATTAAATTTTTTTTCTGGAAGACTTTTAGAGGCTTACGATCTGGCAGTGAACGTGTTGTTCGAGCGAAAACGTAATTGGGATGATAGAGATCCGAAAGTCGCGCAGCAAGGCCAAGATGAGGGCTGCGGTTGGGTTCTTTTAGCACGGTCCCATCGTAAATGCGTCGCGCCTGACGCTAGTCAATTTTCGCGGCGGTGTGTGTCCGTGTGCGCGAATTAAAGGTTGCTTCGGTGAATCGAGTGGCGGTCTTCGCAAATCGTATACGGGAATCGCTAGTAACCACAAGTTAAATCCCTCCCCCACCAGCGAAGGCACTATCCTCCGAGTCTTTGAACTTCGTAAGTAAGAGCATTCGGTATTGGTTTCGGCGTCGAGAACTTCGTCATCGAATAAGTAATCAACGTGACCCAGATAATACGGTTCTATTGTGGATTCATTGTAAGTTCGCGGCACGATCGAGAATTAACTGCTTTCGAACGAAATCTAATCAACTTCAAACCGTTCCGGCCAAAGTTACGCATTATTGGTTCGAGCCGGTGAACAAATTTTCTTACTGCGGCTTTTCAAAGAGAACTCGAGAAAAAGGAGAGCACGCGTGTACCAAGATCACATGTACAGACAATTATGGACGTGAATTTGGTGTCGGCTTCGCGTATGAAACAAGGTTGTCCCAGAATAAATTGTCCCAGAAAGATTCCCAGAAGCACAATATGCTGATTTATTACACTGTCCAACAAATTTCAACTTTTTTCATGTTTCCAATATACTGTTGGCTGGATCTTATAGAGTTGTTTGCGCTGATTCCGAATCTGTCCTTAATTTTTCTCCTGCACGCACAGTTTTTGAGAAACATGACTTTGAAAAAAAAACGTTTTTTTTCAACTTTAAACGAATATTGTGATGTTATTATAAAAGAGAATGAATTGTTCTTTACAGCAAAAGAATCTGTAGACTCTCCCGAATACAGTGATATCCAATATTAATACATTATGATTGTTTAAACATGTTTGAACAATGATTGAAGACGGAGAGACACCACTTTTGCACCAATTTCTGAGGATATTTTTCAATTTATCTAAAATAAGGGTCCAGCGGAAATCGAACTATACCACTCGATAGAGCAGACTTTTATCTTGAGAAACCCACCCTGTTAAGTTTGGAACGCGACGTTTTTTCGACCAGGAAGCAAAATATCTTCGCCCGACATGAGTGCCGCCAGTGCGTGGCGCCTAGGCGTTCCGCACTGGCGGCACTCATGTCGGGCGAAGATATTTTGCTTCCTGGTCGAAAAAACGTCGCGTTCCAAACTTAACAGGGTGGGTTTCTCAAGATAAAAGTCTGCTCTATCGAGTGGTATAGTTCGATTTCCGCTGGACCCTTATTTTAGATAAATTGAAAAATATCCTCAGAAATTGGTGCAAAAGTGGTGTCTCTCCGTCTTCAATCATTGTTCAAACATGTTTAAACAATCATAATGTATTAATATTGGATATCACTGTATTCGGGAGAGTCTACAGAATCTTTTGCTGTAAAGATCAATTCAATATCTTTTATAATAACATCACAATATTTGTTTAAACTTGAAAAACATGCAAAAAGCAACAATCGTGTAGACATCGAACGTCGCTGCTCTTGGTACAGTGAATTTCCAATGCAAATAATGGGCGGGGCAACGAAAGAAAGTTGGTGCGCTACTGTAAACCACCCCCGATGCGACGTGTTCTCTCAAAAAGATCCTTATTTGGATCCCTTAATCTCCCGTGCTGCTCGTGCCATTCTTACGCAGCATTCTTCGTAGAATAGGACCAAGGAAAAAGCAAAATCGGAAACTGGAAACGCTGCGCCGCGTCGGGGTGTACGCTTCTTTGTCGCCGGTTTTTTCCCTATGTTTCACGCTGGGAACCTCGGCTCGCCCTTTACGGGATCGCTTACGGCTTACATAATTCCTCCATCCCCCGGTTTCCCCTGTTTTCGTTACGATCCCGCGAAAGAACCTGCTTTGTTCGGAGCGCGATTTTAACCCATTGTCTTCTGTCAGCAATTTCCTTCTTGATCATACGTGGTACAGGCTATTCATACATATTAATAAACTAAATAAATATATCGATGTGAATTGTAATATTTCAAAAAATGTCGAAAATTCAGTAGTGAAACGAAGTTTGAAAATAAAAAGTTTTAACAGGTTCGGTGGCGCGTTTGCTATGACCAGAACAAAAACGAAGGAGCGTGTGTAATTTCATTCCTATGTTTAATTCATGGCCCTGAATTAGGATCCACGTTTAATCAATGCGCCTGGCTTAATTTGTGTAATTAATATAACAATACGGGAAAACGTATGACGTTAATGATTACAGAAAACTCCATTTCGCCCATTTATATCAGGGAGAGATGACTGGTATAAAAATGACAAAACGTTTATTGTAATATATTTTCTTGAAAACAGTTAATCATTTATCTCTTACATATTTTAATGTGCAAAAATAGATGGGTCGTCTTAGGCTATTTTGCGAATTCAATAAAATATTTGTAACATTTATCATAAAGTGTAATTGTTCTCCGTTGACTTAGGATTTATTAGAACCAGGGACCAAAAATAACAGTTATTCTACAATTTTCTACGATAAAAATCAATCATATGTATACATAGAATTTCAATACTAGTGTCTTATAGTAATCGTATTATTATTTGCGGATCCTAAGTCCACGCATTAGTGTATACGTGTATTTTACTGTTGTAAAGCCACACATTGTGACAGTTAGCAGGAAATTTGCAAGTTTTTGGCTCACAATTTTAGTTTTTCAACACATGTACATTGTAATGCTCAAAATGTCATTGTGAGAAACATTTCCCAATTTTGACCACCTGTCTCTCGTTACCTATTGAGTCAAAAAATACGTTGGACCAGTGAAATTTGAAGGGAATTTAATGCTCTTTTCATTTTTGAAAAGAAAAAGTTCGTAGGACCCATAGTTTTTGAGTTATAGACGAAATACCAAAAACAAGTAATAAAAATTGTGCTTTTTCCCCCTCCCCAAGTTAGCACAGGGTCCTCGAGTTCGAAAGAACTCAGATTCGACTCCCCAGGATACCCCCGAATGACGTGCCAAAATTTCATTATGTTACGTTGTGTGTGGTTCAAAATGTCATTTTGAGAAACATTTCCTAATTTTGAACACCTGTCTCTCGGTAGTTATTAGATAAAAAAAAACGTTGGAACAGTGAAATTTGAAGGGAATTTAATGCTCTTTTCAAAAATGAAAGGGAAAAGTTCGTAGGACCCATAGTTTTTGAGTTATAGACGAAATACCAAAAACAAGTAATAAAAATCGTGGTTTTTCCCCCTCCCCAAGTTAGCACAGGGTCCTCGAGTTCGAAATAACTCGGATTCGACTCCCCAGGGTACCCCCAAGTGACGTGCCAACATTTCATTGAATTCGGAATACTTTCCAGGTAAAAGTACCTGGCGACTGGGCTAATACGTGTAATAGCTGCCTAGGAATCGGAATACGCGTGGAACGTCTGCAGATGAAGCGTAGAACCAGCGCGATCTCGACGGTGGTAAACGATCCGAACCTCCGCAATCGGTCCTATACGGCGTTTTGATACGTCGACGAAAGGTTCGCCTTGCGGCGCGCCGGTCTGAATCATTCATAAGCATTACAAATTGTCCGAAGGAGAAATGTAGCCTGACGGGGACGAGTTCGTTTTCCGACGTACGCGGCTCGAGGAAAAGATTGCTTACCATCTCCTCTCTTCCCAAATTCCGACATACTTCTCTTTCGTGGCTGAAATATATCTTGCAACGGGGTAAGCTTCGCAATCACGCGGAAGCCAGTATCTTGATTCGAATAAATCTCCTGTAACTCGGGGATTCTGCGAACGTGGGAAAGGTCTTTTCGTGACAAGTACACACGTAATGGGGGAAGCTTTACCCCCGGTAGGATCCTAGATACGCAGTATATGCCGACGCCGGTCATGAATTCAAAACAAGGATGGATCTCGGCTACGGATAACGTAATTACGCGGCCACCTATGAGCTGTTGCGTATCCGCTCCACGACCTTACCTCGCAACGTCAAGCATCTCGCGCCTGCAAACAGAAACTACTCCCGCTTCTTGTTGTACCAAATCTTATCACCGGTCGATCAACCTGAACGTGCCAGGATTTAAGAGGATACTCTGGTTGTTCATTTCCAAAAAAATCTGTTTTCCGTGTTCCATGTTTTTTTGTCACCTTCCGGCCCCGGATGTTGCAATAATATCTAGACTTTTAGGTAATCATTTACAAAAGTACTGTCCTCTCCGATTTTGATAAAATTTATATATGTTATAGATATGGACATTTTGAACAACTTTGTCCTTTTCCAATATAGGGGGGTCGCTTTTAGTTTTCGAGATATTTGCAAAAAACTATCGCGAATACTGTATTGAATTTTTCGCATTCCTGGACAGAGATATACATACATATCCTAGGTGGAGTGGGGTAAGTCCGTCTACGGGGCAAGTCCGTTAATTGGTTATTTTTATTATAATATGAACGAGATTTCTCTAGCTTGTAGTTTTTAATGTAGTATAAGTTAGCATGACCTATTCGACATAGATGTCGCCCAAGAATAAAGGTGCTTTCATGCCAAACAGTCACGTGCGAGGTACACGTACAGCTTTGAGGTTACCCTGAACGCGCAATAGTTGTACAAGTTATTAATACATTCTGTGTTGTTATTTTAGGCAAGTACAAGAAATATCGATGTAGGTTTACATTAAATGAACCGTTTTTATTGTACTTTTTAAAATTTGTTGAGAAAAACACTGAGATGCACTTGCCCCGTAAATATTACTGCACGGGGCAAGTCCGTACAATCACGGTGGGGTAAGTCCGTACTGCGTGGGTAACTATAAAACTAAACAATATATTTAATGTACAAACTACAATTAATGTTATTGGCGCTCTGGTTCGATCAATTGGAAAATAAGCAAATTTGCAAAAATATCACATGAAATTTAATTCGACGTTTCGGTCTAATATATTTAATGCAATAAAAAGCATTTTCTAGCAGGCTTGATAATGATTCTTTCCTTGCCCCGCAGCACTTGAAACACGGTTCGAAAGCATTTTTAAACTTTGCTTTAATATCACCCCTTACATATTTCAGCATAAAAGTACTTGTTTGTTTAAAAATGGATAACTATAAAACTAAACAATCTAATTTAATGCAATAAGAAGCATTTTCTAGCAGGCTTGTTAATCATTCTTTCCTTGCCCCGCAGCACTTGAAACAAGGTTCGAAAGCATTTTTAAACTTTGCTTTAATATCACTGTCCCCTTCCATATATCAGCATAAAAGTAAAAGTTTGTTTAAAAATGGATAACTATAAAACTAAACAATATAATTTAATGCAACAAGAAGCATTTTCTAGCAGGCTTTTTAATCATTCTTTTCTTGCCCCGTAGCACTTGAAACAAGATTCGGAAGCATTTCTAACGCTCAGAGACGGACTTGCCCCATTTCCGGGGCAAGTGCGTCCTAGTTGACACTTTGTACAATATCCTATCAAAATGATAACGTTCAAGCGCAAAATTAGAATCCTACATAATACTAATTCATCAGTAACAACTGTGGCAAGAGTTTGATACCGCGAACGTTAAGTTTTTTACATACCAGACAGAAAATACATCAGTTTCAAGTCCAACTTTGCAAAAACTAGGGCGTACTTATCTCACTCCACCTTATTATTTTTATTTTTTGTCCGAGTTATCGAAGGTCTTCTTCCCTCGATAATGTTTCAAGGGAGAAGTTTCCAGTCCATAATAACGCGCGAGTTTCCCATATTCTATTATCCCGAAGAATTTTAGAGAAAGAAATTCTATTGGATCCGACGCTCTGGGCGCCCGAGAATCCGTGAATCACGCGCTCCATTTCGCCGTGACGTAGCAAATATCGCATGGATATCAAACGAACACCTCCTATAATAGAAATATAATATTTCATCGTAACGGCTCACGCTCCTCCCGCTCGCGTCGTGTTTAAACATTTGTAAGGGTGACTTTATATAGAAGCGAGCGGGCTTCTGCCGAGAGTTGTCGAGTAAATAGTCCGAATAGGATCTACCTCGGTAAATATGTCTCCCCGATATGTCATACTGCCTGCGCGTTACATGGCGTCGTTTATAACACAGGCAAGATGGTTATGGCACGGTGCAGTTATAATAAATAATATGCCGTCTGAGGAATCTCGTTGAGGACTCGAGCTGGCAAGTAAGAAACGACCGTTTCGCTGCATCGACGTTCCACGAGGATTTCAAATGGTCCAAATGTAAACAGGAAAAAGGTGCAGTATGACGGGAGAGGATGCATCGGGGACTGAAATTGATTAAAGTACTACACTCGTCGCATTTACTGGCCGGGATTCCAGTAATGGTCTACTCGCTGAGAAATAGGGATGCCGCGCCGCGCCGTGTATCTTCTCCGCGGACAATCATTGATTCGATTATTTGCCAGCCCAGTGTCGCGATGATACAGTGCTGGAGAAAATGATAAGAAACTCTGGATATTATCAGGCCTGCAGCAAATATTTCTCTCAACCCTCATAAGTGGAAATGGGTTTACAGTAATGTCTCTATCGACGCAAAAAGGCCGTACACGATAAACGCACAAAAATATCCCCTCCACTGGAGTAATCTGATCTCGGCTCGGGTATATCGGTGTGAACCACTACTAATGCGACGCGGAGAGTCGCTGTCGTCGGCACAGTTCAAAGGCCCGCGCGTCCTCACCATGTAACACCAATATTTAATCTTTTTTATTATTACTTATTTTTCTATGAAACTTTCATCAATATGTTCGCGGCATTTTTTTGATTAAAAAAAGACCAAACACGATATAATTCCAACTGTATTTAGTGGTTTAAAATCATTTTGGTTTGAACATCAGTTATGGCGGCTAGTGTCAGACGTAAGACGTCATATAAGGTTGCACATCTGTCAACAACATAACCTCGAAATATTACCGACTGTGTATTAGGGCTGTAACTTTTTCGAAACTTCGAAGGATTCGAAGGAACGAAGGGAACTTCGAAGCTTCGAAGTCTTCCAAGTGCTCGAAACTTCAATGTCTTCGAAACGAATGAAGTTGTAACTTATGAGTTCCATACCATGTCACGATTTTTGATAAATAAAAATATTAACTTTAAGTCACCGGTGACTGACACTCAATGTCCCGTTTTGATTTTACGTAATTAAATTAAATTTAAAAGAGTGCATTCTGTTAATAAATTTCGAGATCATATCACGAATGTACTTAAAATATGACAATACTTTGCAAACAAAATTTTAATGAGTTTTATTAAATTCGGTGAAGTTGGATATCGCGGACTAAATGAAAAGAAAGGCAAGACAGGCTTGGCGCTTGACAAAACTCACGTATTCTGTAGCTTCGAAGCTTCGAAATCTTCGACCTTCGAAGGAAAGTTACAGCCCTACTGTGTATCAGCGTCGTATATTTTTTTCGCTCGAAAATGTCGAGTTTTGAGCCGAATAAACGTCTTTTGCGGAAAGTTCTCATTTACTTCTTTAATTTGAAGAAATCCGCAGCTGAGGCGCGTCGATTGCTTGTAGGAGCATATGGTAAGGCTGCGTTAAGTGAGAGAAGCTGTCGTGAGTGGTTTCAAAACTTTAAGAACGGTGAATTTGATGTCGAAGACAGAAAATGTAGCGGAAAGCCGAAAGTGTACGAAGACGCGGAATTGGAAGCATTATTGACTGAAGATTCGTGCCAAACGCAAGAAGAACCTGCACTTGCATTATCAGTGACACAACAAGCGATTTCACATCGTTTAAAATCATCGAGAATGATTCAAACCCAAGGAAATTGGGTTCCATATGAACTGACGCCGAGAAACATTGAACGCCGATTGTCTACATGTGAAATGCTCCTTGCCAGGAGGAGGCAGAACGATTTTTTGCATCGTATGGTCACTGGTAATGAAAAATGGATCCACTACGATGCCCCAAAGAAGAAGAAATCATGGAGACCACCTGGCCATGCTTCAACATCGACAGCCAAGCCGAATATTCATGGGAGAAAACTTATGTTGTGTATTTGGTGGGATCAGTTTGGTGTCGTGAGATTACTTTAGGTATTCTATTAGAGACTTTTTTATTTATACTTTTTTCCCTATTTTACTGGAAGCCTATTAATAGGATTTTCAATGATTGTGCTGTAGAAAGCATAGAAATTTTCTTTTACATTGCAATCTTAAATGAAACTATTCGATGACGTTATTGAGGGTGACTTGTTAGTTCGCAATGATAATTGCTGTTGCTATTGAAGGTTCCATTAAAAAGTGTTTAGCCATGTACCACAGATTTTTCAAAATTATGCAATAATCACCGGTCGGTAATGTGTTAAAAAGAGCACACCTCGTATTTAGTACGAGTTCGTTTTCGTCGTTTGATAACCGTCGTCTAATAGCGCAGGCGCGCGCAGTTCTCCGGATAGAGGTGGGACGATCATTCTTTTCGAAAATGAACAAATCACCGTGGGAGAAACAATTGCCGGGCATTTTTTTCGAACGTTCCGGCCCGTCTTGCCCGGCCGGCCGTTAAACGTATAAAATTACAACAAAAACGAGGACACGTCGTGTCGCAGAACAAACGATCGCATCCATTACCGTCGCTCCGCCGTAAACCCGGCAGCCATTGCGTCCCGGAGCAGGCGTTCTCATCTCGAGAGCCTGTATTAAACGTACCCCCGGAACGCTATATCCAGGATCTACTCCCGCCGGGAGAAGTTTACTTTCAATTCTCAGGTGCTCGATTAATTTTCGTATCGACGCCGTTCACCTTCCCCGAGCGCGTCACGCACCCTCGAGCGTCTCATCCCCTTCTCATTTTCACAAATTCCGCCCCCGGGACCAAAGAATCTCTTACTCCGCCGATTCAGCCGGCCTCTTAGAACCTGGCTACCTAACCAACGCGCCGCGTCGCGTCCGCGCCGCTCGCCGACCTGATATCACAGCGCCGATCGAGAGATACGGGATATTACAATGTTTGCCTGATGTTCAAATCTGATACGTCCCGGACTCCAACCTCTTCCCGTGTAGTATCCGATCAGATGTAATCTGCTCCGCAGATTTAAATATTAACCGCAATCGCGGTTGTAATTACGGAAAACATTTAAACAAAGCATGTTTTCATCTCTTCAGCGTGTAGAGTCTACGCTACGATCACAATACTAGGTGGTTGAGTATGAAATATTCGATTTTAGAATGCAAACGTTTTAAATAAGCGTCTCGACGTCGCACTGTGGTCTAAAAGTCAGTTCTACCGCGAATAAATTAAAAATACCAACTAACGTAAATCTGTTAAAATTTATACTTGTATGATAGTTTGATATGTATACTACAATAATAACAGCAAAATTAGTAAATCACATCACCGTATTATTGTTGGCAAGACTGTCAACATTCCGGTCACCACAATTTTGTTTTTCTGCGTTAGTCAATTGCTACAAATTATAACCTAAAAATATCGAGTTCTTTCTTGAAGTGTGCATGAATTGTGTTGGATAATATCTCGTGAACTATTAGGTTTAGGACATATGAAGGTCAACACTTTCATACTCAGAATTTGATCTCTATCGATCTATGGTATAAAAAATAGGACATTCCATTAAAAAATTTAATTACAAATAATCAATCCAGCTACTAAGTGATGAGTATAATAAAAGTGATGAGTATAATGAGTAAAATAAAAATTGTCAGCATCGATTACAAGCCGAAGGAGCCAAATAAAAGATTCGTTCTTCTTTTAATCATCTTATTATTGTAAGCTGAAACTAATTCACCGATATCCTTATGTTTGTGTCTATTTTTGTCATAAATGCATAAAATCCGCTGTCTAGTGATGAGATAAAGTGTTAAGAATAACCGTTACAAGATTTTGCAATCAAAACTGCAGTAAAAATTGCCCATTATAAATACATTAATATAGATGTTTCAAATTTTGGTTTTAAAAAATTTTTCTGTGCTTTAGAATATCATTTCTGCACACACGCACACACCCAAGCTGAAATTAACTTTCAGTGATCCTTCATAATGTGTTCTAATAAACTGTTCGCTACTTTCTGATACTAATGTCTTTCGTTGGCTACATCAGCATAGCGTGCCAGGTAAGCTAAAGTACACATACAGGAACTTTCATCCGCTTTATCTTCATCAGTTCCTCTATTCTGTCTTTATTAGTACCCCCACTCTGCTTCGACTAGGTGTAGCAACATACATACTTGATGAAATGAAAACGCGACATCCAACAAAACATGAAGTTGAGATAAAGACTTGATTCCAATAAATCAGTAAAAAGTAATGCGTTGTAACAACAATAATGAAAATGAATTGGCATTGTTGAAATATGTCAAAATTAATCTATTGTCTCACTCAAGGAACGATCGATTCAATATCTTTTTTTTTAACCAGGCGGGACCTGTTTCTCTATCATGGCGATTTTCAAAAGTTTCCTAGAGCTACAGCGCTCTTTATACTTTTAATATAATATAATATTTGTATATTTCAGTCTATTTATAAAACCGTTAGCTATTTGTTCGATGTATCGTTCAATGCTCTCTAGCCCGAATGATTCTGACTTGACGTGTGATATTTAAATCAAATAGACGTGTTTTCTTTGTGCTCATATTTGTGTTAATAAAACTTCATCAAGTTAATTTTGTTTAATTAGATACATAATCTAATAGGCATTAATAAACTGAATTGTGTAGCTAGTAGAGTGTCTCAGTCCGCAATTTTTTGCTATGCAAAAATTAGTTTCGATGTATGGCCAATCTGTATACCCTACAAGCACTCGACCTACATCCAGTATGGTGGGATGCTCTTCGTGCCTGGGCAATTCTAAAATGGGCGTACAGATGCATACGTTTGAAATATCGGCGATTAAACTTTATAGAGCCGATCGTTTCGAACGACACACTCTCTCCTGTTGGCCAGTCGGCAGAGATAGAAAATGAAATTGATTGCGGAAACGGGGATGGCTAGATCCTCCCATAATATCGGCGAATTTATCGCCCAAAGGTCTGCTGCAGCTTTCAGAAAAATAATTCACAGTCGCATACTTTTAAAAAATCCTTTATCCACTGGAAGCTTATTTGCTAATCAACTATATTGAAAACCGAATGTTACTTATTTCTCCGGCGATTCGAGAGAACGAAATCACGTTTAGGATTATTTTTCATTTGAAATAATTGAAGTGACGATGTAATGTTTTCTGTTTCTCTCATCAATGAGAAAATTCATTTCGGTTGCTTATTTAACACGATTAAGTTTTGATTCGATTTTGAAATAATTGTCTACTATTTGAAAGTTGTACTATTTAATAATAACTATTACAAATTTCCTTCCTCGATAACTGTTATGAGCGTTCAACTTCAACCATTTCAACTTCAATTTCAATATCAACTCTTCAACTTCATTTTCAATTTCAATTTTTCCATTTCAACTTTAATTTCAACTTCAATTTTAACTCTCCCATTTTAACTTTAATTTCAACTTCAATTTTAACTCTCCCATTTTAACTTCCATTTCCACTCTTCCATTTCAACTTCAATTTTTCACTTTCAACTCTTCAATTTCATCATAAAATTTTCCATTTCAACTTCAATTTCAATATCAACTCTTCAACTTTAATTTCAACTTCAATTTTAATTCTCCCATTTCAACTTCAATTTTAACTCCCCCATTTCAACTTCAATTTCTACTCTTCCATTTCAACTTCAATTTTTCAATTTCAATTCGTTTATTTCAACTCTTCAATTTCAATTTCAACATCAAATTTTCCATTTCAACTTCAATTTCGATATCAACTCTTCAACTTTAATTTCAACTTCAATTTTAACTCTCCCATTTCAACTTCAATTTCTACTCTTCCATTTCAACTTCAATTTTTCAATTTCACTTTGTTAATTTCAACTCTTCAATTTCAACGTCAATTTTTCAATTCCAATTTCAACTCTTCAATTTACACTAGCAAGTAAACGCTAACGTCTTACAATTAGTACGACAGTAATGGCGTTTTAGAGTTATTTAAATTGAAATATCTCCTGAACTACTAACTTTTCGACATACATGGGTTAGTACATTTTTATAACGAATGTCCAGCTGCATCGATTGATGTATTATGTGGCGCTTCAAACAGTGTAACTTTGTCCTAAGAAGTTGTTTTATACAACGAAAAGTAACGGAGATATTTAGGTGTTCTGTTTCTTCGGACTGACCCTGTATATTGACTCTTTTTTAGAATTGAAACTGTATTCCTGTACTACAGGACAATATAGAAGCGACATTTTCACGTTCCGAAAAGTTTCAGCACCGTAAAGTGGACGAAGAGCCACGAAATATCGAGTCACAGTGAAACGAGTCATTCGAACGCAAACCGAAACCCTTGCGCTGCGTCGCCCGTCGAGCCGACGCGACGACCATGCTAGGCTAGGAGTCATGGCGGTAATGGCGTCTCGATTATTCAACCGAGGGGAAGGAAGAAACACGTTATCCAAGCGACACCCGTGATTTCCTCGTCCTAGACGAAAAATTACGAGTACGTGTAACTCGGCGTCGACGTGTAACGCGCCGTTTGCCCCGATACCGGAAAAGGCATTCCGGGCCATTGGCCACGGCAACGCTTAAGCGACATTCTATCTCTGCCTCTCGATGTGTTTCATCGTACCGCTTTTATACTCCGGAGCGAACAAACTCCGGAGACTGCCGCTTTTCTTCGTCTACTTCGTCCCCGTTGCATTCTCAGCGGTTGGTCCCCCATTCTTACCACCCTCCCAAACCACTAGGTTCATCGTGTTTCTGTATTTTGCTCTCGTCTCCTTCACCCGGTCAACTTCAGAGATTCTCCTCCTGCACCTAATAAGACATCCTTCGTTTACAATAGAAACGATAAAGACGCTGTCGCCCTGCCCCGTCTATTGTCTCACCCTTTTCACCCCATTGTTCGAGCTGCGAAATTAACATTAAGGAGACAGTCCCGTGTAGACGGGTCTAAAAATCAAATTTTGTTTAAAACTGTATATCTTGAAAGCAGAGAACCTTAAAAAATTCTAAACTCTTTTAAATCGCCGCCTGAATGTAAGAACTAGGTAACTTGAAATTTGGACATTTTGAGTTACCCACTTCGTATTAAAGAAGAAATCAAGTAGAATTTAATGTAAAAGCTGGGTAACCTATCAAAGTTATGTACGACATCTAGTGATCGTTGTTCAAAGCAGATAAACAATAAATACAGATTTCTATATATGTTATAAATGTCATAAATATTTTTAAAATTCTTTAAAATCCAGATTGATTGATTTTTTTATGTATTGTTCCATTTGAAATGAAGAAACATAAGCAGATATTGACATTATGTTTAAAATAACGGTCTCCCTACCATAATCTTAATACCTTAAAATACTGTTTCATCGATTTCTCTAAAATAAGGAATTGTAAGTTACCTAGTTGTCACATTCAGGCGGCGAAATGATAACATTGAATTTAGTTCGCTTTCTCGAGATTTTTATTGTAATGGACGCTTGAACGGGAAATGCTGTTCTTCTCAATAATAATTGTCGAATAAGACACCATTCTTTCGATTATTCGCTCGTGGTGCGTTCAGTATTAACGGCGCGGCACGGCGAATGAAGAGTGACGGACGAAGCAGTTGAGAATCTGACGTACGGATTCCGAATAATAGAAGCTTTTCAGCGTACATTCCGAGTGCTCGCTGTGACAGGCGGTGGATTTGTGCATTTTTCTTTGACATGTTCTCTGCTATTCTGCGTTAGGTGAGTAACTACCGGGAGTCGGGCTTTAATGTTCCTAAACTAGATACGTGTTTATATTTTATTCTAAAAGTTTATATAATTGATCCAGCTTATACGTGTTTATATGTATATCCGGTTCAGTTCATAGCTTTACATATTTGATTCAGCTCTAGACATTTTCAAATATCATTCAATCATACTTACTTCACTCGACTGGTACACATTTTTGTGTTTGATCTATTCCTAAACATTTTTATATTTGATCCTGCTGTACACAGTTTTGTAGTAGACCTAGCACTAGACATTTGTCTATTCCAACCAGCAGTAGACACGCGGTAGTAACAGCGCCCTTTCCTGTCAGAAATGCTCAACTTTGAGCGACCATATCTCCTCAACTATTGACCCTAGAGATTCGAAACTTCGGTCAGCATCCGCGCCGGTGTAAATCTACTGGATTACATACCAAATACATTATAATTCGTAGGACAAAGGCACCAATTTCGAGTCCGGTAAAGTAAAGAGCACCCGTGACTCCAACTAAACGCAGTTTTTGGAAGAGATTACAGTCCAGGGAACCAGTATTCCATTCAGGAGTTAAACTCAATCGTAAAGACTTTGCTGTTAAAAATCGAGGCTGCTCTTTACTTTCCCGGACTCAAAATTTGTCCCTTTCTCCTACGAATTATGATGTATTTGGTATGTTATCCAGTAGATTTGTACCCCGTGAGGATGCAGATCGAAGTTTCGATCCTCTAGGATCAATAGTTGAGGAGTTATGGTCGCTTAAAGTTGAGCATTTTTGACAGGTAAGGGCGTCACTACAAACCGTAAACATGCTCAACTTTAAACAACCATATCTCCTCAACTATTGGTCCTAGAAAATCGAAACTTCGATCTGCATCCGCACCGGGCACAAATCTACTGGATCACATACCAAATACATCATAATTCGTAGGGGAAACACACTAATTTTCAGTCCGGTAAAGTAAAGTTTACCCGAAATAAGTATTGAAGATATTTTTTTATTTTCCTCCGGAGTCCACATTTAATTGCCGTGCTGTGGGGCGCAACAAAAGCGAAACGTTTTTCAGTAGTTTGCATTAATTCGTGTTTCGCGTCTCGTTGAGACGTGGCTCGCGTGTAGTTAATCGTCAAACAGACCACTATGATTCGCATAGAGCATACATTACTTCCATAAATCTGGGTGTTAATGCACAGCAACGCGACTAATTGCGCGAAAGACCGTGCTCTGTTTGAGATCGTGTTGTGGAATACTGCAGCCGAGCAACCTGAAGGAATCTAACGTCCGTTTGGTATTCAGATAGGTCGGGGGCCGCTTCCGGTTCTCGCACGCACTCACGTACCCACGATCCTTTCAACCGGCGCGGCGCGGCGCGCCGAGTGTTTGGAATCAATTTAACCCACCGTGAAATATGTCGTTACACATCGGAACGGTATTCATGAATCTAATGCACATAATCCTTCGTTCCATGTCAAACTGTTTAACCATTCGTAGATTTGCCGGCGTCTAATAAATCATCAACAACAGTTGTTACGCGTACAAATTCGTTCCCGACCTCCTCGTTCTTCGTTTTAATATTCGTGTAGACACTGTCGAAACACGTTCCTGCCTTGAAATTCTCTCCGATATACATAGGTGGAAAGAATTCTGTTTTACGAATTACAGAAAGTCGATTTTGGCTGAACTTTACTTTACCGGACTCAAAATTAGGTCCTTTCTTCTACGAATTATGACGTATTTGGTATGGAATCTAGTAGATTTGTACCCGGCAAGGATGAAAATCGAAGTTTGGATCCTCTAGGATCTATAGTTGAGGAGATACGGTCGCTGAAAGTTGAGCATTTTTGACAGGTAAGGGCGTCACTACAAACCGTAAATATGCTCAACTTTAAGCAACCATATCTCCTCAACTATTGATCCTAAAAATTCGAAACTTCGATCTGCATCCGCGCCGGGTACAAATCTACTGAATTACATACCAAATATGGGGTTGGCAAATAAGTTCGTTCGGTTTTTGTGATTTATTCCAATGTAAAAAACCGAACGAACTTATTTGCCAACCCAGTATGTTATAATTCGTAGGAGAAAGGTACTAATTTTGAGTCTGGTAAAGTAAAGTTTACCCTCATCTATCTATCTTCTCTTTTCCTTTATACTGTGATTTTTATCATCGTAAAATAATCAATTACTGTCCATCTTCGGTTCGCGATCAAAGTCTCTGTTGAAGAATCTGTTAAATAAATAAAATCAAGGCTTTGAGCGTGGCACTCCGAATTCGTGTTAACCACAAACACATCTGTGAACCCCGCCACGACTTTCGTATAACCAGACCGCTATTGGTCTTTAAATAGAAGTTAAATTCTTCCTTTGATAATATTGTTATGCATGTAAAGGAGGATCAGGAAAATGTGCAGATCGAAGTTTCGATCCTCTAGGATCAATAGTTGAGGAGATATGGTCGCTTAAAGTTGAGCATTTTGGCAGATAAGGGCGCTGTTGAAAATGCTCAACTTTAAGCGACCATATCTCCTGAACTATTGATCCTAGAGGATCGAAACATCGATCTGCACATTTTCCTGATCCTCCTTTACATGCATAACAAAATTATCAAAGGAAGAATTTAACTTCTATTTAAAGACCAGTAGCGGTCTGGTCATACGAAAGTCGTGGCGGGGTTCACAGATGTGTTTCGGGTTAACAAGGGGTTAATAAAATATTATTACTTACATGTTTTTGTAAAGATTCCCAGGGTTCACGTCGCTTTGCAAAGTGTACCCTGTATTTCAAGCTCCGATTTCACGATACAATTTTTTCTGCGTGTTCGTTTCGAAGCAGTTGGTTCGCAGCAATATTTTCCATGCGCAAGAGTAATTGCCGCCTCCTCCGAAAATGCAAATATTCTTTTTCCGGAGCAGTCTGTATGTCCACTGGCAAAAAATTTCTGAGTAGTTAACCGGAACTGTTTTTTGCCGGATGTAACGATTGGCCGTGTACCGAAGTTTTGGAACGGTGCTGCTGTGCGCGAGGAAATCGTAACGAAAGCAATGGGAAACTCTATGATTATGCGAACGTGAACATTGCTATCCAATTCGTATGCGGCGAAGGAAGCAGCGTAACCTCTATATATAGTATGTCGTAACGACAGCCAAGTCTAGAGTTTTGGTATAATACAATTTTGAACCAGAGAAACTAACACGGATCTTAATTATCCTCTATACGCCGGCATTAACGTGTTTAAAATAATTACGGCACGTCGCCGGAGAACTAATTTTCCCTGTCAAGTGCGAACTTTCGAAAGAGCAAACACTGCGAAAATACTAAAATACGCGGCACAAGGAACAGCTGGAAAGGAAAGTGAAACGGCATGGACTTTTTCAGATAGAATAATCGCGACGTAGAGAGTCCGGGTAAACTTTACTTTACCGGACTCGGTATCAGTACCTTTCTCCTACGAATTATGATGTACTTGTTATGTAAATGAAGTTTCGATCCTCTAGGATCAATAGTTGAGGAGCTATGGTCGCTTAAAGTTGAGCATTTTTGACAGATAAGGGCGTCACTACAAACCGTAAATATGCTCAACTTTAAGCGACCATATCTCCTCAACTATTGATCCCAAAGGATCGAAACTTCGATCAGCACCCGCGCTGGATACAAATCTACTGGATTACATACCAAATACATCATAATTCGTAGGAGGAAGGCAGAAATCTTGAGTCTGGTAAAATAAAGAGCAGCCGTCCACTTTTCTTTCAATTTTCAGAGGTGCGATGGAACGAATTGCCAATTATTAGGAATATTTTTATGAACAGAGTGTAAACGAGTGCAAATTCAATATAGTTGTGAAAGAACCCAATTGTTTGAAAAGTAAAGTAACGTACATATTAAAAAAACATACTAAGACATACTAGTTTGTTCCAGCTGAAATGATTTAAAATGATTTATGATTGCGGTAACAGCTTTCTTCGATTAGTTTCGAATTTCTCCAGATTTCTGAGCTGTATGTCCAACACGCTCCACGGTCAATTTAAGAATCGTGTCGTCCCAACGCACGCTGACACGGAGGAGGTTAAACAGTTGGATAATTACCGACTATCTAGTCACGTTTTATGCTAAAGCAGCCAGCGCGTATTCCGTATATACATATAAAAACTCCTCCGGGCTCTTGTTATTAATTGGCTCGAGCAACGTCCCATTCCGCGCAATTAAATGTCTCGCCTTGCATAAAATTGTTATTAGGCGTAATTTAGCCGATGCGGAGTGACGAATGCAAATGTGGATACGTGGTCGTATGCTTGTATCAATTTATCCTCGTGCGGCGAAACGGAAATATTATTATATGCATTGCCTATTCGAAATGTTCTTTTTTAGATGCGCCTGCGCAGTTTCTTTTTAGAAAAATATATGTATTATTCGAGCTGGTTCACCCAGTGAACACTGTCATGTATTCCCTGGTTCTATTTAGGTGAAGATCGCGGAACCACCGACTAATCTAGTCGGTAGCGGAACTTTTAACGATGTTGGTACAGTAAATCCTCTGTAAACGCAAAAAGGCCGTACACGATAAACGCAATATAATATCTCCATTACTAACGCGACGCGGAGAGCCGCAGTTGTCGGCACAGTTCAAGACCCGTGGCGTCCTCACAATGTAACACCAATATTTAATCTTGTCTATTATTACTTATTTTTCTATGAAACTTTCACAAATATTTTTGTGGCATTTTTCTTATTACAATAAGACCATACACGATATCATTTCAACTGTATTTAATGGTTTAATTGACAATGGACGTTTCGGGCGCTAGGAAGGACAGCGTGTGGGAAAGAAAGAGACACGCGCTGTCCTTCTCTACGTTCGGCTCGGTCTTTGTAGCTAAAAAAATAAACAGTTTCCAGTCTACGATAAATGCAAACGAATCCCCCCGAGGCTTTTGCGTTTATAGAGGATTTACCTTATTGGTTTATTCATTCAATATTGCCTGTATTGCCAGCACAGAGTCTGGCAGTTTTTAATAGTATTTCGTCGGTGATTTGGTTCAAATTCAAATCTGTTTTATCAAGCGATGACCAGTAATGATTACACACTGCGGAATGAAATGTGATCGTCACGACAAGGACGAGTAGACCAGTATTAAAACAGTAAAACGGTAAACATTAAAAAGAATTTAAACATATTACATATTTTGTATTATTTTCGACCGATTCAGATGGTGAAAAAGAATAAACAAATGTCTACATAGTTACTGTATCTCGCAATAAATGCAGACAATTTTCGTTTAGCGTAAAAATCTGCATTCTAGTGATAATGTTTCGATTTTTCTTTCAAGGTATCCAAATAAATGAGTTACACAAATTGTTTTCCCAATTGTTGTTAAACTCTAGCGTAAAATTTCATTTTGAATTCATAAGTGTCTGCAGTACCTATTGATTATTTACATTTATATACATAGTCGATGTCAATACTATATATATATATATATATATATATATATATATATATATATATATATATGTATGTATGTGCACACTATACTATAATACTACTACACACACATGTATTTCAATATTTGAATTTGCTGACATATCTGCGATATGTGTGATAGAATATGATCTCGTGTGCACTGGACGCAGCTATTGCATTAAAGGAAATAATAGAACAGTTAATAGTAATTAGTTCTCGAGAAATTAAAGATCCAGTATATTTGAATATACTGAAGTAAATACTTTAGAAGGTCCATCGCCTCCAATTGCACACTTCTCGTGCTTTCTTTCGGGCGAATTAACAGATTATGATACTTAAAGCGCGAAACGAAGAGCTTCCGAGCAGCGAATTTTCAAAATAACAGACGCCAGCTGTGCAGTTTCTTGATGGTGCCAAGGACTGACGGATTATGTCCTTGTCGGGACGGAGAACCGGTATTATCGTGTCATCCATTCCTCTCAATGAATTCATCGTGTTCCAAATTCAAGAAACCTTGAGTATCCTCTACATGTTGCAACTTGGAATTGGAACAGCAAAAAAGAAATTTTCAATATAATCGATTGTTCAAATATTTAAAAATGTAGTTTTGCATTCGATCTCCGATTCGAAATTACACTTTCCCCTTCGGCATCGGCGGACGAACGCCATAAGGCTCCTTTATGAATTAGGCAAACGCACAGTGGGCTCAAACGCCAATCTAGCTGATAAAAAATCATAGTGATCAAACGAAGCGTCCTATTGCAACTCGTATGGAGTCGTTGTAACCGGGAGATTCTTTAAATTTATGGTAATTTGGACCACAAAAAATTTTTTTATTATTTATTATATTTATATATATATTATTTTAACATAATATAATTTATTAAATATAATATAATTTATATTATATTTATTATTATTTTTTATTATTTTTTAATTTTATGACTTACATTGATTAAACATTTTTTACTCCTCTCAGTCAGTACTATGAACCACAAAAATCTTAAACCCTCTTTATGAGTGATCGCAAACTATTCACAAACTTTAAAGTTACATTAAACAATTTCTTGCAAGTTCTGGCAGCTGATTTTTACAAGAATTAAAGAACAGAGTCTACATTATGAAATCAAACAGGAAATTCGATCAATACGCGTCAATTTGGTTACTCACATTCGAAAAACTGAAATGCATGAAGTAAAAAATTGTCTACCTTTGAACACAGGTATTTGGAGAATTCATTAACTTTTGCAAATTCTGTAATTACAGAATGAAAGTACGTACTTCCTTCTACAAACCCCATGAAAGGCAAAATATTCGTATTTAATATTAACGTTTATCAGTAGCAAAAGCACTGACCGTTCTGGGGGACTCTTAAAGGCCGCAGCGACTATAGACGTTTGCGTAAATATTACGCTATATAAAAAATCTTCAGAGCAAAACAGAATATAATTTAAAGATCTACAGGGATTTAAGAATGGAAACAAATAAAAAAGTAAGTAATAGTATGTGATTGGAAATACGACTTTTTATCAGCTAGATTGGCGTTTGGGCCCACTGTGAATCGTCTCGAAGCCCAGAGCCTCTCCGAGTTCTCTCGGTTAGAAATCACGATAACAGCGTGTAATGTAACATTCTTATTTAACGTCCTGGCAAGCCGGAGCCACGTTCAAGGATCAGGCACGGTTAGTCTTCCATCCTTACAGGGAATTCTTAAGTCCGTGTCGTCACCGGCGAGAGTTTCCCTCGTCGCTAACGAACCGACCGTCATTTATCATTTATATGACGTCAGAGAAGCGTTACTTTAGTTCTGGAGTAACGCGGACCCCAGCAGCCCTTCTTCACCGCAAGGCAATTCCATTGGATGTAACGCTCCGAGCGACGTGACGCGACGGACGTGGTATTATCCTGACCTATCTGGCAGCGATGGGCGTGATCCTTCTCGATTAGTATCGGTTTTGGTGAACTCTACTTTACCGGACTCAAAATTAGTACCTTTATACAGTAGATTTGTACCCGGAGCGGGTGCTGATCGAAGTTTCGATCCTCTAGGATCAATAGTTAAGGAGATATGGTCGCTTAAAGTTGAGCATGTTTACGGTTTGTAGTGACGCCCTTACCTGTCAAAAATGCTCAACTTTAAGCGACCATAACTCCTCAACTATTGAGCCTAGAGGATCAAAACTTCGATCTGCATCCGCGCCGGATACAAATCTACTGGATTACATACCAAATACATCATAATTCGTAGGAGAAAGGCACAAATTTTGAGTCCGGGAAAGTAAAGAGCAGCCTCGATTTTCAATAGCAAAGTCTTTACGATTGTGTCTAACCCTTGAATGGAATGCTGGTTCCCTGGACTGTAATCTCTCGCGCTACACTCGAGGAGAAAATTATGAAACACCGGCGAAATTACTGACAAAAGAAATATATAATACAGCTATCCTGGTCAGCTTCAGATATGATGTAATATATTTTATTTCAGACTAATCTCGTCATTGGAAAATTACATCAATTTTCGATCTGAACAATAATAATACATTTTTTATACAGTTTGTTCAGTGCAATCGCTAGACTGCGGATTTTATGCATTTATAACAGAAATGGGTACATACGATTTAAAGTCGTGGACATGTTAAAAATATTTAAGGGCACCAATGGATTCGTTTCAGCTTAATAGGATAATTAAAAGAAGAATGCAATTTTTATTTGGCTCGTGTCCTGCAATTAATGCAAACATTTTTTATTTTTCATGAAGATCCACACTCTAGCAATCACACTGTTAAAGGAACAACATCGTATGATGGAACTGTATCAGAAAACATTTGCAATGTGATCCAATATTTGATTATCGAGTTACTTGAAAATCGTTAGAATGAATTGGATCGCTCCCATCGCTACTACCCTGCCCCTCGTGGATTACAAGATCGTGTCTCGAAGACGGGCACAACATGCACCAACAACTAAGCTACCCGATAAACTCATCAACCATTCGAATCGATTGCATGGGTCGCAGTTTCGATTTACCACTGGTTTTACCTTACGGTTTCTATCAACGAAGGCGAAAGTACATTCCATTCCCATTCTCGAATTCCCCCGTGTCTTCAAGACACAGGACGCTAACAAGTTACTCCAGAATTCCTAAGAACCGATTCCATCTGCCCGCGCGACTCCATATTTCAAGCTAGATTGTGGATTTTATGCATTTAACCCTTGCGATGTTTCTGTGGAATTTGCTCGGCATGAAAACATAACGATTCCTTAGATAACGACGAGTATACTCGTCATGGGGAAGGAAGAAGTTCGCTGTTAATAGTTCAAGCAGAGGCGGTTTGGTTTTGAGGGCCCCGTGCTTGTAGCAGAAAATGTTTAGCTTGGAAAATTGTGCAACAGCCCTGGCTACCTTTAACAGGTATCTTTGCTATAAAAAAAAGGTCATGAAAGTTTTTCTTGAAACTTTTTTTTAGGCCCCGAAATTGTGACCCCTTAGGGCCCCCGGTTGGATTGATCCGCCACTGGGTTCAAGTAAAGACCAAGAAGTGTATTTGTAATTTTAATATATTTCAACTTTACAACGTTAACGTTAATTAAGACGCTTAATGGGTTAAGACTGAAATTGTTAGACCAAATATAAAACATAAAGAAGTATTTCAAAATATCAATACATTGTTTTCGACCTCTGAAAATTGCTGGAGGCGAAAAACGTTTCTACTTGACTGCTGTCGAATTGAGAAATGGAGATTACTAGAGCAACTAAAACATAAAAAGATTCTGCAACATTTTTTAAAAACTTAAAAAAAAAACAATGTATATATGTGTATGTATTAAAATATACATTTACATACATACATGTATTATAATATAATTTATATGATTATTTATATGATTATATGATTATTGCATAATTTTGAAAAATCTGTGGTACATGGCTAAACACTGTTTAATGGAGCCTTCAATAGCAACGCTAATTTTCATTGTGTTTTTCACAATTCACCCCCAATAACGTCATCTAATAGTTTGATTTAAGATTGCAATGTAAAAGAAAATTTCTATGCTTTCTTTTGGTACAGCACAATTGTAGAAAATCCTATTAATAGGCTTCCGGCTAGGTTAGTGTTAAAAATTCCTGATTAAGTAAACTCCAACGACAACTTTCGCATAGAATCGAGCAGGAGGGTTCTGTGTACGACAAACGATTTTTGCATCTGACCCAGTATTTTCCATGAATAAAATCCCGCTGTGACAAAACGAACGCGAGGACTTAAAAAATGAGCTGACAGAATCGTAATAACGTACGAGATTACTACAACAAAAGCTAAAAAGATCGCGGGGCGACGAGGTGGTGGGACGAAGCAGCGCCGGTGCTCCGCGAAAAGAAGAAAAAGAGGAAAAAGACGAGTATAACCTGGGTTGAAGAACGAAGACGCGGGAAAATCGCCGTGGAGACTATAGTGGAACGAGGTTGTTTCGGGAGCCGAGGCAGAAGCAGGTAATGCTCGAGATGAGGGAAAGGTCCGAATGCTTGTCTCACCCGGTTTTAGAGGACCTTGCTGGAGAAACAATGGGGATCCATCTGCATCCATGGGCTTCCATTCCATCACGTACTACGAGTCCTCCGGTAATTTGACGCTGAGTGATCGTGCTTGTCCATCGACAATTTGGTAAGTGCCTACCCTACCTCCTCCTGCACACTCCCTGTCCCGGCTCTTTCTTCTCCTTTCGCTAGCACCCGTTCGAGTTGTGTTCGTATTTCTGTCGATCGAGCTGTCTATAATAGCAGTCGTCGTCGTCGTCGTCGTCGACCGCCACTGTAAAGCCCGCCGAGCAAAAAACGGGACGGTGATTGCAGGCGCACGCCGATTTTCCTCCATATTATTGGCCAATAACCCCACGCGGCCCGCGGTATTGGTAAACGCGCAAATATATAGACCTGCACGCCCTTATGTGGCCTATACGGGGTGTTCCGTTATTAACTGGCTCGCACGAGAACACCCGCAACGTCAGATTCCGTTTTTACGGCTGTTACGAGCCGAAGAACCTGTCACGAGTTTGTTCGTGTCAACGGGATTGTCGTGAACTAGCCGGTGCCTGTTTCACCACCGGGTCGCCACTAGGTTAGGAAAGAAAGAGGATGTCGTGGACTAATCGATGTTTGTTTCACCACCGGGTCGTCACTAGACGGAAGCTTGTGAACTAACCGGTGCCTGTTTCATCACCGGGTCGCCTCTAGGTTAGGAAAGGGTTGTCGTGGACTAGCCGATGT